>BOPP01000039.1:180516-223942 GCA_017312745.1 Gryllus bimaculatus | reverse complement strand
TTAATAAATATATTTGTTAAACGAAAGCTCTGTGTCTGTGGTCGCTGTGAGTATCCATGACGTCACACATCCATGTCGGACGAGAACATTGGACACGTAGCGCACCTGCCCTACCGGGGTCAACAACCACTTAATGTAAAAATTATTAAAGTTTACATTTAAGGATTTTTTTTCAAGTAAACCCATACATTCAAAATCATCCCAATTTTGTTAGCAATGTAGAAAATAAAATCTGAAGTTCGTGTACCGTTGCAAATAAGTTTTCTATAACTCG
Organism: Gryllus bimaculatus; assembly: GCA_017312745.1. Classification (NCBI taxonomy): domain Eukaryota; kingdom Metazoa; phylum Arthropoda; class Insecta; order Orthoptera; family Gryllidae; genus Gryllus; species Gryllus bimaculatus. Next base: position 223,668 of record BOPP01000039.1, on the reverse strand, counting down.
GGAACAAATATGACTAGTTTTTCAAAATTCGTTTCTTCCTAGTTATGTTAATTAACGTTCTTCATTATTTTGTGTCTTCCAGCGCGTCAACTACTATGATTAGTCACGTAAGTGTAGTGTATGGTAGGTGGCAATGTTCTTCCGCTGGAACTTGGTATCCGCCTCTGACCTTCACAGGTTGGCAATTTTTCGCTCTCTAGGTATCTCCCCTAACCGATCCAGCTCTCAGCTCGAGACTAATCTCCCGAAATATGTGGAAGTATAGTGATGTAAATGAAAGTGTTTGTGTATATGAAGTGAAGATGAGGAAGGAAAGATCGTGAGTGGTCCGTGACGCGTTTGTTAACGTATTCTTCTGGCATTCTCGTGGCATTCATAGAAGAAAACACAGGAAACTACCAATCTGAGCAGCCGGGCGGTAGAATTGTGCTCCAAACAGAATATGGGTTCGACTCACAGTATTTTCCACAATTTAACAAATTGTAGATATAATAATTATTGATATATTTATTGTTTACGAAAATTCAAAGCACCAAAAATATTGAAACCTACTCAGATATATGTGTGTGTAAATAATTCGGATATGAAACAAAAATTTATTGAGAACGCTTAAAATTTCACAATACTATATTTGAAGATCACTGGTCTTCACTAATGTGAATGTGAAAACAGCACACATTCTCGCATTATTTCTAACTTTTGCAACTTCCGAAAGTTCAGAGAGTTCATCGAAAGTAACACCTGGACTATTTTTAAGCGCCCCCTCTTCAATCCGTGGAAAACATTTAAAGATTAATTTTGAGTGATTTTTGAGAAAATTTCTTTTTTTTATAATTTACATTAATTTCAAGCATTAATTACGCGAAAACTACTCATTCTTTTCAAAAAAGTGCTCAATATATTTTTAAAGATCTGATTTATTGTTTCTCACCCCTACTTCGTAAGCTGAGAAAGTATTGTAACGTTGCCCCGCAAAACGGCGAATTTAGGCAGGAAAATCTCTGCTTGCCGGGCCCTAGTAACGAAAAAATGGATAAATCTAGTTCTTATATATAGTATATTAGTTCCTCTAACACGTTTTGTAGTCACAATCTATGTTGTGTGGGTCCTTGATTCATTTAAGACAAAAATCTTTATTATTGTACTTTGCATTGTTAAGATTTTACGAGTTTCGAAAATACAAAGTTTGCCCAAAATGGAACTAGCAACAATTCTTATGCAGTTCTGTGATACATACAAGGAGAAAATTAGAAGAAAAATTTGGAGCTGTTTTCAAAGAATAAAAAGTAGGATTTAATTAGTAGGCAAAGAAAAAAAGTTTTGATTGGTTTTTAAAATATGATATTTTTTATAAACAGTATAAATTAGTAGTATAAAAGGGAATGGGCGAATTCTTAGTGATGTCCACCAACCAAACCTCCCCCTGCCCCGAATCTTCCCCTTCCCGCCCGATCTCACCCTTTCCCGTCTCTCTGCCCCAGCTCCACCGTAACCGTCTTCACCCTGCCCCAACCCCTTCCCGTTCGGCCCCACCTGCCCCGCCCTACTCAGCTCCTCCATGTTTGCTACGATTATCATTGCTACCACCGTCGTTACAGATGTAATGTTGCGTAATTCCGGCAAACGTTCAGTAACAATGTTAGCCTTCAATGACACAAAACCTATTTGCGTTCTTGAATGGAATCAAAATACATTTTGAGGAAAATATTATGGGTATTGAGAAAGTTCTAATCAAGTTTAGTTAATTGACTTAAAGGTTATCTTGTTTTGAAGATCACGTGTGCAATATTTTATAAAGATGGTATGAAATACGAAAAAGTTATCATTATTTTGTACACAGAAGGCAATAATTATTTAAAAGAAAAATTTCGTAAGTTAAACACTATCTTTCAGCAAATAGCGCATTGAAACTGGTTTAATCGTTCCTTAAAGTACCCCGGACGGATAAAAATCTACAAAACAAACTATTTGGTTTTATATATCATCTAAATGACTATACGAGTTTATAAAATGGCAGATATTTTGAAATCACAGACACTGTCATTTTAATCATATAGAAGGTATATACGTATGACCATATGCACTCATATGTGCATGCAGACATACATACTATACTGACACATATTCCTTCTATTTATTTATACGCAAATACAAACAACTGGGAATAAACATTGTACATAACACCATCATAAAACTATATACAATATACTTATTACATTTTCTAATATCCTCATTGCCATGCAGGCCTAAGCAATTGCATAGAGGACTAGGGAGCATAGACGTATACTTGCATAGGGAACTTGACCCCCTCAGCATAGGACATTACTAAGCTATACATAAAAAGTACTTTAAAGTTAAAAGTAAGTGTTAATGGCATGAAATTAGCAAAGGCAGGTAGAGGCAATAAACGATGGATAGGAGATATTTCAGTTGCTTATAAATCTATTGACATTTTGCTTCATCAAGATAATAGATTCTGTAAATACAATTAATCCAAACAATAGCCTGCTTTCCTTCTGAAAAACAAAAGATAAAATTGATCATTTCTTCCTGTACGAGTGAAGCGACTGAAGAAACGGTTTAAATCTTGAGAGCAACGGAAAACGTGCGAAAAAACCTGCTGCAAACCTGTTTTGCCAGCACCAAATCCACATTGCGTGAGTATGTGATTACACGGTACACAGAAATAGAGGCAAGAAACACAGCAATTGCATCATGAACCCAGTGTATTTACAAATATTTCATTAAGTCATAATCAGTGGAAAAATATGAGAAAGCTTTCGTGAATAATGTGTGCATTGCAAATCTTCATTCCATTCCATTGTTTCTTTAATATTTTTCATGGATAGAGCAAATTGCGCTTAAAAGATGGCGCAGTTCTTTAGAGCATGTGAACATCTCGTAAGTATTCAAAGCTGCTGTGCTACTTGCTTAAGGCCAAGTGTCCCAAAATCAAACAAAGTAGAGTGAAAAGTAATATTTTTTGTTACTTTTCTTGATGTTAGTTGATTTATTTCTCCCCACAGCTCGCACTACACTCAACATGCACTGCAATGCAAAAATATTTGGTTGGTTGGTTGGTTGTTTCCGGTTGTTGGTTGATTCCGGGCGCGTTAACTTCTGAGGTCATTAGTCCCGTGAGTGTAGTGCATGTTTTTTATGCTCTGGAGGAAGCGGAGATATTTCCCCGCTGGATGTCGAGATCCGGCGCCGACATATTGTCGCCTAGCGGGGTTTCTTCCTACCAGGTATCTCCTACCATCGGCGCAGCCGGGACAAGCTCTATGCTTCCGATCTGAAAATGTTTGGTCAAGCCATCAATCAAATTAATCAGTATGGCTAAAAAGATATTATTATTTGACACTTTTTTCATACTTCTCCGAACAAACGTGTAATACCAAATTTATTTCGTAACCGAATTTTTTGTTTTATTTTTGTGTTACTAGGTATACTATGCTACATATTTAGCGGTTTTTAAACAAACTTCTTTTTAAATAAATTACGATTCCAGTGATATAATTTCAGGATAAACGAAATGTAATGAAACACATCGTTTGGCTAACAATGGATTAGTTGGAATATATCATTAGAAGTCATTGTTTCCAAGAATATGTAAACGCACTTCTGCACCCTTTTTAACTCAAAATGAATGTTCAGGAAGTGTAAATATTTGATCTCATTGGGATCCGAACCCGGGACCTTCTATTATTCAGACCGATGTTCTTTTAACAGTCGGAGCAGTGGAACCGACTGAGATTTTGAAAATCTTTCAGCAACAACACCCTACATCTCTGTTCACTGAATTTGAAAATGTCGCATGAAGAAAGTAATGAATGAAAATCTACGTACCCCTTTTCAAGTTTAGATCTCAGTGAGAATATCCACATCAAGACTAAAGATAAAATACGGCGAAAAATGATACATTTCTTTTAAATCCGGCCACTCTCCACTTCCTTGACAAAAATCAAACATTTTGGTAAACTATTTTTAAAAAAATCCTTTTGTGGTTGTGTAGTTGGGAGAAAGGTAAATTTACTTCCAGAAAATCGGGTGCATCCGAAGCATCTATTAGCGTGTTTCTGAGAAGAAGTGTTGTACTGTAAGAGAGGTTGACAAAGCACACAATGCTTCCGAGTTCATCGCTCTGGAGTCACACATGCTTTCTCAATGACACAGTTCATATCTTAGTATTCAGTGCCTTGCTTTCCTTTATAAATCCTTGTCTCTTCAGGAACAATATAGCGAAAATCATGATGACACACGTGTTAATGCTGCGGACACGTGTTAATTCTCCGGACAGTACTTCTGCGTACGGGGGAGTGAAAAAATGGTTCCTTACGTCCTACTTCGTTGAAACTAGAATGAAATATAGTTCTGCGTTTTCTCAAACCTACCTATCGTGAATGTGGTAAATAAACATTTCAATGTATAGAACATGAAATATGAATTTATGTTGTGCATAGTACTCGTGTATAACTTCACTGAGAAACTAGTATTTCCTATGATTGGCCATCGTTCAAACAAGAATATTAACTGGATATTTCTAATTTTCCTAATTGTAAATATCGTTACACGGTTGTTGCAGTTAGTTACACTGTTAATCTTTCCTTTCTCAAAGATTATTTATACTCATCGCTGCCTATTTTTATTTCACGTTTTAAACGACTTCGACCAGTTGCATGAAGAATACCGACATTCTTTTCCCTACCATTGACAGAGATTCGAACTATTGTTTTGTTCTTGTGGCGTACACATAGAAACAAGATTTAACTGTAAATTTTGAAACATTAATCGCGTTCTTTGTATGATGCTCTCCCTGTGAATTACCACAAAGAAAAGCATCATACATTCGGGTTAAAGAATGCGTAAAGAAACCTAAAGCCTTGATTATACATGTTTGTATTGTCTTGTTCTTTATGTGTCGTGGGTGGGAGTGGTCGGATACGATGGTAATTAGGTCTTGTTTGTTAAATTCAAAAGAGTTGAGAAGACAGTAATTATTAACTTCATATTGATGGATGCGGTGGTTTGAATGATCGTATGACTTCAGTCTCTATTCAGAGATGAAAAGGAATTGAAAGAGTACGTATTGTATGTATTCTGATAGAAAATATTCGGGTAAATACATATTTCGTTTAATACTGATTTTTACAACAGAAAGCACATTAACCGATAGTGAGTTAGATGTGATTGGATTCAACACAGGTCATGCGTAATTATAAAAGCGGTGAATAAAGACGAATTCATGGAATCATCTTTTGAATTACGGTATAAGAAAACGGGTTGGGTCTCAGAGGATGTAATAGATTTAGACGCGGTTGTACGCACTGTTTCAATTTCACTGGATTATACGCCACATAACGGAAATCGCATTTCAGGCAACCCTCTCTGGCTGCGTGCTTCAAATGTTTAGGGTAATTAGGGCGATGCTATCACCTAAGCGAGGTGTTTCCACTATCAGAATTGCTTGCCTTTTTACTTTCTCATATACGAACGTATATAGAGAACGTACTATAGAGAAAGGTATGTAATGCCGCGAAATCGATTCTGCGATTTCAACGGAAATACACGTTTTGTTGTCCCCTGATACCGAAAAAGTGGTTATGTCAATTTTCTCGAAAAATTAGAAAACAATTTCTCTAAAACAGTTTTCTGTTAAAATGATCTCAAAATTCCGCATTTTCCGAAACGCTCAATTGCCATTTTCTTAAAAATCGCTCCAAATATTTTTTTCAAAATTTTGCAACGGGTAGTGCAAATAGCACTGTTTAAGATTATATAAAAGCCAACTTGGTAAATTCTTTTTGTTGCTTTTTTTTCAAAAATTACTCAAATGTAATTTGTTGGAAATGTCTCTCATACCATTAATATGCATATATCCAGAAAGTTTTAAACTCTATTGCATTTGTGAAAGCTTCAAATGACTTCTAATAAAGATCTTCGAACACTCAAATGATTTCTGTGAAAAACAGCTTCAAATTTCGCATTTACAGTTACGATTAAGCGCTATTTTCTTGAAAAAAAAAAGGCTCCAAATTTTTCAACGATAATGTCCTTATGGGATAAGCTTTTGCTTGCTATAATATTCTTAAAGTAATGTTTCGATTGTACTATTAGGAAATCGAAGAATAAAGAAAATGTCAAAAAAAGGGTACTTTGGGGTGGGGTGTAGATGACAGCTGGCAAGAGGACGGAGTAAAAACGAAGAACTAGCTCAGACCAAAATAAATTAGAAAATTAACTAGTACGAGAAATTCTGTGCAATTTTTAGCACCACTAGTTACTTTTTCATATTCGTACGTATATGCGTAGTATTGAGAAAGATATGAAATAATGCGGAAAATCATTTCCGAGATTACAACGGAAATATACTTTTTTGGGGTCTCCTGATACCAAATTAGTGTTGTCTTTTCGAATTGTCCTCCATAGATATTGCCTCAACCATACGTAGGATTCATTCCAAAATGAAATTCCCGGATTGATCTGCCTCGGCTCAAGGCACTACGATTTTGAAAAACTTTCTTTAAAGTTGACACGAAACTTTATACAAAGCCCCCGGATATTTTCAAAATGTTCTCAAAGACGGTTTCAAATAATTTCTGTAAATTTATTGTAAGAAAATACACTTATAAGGGGTAAAATACACTTATTAGAGTAAAATACACTTATAAGGGTGGCATAGGTCCGATTTTTAGGGTTAACTCTGAATTTTCAAAAATTGCAAAAGTTAGAATTTGTTCGGGGACTTCCTACAACAACAAAATTTTTCCGTCAAATGAAATTTGTGTTCCGTAATTAGTTCTTTCATTAAGGCCAACCACATTTTTTGAATATTTTAGTAGTTTTAGCGCAGTATTGCACTCTATAAGTTGACATAAACGTCATATTGCTCTATTCTCTTGGTTTTCCAAAAATTACAAAAATTTATTTCTTTTACTTGTCTCTTACGTCGTTAATATTTATATTGTTCAAATATTATATAATAATATGTTGACATTATTGTATTTATGAGTTCATGTGATTTAAATAATGTTATACAAAGTTTCTCGAAAACTCAAGAGTTTTCTGTCAAAATGAGCTCAAAATTCGTTCGAATAGTGCAAATTAGACTGTTTATAATGACATAAAGTTCAATTTTCTGAATTCTTTTGTTTTATCAACAATTACACAACTTTTTTTAAATACCTCTCACGAAATTAATACGCACATTTCCTCCGTTTTGTAAAGATTATTGTATTTGCGAGTTAATTTGCTTCAAATTACTTTAAATGAAGGTTTTTGTAAAGTCAAAATTATTCTATGAAAAAAGCTTCAAACTTCGCATTTACTGTAATGTATAAATGCCATTTTCTTAAAAACGACTCGACATTTTTCAATGAAAATTGTCATTTATGACGGGGTTTTACTCTTCTTTAATATTCTTAAAGTAATAATTCGGTTCTACTATTAGGAAACCGATAAATTAAGAAAATACAAAACAAAGTGTAGTTTGGGTGGCGATAGATGTTCGCTGGTAAGAGAATGGGGATGACCGAAAATCCAGTCTACATCAAGGAAATAAGATAACTTTCTGAGAAAGTCTGTGCCATTCTGTATCACTATTAGTTCCAATTCAATTACCGTCTGAGGTGCCTCTTTATACGATGTCATTGCGGTGCCTCTGCTCGAGAGTCCCTAGGTTTTTATTTCCGACAGAAGAGTCAAATTACACCAAAAAGCTGAGTTTTGAAACTTGGCTTGATTGTTTGTTGGTACCTATCGTATAATATACTAAACATTCTGAAGTGTCGGGGGTGAAAATTAACCATTTTAATGTTATAGGCTTGAAAGTTAAAATTTTGATTTGCTACTCATATATGTAACTAAAATCCCCTCCGTAACGTCTGACTTTCCTACTATTCCTCAATTCAAAGGCACTTTTTTTATAAAAGTTTTCAATTTTTTCAGACAATAATTTGGTAGAAGAAGTTCCTTCTTTTAAATTATTTGAACAAATATGTATTTGAAGTTTAAATGATGTTAAGTCCAAAAATGGCGAAAATGAGCTTTTGGCGTAGGTGTATGTAAAAAAAGTTATAACTGCATGTGAATAGAGTAGTAACCCCAGTGCTCCTTTTATACTGAATTATTCTTTTGTGAATTTGTAAATTTTGAATATGAGAAAAAACACATTCATCTTCAAGTGTAAAGACTGCGTCCCTAAAAGAAAGTAACCATAATTTTGAAAAAAAGTTTTTGAGGAAATATTCACTACCTCGATGACTGGCCACAACTTATAGAGCAAACTGGAAAGAAATATTCATATTCTTTTGGAAATGATTCAAGAAGACTTCTTGGACTTCGCTGCATTCCTCAGATGACCTGAGAGAACTTACACAAAAATCACAATATTTTGCAGCCAGTTCGTTGAACTGGAGAGATGTTCATTGACTATACTACAAGAAAAAGGATCCGAGTAATTTTTATCATTCGTTGACTCGATCCTTACGAGTAATTAAAAATTGTATTTTAAAAGACGAACAAAGAAGAAAATGGTGTTCTTGCTCTGCCCACACAATTTGGTTTCTGATAAGAAACGAGCATTGCTAGAACAGCACATACTTTCTCTAATTACTTATAACATTTTACGTTTTTGACCATTCAACGAAAATGAGAAATACTTCATCTTTACTTTCCCGTATACATACGCATAGACGGAGTAATGTACGCAGCATAGGAAAAGTTGTAATGCTGCGCGAAGGAACGGCGGATTTTCGGCAGAAAAAAATTATTCAATCCCCTGATAACGAAAAACCGAACTAATCCAGTTGCTAAATGAAAAAAAAAAATCTCTAAGAAGTGGTGTAGCCAGAATCCGTTTTGTGGGTCCTTGATAACGAAAAACCAATTGACAGCGAAATATCCGTCTGTCCGTCCGTGAGTCCGTCCGTATGTCCATCAGTGTGTCAGACTGTCAACACAACTAACGCCTAAACCATATAAGTACGATATTTTCCAAAATGGATATTCCCCGGTCGATTTGGCCCACTCGAGGCGCCGCGAAAATATTCTTCAAAATTTGGGGGTACCTTACTTGTAGCCCCCAGAAGATTTTTAAAATTTTCTCAAAAACGGCTCCAAATTTTTTGAAGCCGTTTAATGTATCGGTTCTTCTAATAGGAAACCGAAAATTTGAGAAAATTTTTAAAAAAATTGTTTGGAGGGGGATAGATAGCAGCTGGGAAAAGTATGTTGTACGTCCGAACCCAGACCAAAGAAAATAGAAAACTAATACGAGAAAGTCTGTGTCATTCTGTTGCACCACTAGTTACGCATTGTTTACTGTAACTAAGGAAAAATTTAGTCGAAAATTTAGATAGAAATTTAGATTATTTTAAAAATTTTTGATAATGGTTCTAAAATCAAAGTATCTGTTTCAAATTTGCAGGGACCCAGCATTCCCTCAGGTAGATCAGGGAATAAAAATTGTTGAGAAAATCTTCCGCTCATTTATTCACTAGCATTGATCACAGACGGTCGGACTGACTGACGGACTGACGGTCGGACTGACGGTCGGACTGACGGTCGGACTGACGGTCGGACTGACGGTCGGACTGACTGACGGACGGACAGATGGCTGAGAGAGGGACTGAGAGGGGGACATGAAAATGGGATATGGAATAGGGACATGGGGTTCGGACACGGAGTAGCGACACGGAGTAGGGACACTGAGTAAGGACACAGAGTAGCGACACTGAGTAGGGACACGGAGTAGGGACACGGAGTAGGGACACGGAGTAAGGGACACGGAGTAGGGACAACGGAGTAGGGACCGGAAGTAGGGACACGAGTAGGGGACAGGAGTAGGGACACGGAGTAGGGACACGATGTAGGGGACACGGAGTAGGGACACGGGAAGTAGGGAACAGGAACGGAGTAGGGACACGGAGGTAGGGACACGGAGTAGGGAAACGGCAGTAGGGACACGGAGTAGGGACAACGGAGTTAGGGACACGGAGTAGGGACACGGAGTAGGGAACACGAGTTAGGGACACGGAGTTAGGGAACAACGGATAAGGGGACACGTGAGTAGGGACACGGAGCTAGGGACAACGGAGTAGGGGACACGGAGTAGGGACAGACGGAGTAGGGAACACGGAGTAGGGACACGAGTGGGACACGGAAAGTAAGGGACACGGGTAGGGGACACGGAGTTAGGGGAAACAGAGTAGGGTCGTGGGAAAAACCGTGGAGAAGGGACAAACAGACCGACATTCATCATAAATCGCAAACAGACTGTCAGTTAATATAGGCCGGGAGGCAGGCATACAGACTGGCGGACGGCCAGACGTTTTTTGGGATCTAGGGGCCAGAACACGTGGTTTCTGACTACACATGCTAGAGGAAGTAATTTTCTACGTTTGCAACCATATTTATCACCTTTTCCATATCAGGACCCCACAAAATTCGCCACTTTCCACTGCAGCATTACAATAGTTTTTCTTCAGTACGCACTTCGTAAGTACGTAGATGATGAGAAAGTAAAACAGTGATATTCCATGTTTTGTTGTAGTGATGGACTTAAAATTCTGTTTAAAAAATGCTATAGAGTATTAAGTGATTTTATAATAGTAGAATAAACAGAACTAAATAAAATAATAATAATAATGTATGGGTAAAAGCAAACAATGGGTAATAAGTCCAAAATAAACTAGTAGAGATTAAACGGCACATATTTTCCCGCCCATATTTAAACGCAAATAAACGCGAAAAATACTGAATTTTTTTAAAAAATTGTAGAGGACTTTACTTTAATTTAAGAAAAGGAACATATTTCATTCAGGGAAAAATTTTATCTTTAATATTTTAGTTCTAGGAAGACTCCAACAACAATTTCGAAATTTTCCAATTTTCGGAAAATCGGTTTAACAATTTAGCCGCTAACGTTGTTCACAGACGGGCAGACAAAAGGACAAACATACGCTTTTTCATCATTCGATTTTTCGGTATGAAGGGCTCACAAAACGAATTCTGGCTACACCACGTGTAAGAGAATTTGTTTTCTAAATTTAGTAACTGAATTTATCCACTTTTTCGTTACCAGGGTCCTGTAATAACAATTTTTTCTACCAAAACGTCCCGTTTCCGCGCTACATTACATTACTTACTCTCTACTCCGTAGCGAGAAAGTACCCGTAAAAATGTTTTTTTTACTTTAAATTGCAAATGTTAAGATGTTTTTTATATAAAATAAAACCTGCATCTCATTTGTTTTGCTGAAAAATTAAATAAATACTGCGTATTGACATTTTGTAAAGAGAGAAGGGAAACAAAACAGAAAATATCTTATTTTCTCCATCCCGTTTTCTCTAAACTACTATTTTGAACATAACACCCTTTATGCAGCAAGCAGAAATAAAATCAACCAACCACTCGCTTGCCCTCTGAAGCATTATCGATAGTTTCACTTAACGACTTGGAATTAATAGCCTGAAGCCGACATTTGCTCTCCGAAGACTTTTAGTCTAGTAATACTACATTTAATAAAAACAATTATTGTTGAAGAAAAAGATTGATTCTATCACCCATTGTAGAATGTTAAACGTTAAATGATGACATTCCTTATAAAAAAGAAGAAAATAACAAACAAGTAGTATTACATTAAACACCAACCCGCCCTCCCCTTCCTGAGAAGAAGGAAGTATTTCGGCTTACTGCTTCCCTCATCCAGTGAACGGTCATAAAGCATGAATCGGAAAGCGTGATGGTATATTGGAAAGGACGCTATTCAGAGCCTAGTCATTTCCCAAGACGTAATTCCCTGTAACGCTTTACATCTCCCGCGGGGAGGGGGGGCTGACGGTTGTATTGGCCAGATGCTCTGGTGGAGGTTGAAACCGGCCAACCCGACCCTGAGTTTCTCAGCGTCACTCACGTCGTTAGTGCAAATGAGTGTAGTAAGTTGGTGGTGTTAAGTCCCTGGTCGTTCGAGCTTGCCCGTGTGACTCACCAGTTGGGCCCCTACCCTTATACAGAAGTCCACCCTCGACCGCAAACCACATATAGACGTTCTATCGGTTCTACCTCATTCGGCATTCCCTGACCTTCGGCGTTACTCACATCGTGAATGCTGTGAGCGGGGTGCCAAGCCGAGTTGGGGCCTCTGAGCCGCCCGTGCCTCGGTCCGGGTGGCTCTCATTTTGGCTCTTGGGTTCGTCAAGGCAGTTCTCGATAGTACTCATTGGTATTGAGGAGAAACTCTCTAACTTGATTACGGCTCTAGTCTAGAAAACCAGAAGCACCGATCTGGCGGTATCCCATATCCCGGCTTAATTGAGGTGACGCTCCTGGGAGCGGTGTGTGCCGTCGTATCTATCAGTCTGACAAAGCATAGTGCTACTAAATCTAATCGTTAGATTCTAAGGTGCGTAAATTCCCCCTAGTATTATACTAATGCCTAAATATATAAACTCGAGCCTAAATACATTGCCGATTTATATTCATCGGCCCACGAGGCCTTCTTTCTGGTGGAGATAGGAAACAATCTCCCGTACCCTGCGTTTTTCGGCGTCCCTCACGCCATTAGCGCCAATGTGGGTGCCAGTGAGCAGGCGATGCTGAGTTCGTGTCGCTCGCGCTCATGCCCGGCAAGGGTAGCGTTGGATTTGGTAGAGATTGGAAACCGCCTGCGTTTCCCTGATTCACACACGCCGCGTTCACGATTGGGGTCACTTCTTTGAAGTGGCGGTAGGAGAACGCCAGGTCGCCGATCCTTATCTTAGGAAAGGTTCCTGGTCAAATTGGACTAGGCCACCCGCAACCGATGAGTCCGCGGCATCCCGGCTCGTAAGGAAGGAGCCAAAGGAAGGCGGGTGTGCCTGACGAGCACAAGGAGGGTTGATCTGCCCCTGGTGGACATTGAAACACCCAACGAAGTCGTAGGCTTCCGCAGCAAGAGTCATGTGTGTGATCTGGGCTGTCGGGTTGACGCCGCGACGTAGGCTGTGTTGCAGACGTTTCGACCATCTTGTCATGGTCTTCCTCAGGCATACCAGCCATGATCACGCACATTGAAACACCCACCCGCTGTCAGTAATGCTGTCAGTTGCCTATGTCGAAATAGGGTAACTGGTTGGCAGCATCAAGCTCCGCATCAGAAGGCCCATGAGAAGATTCCGCTGTCGCCTCCTAGGGATGGAGCTAACCTGCTTATTCGAAACTCCTAAACTGAACACTGGAAACGTCTGCTGGAGTAACCCAGTTTCGCGACGTGACCCACGTCACCACGGAGCGCCTCATTGCAAAGGGGAAAACGGAAAGACGTGGCAAGACGCCTTCGACCAGGACAACAGCGTACCTGCGTTTTCAGTGCGCTCCGAACTGCGTAGACGGAAACTGCGCACGGCGCAGAGCACAAGGGAGGGCTGGAATCTTAATGGACTTGAAGACCCACCCGCCCCTGATCCGCGACATAGGGGCCGAATTCATAGTCGTCACTTATAGGATACGCGAACACTTAAGTGATAAGTGCTTTCTCAAAATAAGTGTTCACATTTTAGGCGCTCGTATTTCAAAGACTTCCTTACGATCGCGGAATGAGTATTCCCGTAAGCGGAAGGAAAATGTGACATCACGGTATTGGCGGCAGCTGTTTCTGGCAACCAAGTTTACACATGCACTTCATCTTGTGCAAAGGACGTCTACTTTAACAGGGGGCGGACACTCCGTCGAGTTGACGTCGCGCGCTGCGACCACTTGTCTCTCTCATTCGTTGTGTTTATAATACTTAACATCAGTTTCAATTGATTCCACAACGTTAACTTATGCTCTAGTATAACTAATGTAAATGGTTATGGCCTGCCAATGTTGGTAATGGATTATTAACATATCATGAAATACAAATGTCAACCCCGTGTAGTATTACAATAATTCCATTTAACAACAATTTAAATTATTTTACATGTTGTTCATATTGCAAATTCATAATTACTTATAATAAGTCTTATAAATCAGTAATGAATTAAAGTTAAAAATTTTGGAAACATATCTGAAAGGATGAAGCTGCATAAAATCTGCAATGCAACGAGAACTTTTAATAAGGAGGAAATCGGCAGTCCTCTTTTATTCATTGGGACTTCATCGATCAGCGGCACAAGTATATGCAGTACAGTAGTTTTATTGAAACGAAACCGCTTTCGGAATTGTTCATCATTGTACATTTCCAATAGGTTGCTCAAAACATCTCTCTCTTTGAATTTCGCAGAATGTGTTGAGTATAAAACTCAAAATAATCTTGGAAGTCGTTTTCCATTAGGTTTCACAAATGGAACGTTTTAACTGGCTACACTATACGAACATCAGCAAAACGAATTCAATAGTCGGTGAACGCCGCGTAAAAGTATAACCTAAACTGGTTACGACTGACGAGGCGAGGAACCCATAAGGGACACTTAGAGGAGCAGGCTGCCTCCCTTATAGAAATGAGTGCTCGCTTAAGACTTCACTCAAGGGTTGTTTATGATTACGATTCGTGTGCTTAAGGGAACACTCGGTGTAGGGGACGACTACGAATTCGGCCTATAGCCTCGTTGTCAGGGCCGTCGGGGCTCATGGTTTCAGGAAGGCGGCTTGCCGCGTCATCGACAACGCAGGAGAGAGAAGTAGTCCTCTAGGGCCATTAAATACACGCCCCCTGCCTCCAGTATTCCTATGTACCCCCCCCCCAGATAGAACTTACTCTAGGCAGACGCAACCCCGACGGTCTTCGTACCTCCGCCGCGCCGCCTTATGGCGCGACCATACGTTCTCCTGCCCCGGCCCCGGCTGCCCGGAGCCGTAAGCAATAAAGCATTGAGAAGGATGACATGAACACAAATTGCACAAAGAATCTAAATGGCATTGGACTGGTACCAATTTGAGATAAAGAACTGGAGATAAAGGGCACGCGGTGTACGGTCGAAGGTACACTCCACCGACTCACGACCTCCCCCCTCCCCCTTTCTCACTATTTACCCCCACGCTAGCGCCATGAACCCAAACTGGGAAGAGCGCCGAGCAGGCCCAGAACGATGAACAACACCAAGACGCAGGGACTCAGTGAAAATTAAATATGTTAAGTAACTTTTTTGCATATTCGATTTTTGTGAGAAAATAGAAGCTGCAGGATAGATGCATCTTTCCATGTGTAAATCCCGTAAATCAGATGAATAGAATGGCCGAGAGGACACTGCAAAGTCTTAGATTGGTTTTGAAACTCTGTAATTCATTGACTTCAGGGGTATATATGACTGTGTATGTATGAATGTATGCATGTATGCGTGTATGCGTGTATGCGTGTATGCGTGTATGCGTGTATGCGTGTATGCAAGTATGCTTGAATGCATGTATGCGTGTATGTATAAAGTGCCTCGGTTGGTGAGGAATTGGAGTACTGGGCTCTGGACCCCCAGCACGCGGGTTCGATCCCAGCCGAGGCGCGAGGATTTTCGAAGGGCAGAAAATCCACAGTAGCCATGTCACTCTTGTGGCAAGTAAAAGAACCCTGGCGGTATGCCCGGCCAAATTAAATTCCTAACGAGACCTCACTTTCTCTCAGCCAAACAATTCTGATACTGAGACTGATAACGACATCTGGTGGAGAAAGTGAGTCAAACCCCAGGCAAATTTAGGGGATTGCCCACGTGGTGCGCCTGCTCAGATAAAAAGGTCCTTTGTCTCGCGTCGGAGGTAGGCTTCGAAATCCGCGTGTGGAATAACTGCCTAATGGCATTCGCCCCGCAATAAAACCCATTAATATATGATTAATGTATGTATACAGTGTGTATGACTGTGATATCACTAGCTATGAGATTAGTTAAAGGTGATGTTCAATACGGAAATATTCCTATACACTATCATAGAAACACATACTCAAGCAACTGTTTCTGTCACATGTTTTTGAAATCCCGTACGTCTGGCCTCTGAACTTAAAAGTCCAGCGACTGTTGCACAATTGATACAAGTAAATCACGTGTCTCCGTGGAATTCTCAATCAATATTTATGCATCAGAAGAAAAATAATAAAATAAAATAAAAAACGAGAAATGTTCTTTATGAACTTACTTATTCAGTCTTTTTTCTTTTTTCCACACAACTTTACAACTCCTGAATTGCGGGCTTTTTAAAATAACCGATTCAATTGTGCCTTAAGTTATGTATAGTATAAACGAATGTTAGTTTCATATGACGAATTATGTTGAGGGGAAACGCACGCAGTATAAAGTCAACACGTTGGGGCTGAATAACCCGCCTAAAGCGAGATGCAGCGACAAAACATACGAAAAACCACACCTTCGCCATCTGACCAAAGGCAAGGCCTTTTGTCTCATCATCATTAACAATACACATTCACATGCATACACATACGTATCATTAACAATAACACACTCTGAAAAAGAAAATTCCATAAACCATCACAGAATCCAAAACAATCATAAAATTAACTTTGAGAATCCCGATATTTTGGCTGTAGAACCATATAAATCTTCTAGAATGATCTTAGAAACACTCCTAATAAAGACCAATTGGACATTGAATACTATAAGAGTCGAATATGTTTACCAACATTTACAATACTATTTTACAATATTTGACAGAGAGCAAAATGACTTAACAAGTTGGCATTACTGGTTCATCCTCCCCCCTTCTGACCGTCAACTACAGAAAACAGCATTCTTGATCAGTTCGTCCGTATTTTTCGACTTGATGGTTACAAATAACTTCTACACTATACAGGATTTTAATGTAAGCAATTGATGGTAGTATGTGATGGATTGTTTCTCGGAACAATGATTGGCGAGTTTATGCCTACAATTTGTTTTCTTTCCATTTAACTAAATACCAAGTCTCTATAGAAAATCTAAATAACCCGAAGTACTTTTTACTCATTGTTAATCTATGCGAGGCCTTTTGCGCGGGCGGGCAAGTGGGACATCGGTCCGAACCTCGTTCCAAAACCAGAGCAAGGGAGGGAGCTCTCAGGCCCTCAGCGGAAACGGGGCGAACCGCCTGGGATTGTGCTCCGGCGATACTCCGGCGTTGGAGCCACGAGCGTGCAGTGAGAAGGCGCATGCCGCACACAGAATCAATCAATGATGCCCTATTTTACACGGCGAGGCTGACACCTTCAGGTCTGCTCTTCCTACTGTCCACGCAAATTTCGCTACGCACCTTTTGCCACCTCGCTGAGAAAGAAGGTATCACTCGGACAACGAAAAGGCGAATTTAGCTCAGAAGCTTCTACACATGCAGTAAATCTACAATATGGGACAGACGAGTTTACTTCCTCTCCGAAGGAAGACATGCGAAGGATTTGTTCGCCCTTAAAAATCCACGGCTTCGATCGGATTTGAATCCGTAAACTTGAGCATAGCAGTCGGATACGAAAAATAATTGATACTAATAATGGTCCGATACGAATAATTACTGACTATATTATACCAAAAGGTGCTGGTAAAACCATTAGGATGGAAAATTCCAACACCGTGTTATGTTGGTGTAGAATTGTTCATTCTAGGTTTTGCTGTTTTTAAACTCACTTTCGTTCTCAAGTATACTTCTATGCAAAACCCCGTATTGTTAAACATGATTGTACGTAACAGAATCCTCATAAAGTTCAAATAATATATTCATTTCATTTCATTTCATATGCCTCATAACGTGGTTCCAGGATACTATTTATCCACCACCAAGAAAGTATTTTCTGAGCTTGCTTGCATCATACAGTGTAAAGCAAGTCTCATCATTTCGTCCCTTCATAGCGTCAACAACACCATCGTGCGGCCTCGAGACTCGCAAGAGATCTTTACTGTCCAGAGGCAAACAAGAGGCCATCTCAGCATTTGCTCTCTGCATCACTGGACGGAAAACCTCTATCAAGGCAGAGGTCACTGACCACAAAGTCACTCTACCTGTGAATGGGTTGTTTGCTTTAGTGCGGGGAAATGATGTGCCAAGAGACAGAACGAGAAGAGTTTCGGCAGTCCTCCATCTCCAGATTTCTGTACTATTGTGGAAACTGTGTAAATTTGAATAAAAGTTTGTCACGACCGGCATGTTGATTGATTATATTTCCAGTTTCCGACGGCTTAGCCTTCATCAGAACTCATACAAAAATTTAAAAATATTAAGTATAAATAAATACATAAATAAATCAGTAAAGAAATAAATAAGTAAATAAATGAAACAAATTGAAATTCAAAGTTTAAATAACTTGTAAAACGAAAGACAAGTTCTTACCTGGACTTTGCAATCCAGAAATTTGACTTCCAAGGGCTGGACATGCCTAGTGGCTTAAAGACCGGGCTATGGGGGTGGATGAGTGGGGTCAAAGACCTGGGCTATCCAGCTACGACGGCGTCCTGCAAGTGTGCGATGTGGGGTTGGAGCCTAGTAATATTTTGTCAATAGAGGGGAGGGGTATTCGTTTATGATTTCCTCATTGAGTAAATTCTTATTTAATGGATATCTATGTTTTCCAAAATTAATCGGGTCTGGTATTGTAATTTTATTTGGAATATATTGTGTGTATAAGAACTGAAATTTTATCCTGTCTTAAGTAAATTATTTGCAAAGTTAGATTTATAGCTAACTGAAAGGGGAGTTTAGAAACTGAGATTGTGCGAAAACAACTGACAATGAAATGTAGTGTACGTAGTGATAAGAAAGCATTTTATTTTGTACCCTTTAATTCTTTACTAGTGTGACGTCATGGATACTCACAGCGACCACAGACACAGAGCTTTCGTATAACAAATATATTTATTAACAAGAAAACAAAACAAATATATACACTTAATAATCACTGTAAACCCTAGCTCTGATAGACCTACTATCCCCTGATCGCGGGAGCGATCCAAAACCCGATTGAAGATGGTTTTGATTGTGGCATTCGCCACTCCTACTTTTGAAGCGCGCACAAAGCCTAGCTTCCGTGACCGGATGTCACGCTGGGACACAAAGTCCGTTCTGGCGCACCAACGGCTGGTTTGCCTCGATCGCAGGAGCGATCTTATCCGATTGAGAATCGGCGTGAATCGTGGCACTCAACCACTCTTCACCTCGGAGCACGCACACAGCATCGCTCCCCCGTGACCGCAGTCACCCAAGGACATAAAGTCCGCAGGCTTCGTCAACTAATGACTCCAGCCTCGCGAGCCTGGCTCGCATATGCACCGTCTTGGCGCAAAGTTTTGTGCACACGCACGAGGTTCTCCCACCGTCTCCAGAACCTGCCTACTGGCTCCGTACACGCTGTTATATAGGCGAGGCCCACGTGACCTCCTACGTCACGCCACCCCCTCGCTTGTTATAACAGTGAAAAGCTGCTATAAGCCGGAAGACACCCAAAGCCTTGTGTCTCCCGTCTCCGCGTTCTTCCCTTTACGGAAAAACCCTACTTCCTGTGGCGAGACTAATCCGCAACCAAGCGTCCCCAAATAGATGCCATGAGGCACGCTGGCTAATACGTTACACTAGCAAAAACCGCCTTGTATTTTCTGGCCGGTCACCTGTCAAAGCTAAACCTTAAATGTGTTTACTCAATTTTTTGAATAAATATACTAACCAATTGGCATAATGCCGACATTTCGGTACAGTGAGAAATTTTCCTAGGGCTTCAACCCGAATCCCAAATGAAGCTGGTGGAGACTTCCCGAACTATGGGGAATGGGCCAAAAAAAGGATGACGAATCCGACCGACGCCCGCCCCTTTAAATGGGAGTTGGGACACACAGGAAGGCGCGTTCTTCACGGCGCGTTTGTGAAGATACTCCACTGGCATCCACATGGGATTGATAAGAGAAAACGACGAAAAAGACCGATCATATCAGTCAAGTTTCTCATCCAAGCAATGATCTGCCTCAACCCAGCTACTCGTAATTAGTGGGGTCGAAGCTCCTACCCCTGTTGGGACCCGAACCAAGAACGAATTCCTTCGTTTTTAATTTTCCCATTTTACTTCGTAAAACGAGACAGTATTGTAAACGTGCGCCGGAAATCGGCGATTTTTCGAGTGCACAATTCCTATTGCCAGGCCCTGGAAACGAAAAGTGGATATATCTGGTTCCTGACGCCTCATTTTCAAAATTTTCCCAAAATAGTATCCTAATTTTCTGATTAATATATGCCCTCTGATAACCTAAAGAACTGTTAGCACTGCAATTGTCTCGTTTTCGTTGAAATCCAGAATTTTTCGTAAATAGCAAAAGTTCAAAAATTGTTCGACATCTTTCTGCAACTACATGGTTGAAGATAGAGATCATTTTCCTTAATGAAATTTGTTGTTTATATATCTTGAAACAGAGTCATGCACAAATTTTGGACAATACTAGTAGTTTTCGCGTAATTTTGGGTGAAATACAGGCAATTTCTAAACAATTACTTTCTAAAAAACTTCCCCAAATATTTTCTTAATTTTTTCTTATGATTCGAGTAAGGAACGCTTAAAAATAGAGCAAGTCTCGTTTCAATTGAACTATCTGAATTTTCGAAAATAACAAAATTAAAAAGTATGGGAGAACATATATACTGTTTAGCATTCCCCTTGTTTCTATTCAATTCTTCATTTTAAGGTAACCCCAAATCGTTCTTTCTTTTATTTCTTTATTTTTTGTCCTGTTTTCCTGAGAGATTAAGCGAATGCTGAGATTCATCCGGTGATAAAATGTGGCT
Source organism: Gryllus bimaculatus (assembly GCA_017312745.1). Taxonomy (NCBI): domain Eukaryota; kingdom Metazoa; phylum Arthropoda; class Insecta; order Orthoptera; family Gryllidae; genus Gryllus; species Gryllus bimaculatus. The sequence goes on along the minus strand of BOPP01000039.1, from coordinate 202,980 downwards.
TCACTATGCGCACGTTTCATGCAGCTCTCCCATTGCTAGTTGTAGTGGGAGTATAGCCCAGGGGGTATGGGTTACGATTTTCTTATAAATACTAACAACTAAATCCTGTAGTTTCTTTACCAATGCGAAACATTTTCTACAACTCGGGAACGAAAATGTCTATTTTCAAATGTTACTGACATCGCTTTGTTGGTACTTTCATTTATCATTCAACTTTTACGACTTAAAGGTGGAGAAGATATTCCAGAGCTCATGAAAACGATTGTTCTTCTTCCCTACACCTTTCATACAGTTTTTACTGTTCATTAACAAACCAAGTTAAATGAAATCAAATTTGTTAGTTTCTCTTTGTCTTAATCCTATCTTTCTTTCTAATTTTTGTTTTCTACATTTTATCTGTTGTTTTCATTCATTCATTCATTCATTCATTTTTGCCCCTGGTAGCCCGCGAGGGGTCCACCGTGCGTCGCGTCGCCAGGGCGGGGGCGCACGCAGGTACCGGGGCCTCCGCCCAGTGCGTCGCGGTCCCCGCCGCCGCCGCCGCCGCTTTTAGTGCCGTCTCTATTACCGGGCGTCGGACCCGCCGGCCCAAGAGCACCGCGTTTGTGGCTTTCTAAGACGAGGGCCGCCCAAAGTTCGTGCGCGAGACACGCCGCAGCGCCCGCCGCCCGCGCCTGACGGACTCCCCTGCCCGCCGCGATGTTTGTGCCTGTAGCCGCCTCCGAGCGACGAGGCGGGCGCCGAGAAGGGTTGCCAACTCATCAAACCGAAGCCCGCACACCTTTTGGAGCAGGGTGGAGTGAGACAGAGTTAGGCTATCTGCCGCGCTTCTTGGGTCATAGTGTTAAAATTAATGAGAGCTAGGGGTTTCCAAATTGAATATTATGAAAATTATCGTGTTCCAAATTGAATGAATATTATCAAAATATAATGTGCAGATCATTCACTTCTTTAAACCAAAGTTAACATGATATTAAACTCAGTGATTGCAATGGTACGTTAATTTTCCTATTAACAATGTGAGAGGAATTATGATTGTGTTATTGTGTGATTATTATTATTAGCTTTGAAACTGCTTCAGATATATCATGAATAGTGCGATAGAGTCCATTTCGTTGAAGTTAAATCTCATCCGTAGTTTTGGAGGTTTTCGCAACGGTTTTCTTCTCACCAGAAAGAGGCGTTAAACTTTCAGCGTCAGTAGTTCGGAAAGCCAAAGATTTTGGTTACATGAACTCCTCCAATGGGTTACATTTGCATATTTTGTTTGGGTTTAGGGGTGTGTTTCTTCACAAGAAAAACAGAACATTTGCCTTTTGCACCGAAACAATGTGGGGAATCTTAAATAAACTCTTAGCGTCGACCTACAACTAAGATGACGAGTGTAACAAAACTTTACGGCACAGAAAAGAAAAAAAATGTATTACAACATGAATTTGGAAATGCATTCTTACAGTTACCAACGAAAATTATCTTAACCCTTTATTAATGTCAGTATATGTCTTGATGGTTAGAAAATAATGAGAGATTCGTATCAAAGCTGTTGCTTGAGTGATGTTGCGATTCAAATTGATGTTGACCTAAATACCACTTAGCACTCCATAATGATTTTATTTCATTTCGATTATTTTCTTGTGGAAAAGGTAAAAACAGTTTCTTACACATGTGTTTCGACGTGTGTGTTACTTGGCACTTATTCTGTGTATCGATTTTAACTGTTTAACATCATCTGGAAGTTTTTGTGAAGCAACGAACATGTATTGTAAGTAGAATTCTTGTAGTGAGCTGTTGAAATTGACACATGAGGAATAGGATCACTGCGACATCTATTGAAATTATAAATGTCTGTATTGCATACAATGGTAAGTCAATAAGTATCTTCACTGTCGTGTTTATAATTGATTGCAAAAGTATAAAACTTACCGTTAAGCCATTTTCAAAAATAGGCATCATTCTTTCCAATGTACTTGGTCCATCATAACAGTAGCTTTCCGATATCCTCAGAAATAAGGATTGTCTCTTAAGCAGCAAGCCACATATGCACTGCTTCCGTGCCTGTGGGTCGGAAGAAAATCTTAGGCCACTTAAAGCATCATTAAGTGGACCATACTGATGTGACAAACTGGAATAGTATCTAGGTTGCTCTGAAACCTCGAAATATATATTTGAAGATCTTGGGCTGCGGTATGTGGATGCACGATAATTTTTTTTTCAACAATCCATCTTCGCGTTTTCATAAGCAGAACCTGACTAATGCGCCTATGGTTTGCCATTTCACCAGCAGTCACGCACCGCTTTGTCAGAATCAGGGCACGGACATGCTTAATAGGTAGTGGATAGAACTGGATAATTTGCTCTTTTCTCATCTTGCATGCTCGCTTGACGGCTTCTGAATGTTTCAATCCACTAGTAAACTCTTCGCCAAGGAAAAACATTGCACCAACATTTGGTTGAAAGTTTTCTAATTATATCAGCTTTCGGTACACAGATCGGTATTCAGATCACAAAAAAACGTATTAAGAAAACCTGTTATTTTTTCGTGCAAATGGAGATTGGTGAAGACATGTTTACGTCATAACCACTCCAGCGAATATTAGGCATTCACGCTGAAACGTACCTTAAATAAAGTGAACGATGTTATCTTCAAGTTAGTAAGGGCACAAAGCTGTACGCGATTAGAACCTGCAAGCGATTAGAACGAAAGTGCAGATACTTATTGATTCACCCTCGTATGTTGGCGCCCTTAAATAAGTCAGTTTTGACTAACTCCACAAATTCGTAATTAAATAGGCCAGGCAATATTAAGATTCCAAGCTCAACGAAAAAAGGATTGCAGTAATTATGTATATAGCGTTTGCTTATTATTCGTAAGTTTTTTGTGAAAACTGAAAGTCTGGATACTCTAGGATGAGTGTCCCTAAAATATTATTTAGCGTCAGGCGGGAATGTACATTTGCAAAGTACACACAACGAGGTGTATGAAGGTCGGCTTAATTCGAAAGAATTCTGAATGCATAACATACTGAAATCAATTTAGTATTAAATTAATTTATATGGACATTTCATTTGAAGTTTGACTGAATTGAGACTCAGAAATGTGGTTACCTTAATATCAGCCAAGTGTATACTGTTTATTATTAATGGAGCATTCAATTACTTATTTGAAATGTAAAATTACATTGAATGCAATTTTTTCTTCGTTTACTATAAATTTTGTATTACGAAGCGAATTTGAGAAAAACATCTGAAATTGTAATACATATTGTTTCCTTTTATCAAATAATAGTCATCAGCAAACAGAGCTGTTATTCCGTTTCTAACGAACGAGGACATATCGTGTACGTATAAAGGGGGCACAGCCTAAGAACCCCGCGACACCCCGTCCTTTATTAGCAGAGAATCGAAAAGATGATTAAATAATGTTCTTTCGTGCCAGTTAGGTATTTCTACTCTTTCCGAACAACATTTAAGAAATTTGGGCAATTTCCAAATGTAGACGGATCTAACAAGTTTGTTTGTCTGTTCTTGTTTTTACTGTATGATTTTTTTTCTTCATATTTTCAGTCTACTAGAGTCATATTTGTGAAATTTAACCGCCTGGACTATTACTTTCGAAGACAATTAATCTGTGGCGTTTTCGACTGTAGTGCATCATGAACAAACTCTCCGTGTTCGCATTGGGGCAGCCTGTCAGACAACCTGCATTCCAAGAGCGTTTTCTTGTGCTCGGCTCTCAATGGGAAGACGAGCCGAGGCCTCCATTCAGGCGGGCAGAGGCCATTATGACAGTGTAACATTCCTTGTGATGCGTGATCAGAGCTTATGGCTCAGAGGTGGCTCGTGGCTCAGAGCGAAGTAGCTCGCCTTTCTCCAAGGAGGTCCGGGTTCCATTCCCGTGTGGTTTCATGTGAAATTTGTTCCGACAAAACGAATTTGCCTGCTTCACAGATGCTAGTGACCCCTGTGAAGCGTCCTAAACCTTACCACTTGCTTCATTCCTTCTTAATTCTTGCCGCTGGGTAGTGACGCAAGAGCACGTACGGGAGGCGCATTTCGTAAAGTAACTCCACAATAAGGGCTCAATGCCCAACAAGGGTTAGAACACGCGTTGCGTCTTTACACATAAAGAATAAAGAAAGGAATGTGGGGGTTGGTAGCCCTAGTGGGAGCGAGCGCACGGGTTTTCCGGCTGCCGAGATCAGCCTTTCTGCGCGCACGTTTCCCTATTGTTAGCGGCGCAACCATTCGTATGCTAGCCGTGGCGCCAGCAGAGAGGTTCACAGAACTGCACGAGGGAGTTGGCTAATTCTGTTCTCAGTTCAGTCTTGAAGATTTTTTTCGGGCAATTTTGCTCGACGATTTCGAAATTTATTTGTACGATATGGTCTTTATCTGATTTGTGGGAGACATGATCAGCATAAGAAGTAATCACGAGTCCTGATTTCTGCGAGATGAGATAAGCGTGATCATCCCTTTAAAACATATATTTTTCAGGAAAAAAATAAAGCAACATTTTCTTTCTCCCGTATAGCGTTTATTTCAAAACACTGGAACTTAGTTAATGAACTTCTTTACCTTTCCTTAAAAGCACACCACGCTACATTTTACAACTTTTGGAACGATGCTTTATAACAGTAAGGTGACTTTTAAGGTATTTATCATGTTGTTTCGGAATCTGATTTTAATTTTTCTGTGTCACGTAAGGTTTTCGTGTAAATTGCTTTAGATTTTATAATAAAAGGCATTTTTAACAAGGAAAATTATTTCATTTCCATTAGAAATGTAATTATTTGTAAACCTGTTTATAATTAAATTTCCCTGCATAAGAATGGATAAACGTTTTTACCCACTTCAATTGCTATTACGAAAAAGAAAGGTGAATGGTATTATATGTCAACTTAATATCTCTTCTTTGCTGATTTCACGTTAACTTCTTCCTGATGAGGGGTGAAACTTCCTTTTAATATTCTCCCTTCACTGTGCCATTCTCAGATCCTCTCAAAAGTCAATGACACTACGTCAAGAATGGTAAGTGGAACTGCCACAGTGTCAGATTCACAGAGCGTAACTGGTCATAAACCGAAGGAATGTGCTATACTGTTTGCGTTATGACCTTCAACGTTAACCGGATAAAAATTACAATTGTGTTCATGACTGTGGCTCCTTCGTAACCATTGCTTTTGGAAAATACATTGGCTTTACGTTACAAATTCTCAAAATCATGATCTCTTAAAAGATGGACAGCATGACTTATGCGGTGCTCAGCTTTTCTCTTGACTACCAAGTTTTATGCCAAACGAATCTATGCATAAAAGACATTTTACGAAACTATTGACTTTGGGACTCTACCACAAATATAAGAGAACACATACGGATATTTCGACTCCTTGCGTGAACGCATTTCTAAAGAGAAATTGCACTTCACCTCTTAGTAAGCCAAACAGTTTCAGCTGTTTTTTAGTTAAATAAGTAAATAAATAAGTAAGCAAATAAGAAAATGAGCAAATAAAGAAGAAAATAAAAAAGCAATAAGAAGAAAATAAAAAAGCAATAAGAAGCTAATAAAAAAGCAAATAAAGAAGTAAATAAGAAAATTAAGAAGGAAATTAAGAAGGAAATTAAAAAGGAAATAAAGAAGCAATTAAAGAAGGGTATAAAGAAGCATCATTGTTATATATGCATGCATGCCGTATATTATTTATTAGAATTTTCGATCGATTTTCCCGTGACTCACAATTTTTCCTGTAAGGTGTCAAATTAGTAACATAACGTGACCAATTGGATTCAGACTCAAGATAATTGTAATACAGAATAACACATTTTTCACTTTACCACTGCAGAGCCAAAATTATTTTTTTAATATGTTCATCATACTTTCTTTCAGTCGGAACTCTAATATTTACTTGATTAAAAAAGGCCAGCTTCGATGGCACAGTGGCAATGTCCTTTGTCTAAGCAGCGTCGTTGACCAGGAGGTCCGCACTCGAGTCCCGACATTCCCGGATTTATTGACACCAGCTACATAGCAAGGTGGATTTCAGACGCTGCGCTGTCTTGAGGTGAATTTTAGCGACCGGCTGCTCTGTTCAGTGGTTTTCCGGGTTTTCTCCAATTAATATCAGGCGAACGCCACAGACTCTTACGAGCAAACAAGAAACAGGCACGATTTTTGCTTTCCCTTTCTTCCGTTCCTTTCACATACACACGCAGACATGTACTATACTACCACACATGTCGAGAGACCAGACGGAAGCTTAGAACTTGTCCCGGCTGAGGTAATGGCCCGCAGGGGAAACTCGAGGGTGGAAAATCTCGCCAGACGACATGTAAATAGGCGCCGAATCTCACATTCCTGTAGGAGAGGATCGCCGCCACCTCCTGACACGTAACCTGTATTACACTTACGGGACAAATGAAAATAATAGATTAAGCACTTGGAAACATGAAATACTTTCACGGTCGTCCGAATCAAATATTTAAATGCGTCGTATCTACCTAATATTTACACAAAAAAGTGTTTAATTTCATTTGTCCATGCTTAATTGTTTATCCATGCGTCTCCGGCCCTCCTGCTGCCTTTCATATCTCACCATTTCCTCATATTGACAAAACGTTACCGAGCCATTCCTTGTCAAATCGCACAAGAGATGACACTACTTTTTTTAAATGTATTTTTTCTTAAATCTGAAAGACACTTTTTGGTTTCCTTGTTTTTTGCCCGAAAATTGATTATTCATGTAGTTATGTCTATATTCAATTATGGAATTTACGCGTACTTCGGAAAATATGATTAATTGTTGTTCTGAATGTACTTATCAATCAAAATTCCTGGTTTGTTTAATTTAATAATTCTAAATGTGATTTTCTCCTCTCTAAATAAATGTTTCAAACAATATTTCATTTTAAAATTGTAACCATTTTTTAAAAAATGAAAATTTCTGGATGATCTCCATCAGATAAATATTTAAAATTATATATTTCGTATTTATTATTCAATTTTGTATAAAAGACAACAAGAAAGAAAGTGGGCACGGCACACGTACAATTCTAAAAACATCAATTGCAAGAAGGGTGCATACTCCATGCCCATTCACTGGCGAGTTGTGCTCTGTCAGCCTTTGATCCAAGTGCTGAAGGACTATAAAAAGAATGACCGTCTGCCTGATTAGGGTTACATGATATATTAGTAACTCACATGTTCACTCGGCCCCCAGAAGAGATGGGTGACAGCGAAATTAATTCAACTACTGCTTTTTCTTGTCAGCGAAATGAAATTTACTGTTGTGACCCTTTGCGTCCGAGGGATGGGGCGCCCGTCTAACTTTGCTCGTAAAATACAAACAATAACAGCCACTTGTCAAGGGACATGAGACGAATTTTCTTAACATTAGTTGCAATACGCTTCTTGTAAAGTGAAGAGTGCTAAGATTTGTACTGTGAATCGTAAATGTTTCTGCTGTGCAACATTACTTGCAGTCATCGTGCGAGATACCACATATGTTTCAATCCAATCTTTCTCATAACGGTTTTAAGATGAGAACATTTTTAAGACTCGTAAAACGCCATTTACTAGTGAAACTTGATTTAGAGGAGTCATTATATTTGAAAATTCGCGATTCTGACAATTATTTACTTCTCCCACAGTGCACGATACAAAAAGTAAAGAAATTAATATATTTATGGGTAAAAATAAATATATTTACAATATTTCGTATATTTTTCGTTCTGTGGATACGCGTAGTCATCACAATGAACATTTAAAGTCTAGCTAATAACTGTAAACTTTAAAAGTCAATAAGTGGAACTTTAAAAATTCATTCGTTCACTCAAAGATACTGACATTGGGATGCAAGAAACCTAGTGGGGCAGAAATATGGAATTCGAGCTATTTGGTTCGAATATAATGAAAAGCTGTTTCTGTTCGTAAATGTGTGATGTGTATGGGTAAAACATTTTTATTAATATTTATTGTTTTATTTGTAATTTACATGACTTTATTTTCAACATTATATGAGAGCATTTGTAAATAGTATCATAAATTTCGAATGTTACCAAAGGAACCGTTAGATTCTGATACAGATGAATGTCCAACTGTACTTCTCACATATGTTTCGCGATATTTCTGGTTGAATGGAGTTTTAGATATTCAAATTTGTTTTGATGTATTAGCTTTAAAAGAATTAGTTTTCGTACCTCATGCGCTACGATTAGTAATGCCTGTTAAAAGTAGGCTGGGATGCTTTAATATGGGCAGAAAATGCGAAATGTGTAATATTACGTTATCGTTACAAAGTGTGAGAATGCACGTGCTGTTGTAGCACCTCTAATTTAAAATAATTAATGGGGTATCAAACCCCTTCGTCACGAATTAAAAAGAGAGACATTTCTGTGTGTTGTTCCACTTTCTTCTGTGTTAAGAATACAAATAAAAATACTCACCGTAAACCATTTTGTTAATACAGAACAAAATAGATTTAGGATATCATTCAGACACCTAGCCAGTATTCTGTACAAGGCCACTGGACGAGAAAAGTGGTACAGGAAACTGATCACTTCTGATAGTGCTTTAAGACTGGCTGAGTTGAAGATGTAGAGTAAGAGCACAGCCCACTCATCGGGTTCCCCTCGCTTGTTAAGTATTTTATCTACGTCTACAAGCCAAGACAGACGTATACAAATGACGAAATTAGTACGATTGCATAGGAAATGTTAAGACATCTAGATGACGAATGGCTGCGTCTTTGCTATTGGAACGGACAAAACTGGCTTTATTTCAAATACACGTTTTATTTTTTCAGCTCGCCGTTACGCTAAATGTTTTACGGTAAGCTATTATTTCCATTCTTCTCAATGGTCGTATCATTGTTTGCATTTGATGAATTCTTTGAATTATGAAATGATGAAATAATAATGAAATATTTAATATATTTTATTATTATAATAAATAATAATAATAAAAATAAAATAAAAAAATAAAAAATAATAAAAAAAAATAAAAAATAAAAATGAAAAAATAAATAAAAAAAATGAAATAAAAAAAATGAAAAAATGAAATAATGAAAATTAGAATTCGTCTCTGGCGTACAATCTCGTTTCTTATTCTATCGAGTTTACTATGTCTTCTAAAAATATCACCTCCTTCTCTAAGAGCGTTTTACGTAACTTTGCAATTAATTTCCATGTTTCTTCCCTGTAAGTTACTACAGTATATTTTGAACTATTGACTAATCTATTTTAATTTCAGTATCTCTGAATAAGTTTGTTCCGCAAAATGTCGTTTACATGGGAATTGGAATTATATCCATATTAATTGTGTGTCTGATACCTTATTCTTCACTGCCTTGTTAATTTTAACACCTCAATATTCAAACACAACACGTCCATTAATAACGCCTTTTCTATTTTCCTGTGCTGAATCTTTAATTAATTTACTAGAATCCATTTAGAGAGTCTTCTCAAACTGTCCTGATCTTCGGCCAATAATATTATCCGAACGCCGCAATCTCTCCTGTGTGTCAATTGCAACTCAACTAGTCATTAGGTCTTGTCAATTGGCACTCAACTTGACGTTAGGTGTTACATTCTTTTCTGTTGACGCTACACCTGCAATTGCAATACGACATCAATATTCTCTGGGCCGCAGCGAAAGAGAAGAAAAATTTGAAAGTGATGGTGAAGTAGATGTGAACTCCAATATTGTATGTTCTGTATTCTTTTAACTAATCGCGTATTCTGAACGATCATATTTCCCTCTTATGAAGCTCCGGTACTGTGGGGCTCCAACTGCTAGTCTGCAAATAATAATATGTACCAGTAGGTAAATAATTTCCAATAGATATCTCTTTGCACCACATTTTTGTTACTACTAATTATCCAGCAATCTCTTCAAATTTTTAAAACTTTTGTTTAAAGTTTCAACAATTTCGACAATTTTTAATTATATAATTTACAATGGCGATTGCATCTTTTAACACGATCGAGCACCTGTTCATACTGCCCGGCCTGTGGCGGAGTGGTTGCACGACAATAACATCCCTTTAATGTACTGGCCTGCACAGAGTCCTGACTTCAATCCTTCAATCGAAAACCTTTGGGATGTTTTGGAATGCCGACATCGTGCCAGGCCTCACCACCATCCATCGATACCTCTCCTCAGTGCAGCACTCCGTGAAGAATGGGCTGCCATTCCCCAAGAGACCTTCCAACACCTGAAAGAATGGTTGCGAGAGTGGAAGCTGTCATGAAGTATAAGGGTGGGCCAACACCCTATTGAATTCCAGCATCACTACATATTGAGGCCCCACGAACTGGTAAGTCATTTTCAGCCACGTGTCCGAAAACCTTTGATCACGTAGTGTATCAGTTGGGGTAATTACAAGACCGAAATTTTTTTTTTTTTTTTGAAGGTTGTCTGAGAGCCCTTTGAAAACAGATGAAAAACATGACAAGTACGACAACCTGAAGTTGAAAATAAAAAAAACACAAACTACGAGTAGAAACTCGAGAAAAGTAAATTGCTTATTTCCTTTTATGAGTCATGTTTGTGCCCTTTCTAGATTACGTAATTACCATATTTTTTCAATTCTGTCATTATTCATTTCAATAAGCAACTGTCTAAGAAGCGATATTTTCGCATTTAAAAACTTTCAAGAGTTATTATCCATTATTTTAAATTAGGACTTACATTCATTATTTTAGTGTATGCTGGTTAGTGTATTTTAGAGTATTATTTTAGTGTATGCTGGTAAACATTCATTGCCCTGTAGAGCATATATTCAGTAATAATGTCAGAAGAAAGTCAGTAATTCCTGTAATCATTGAAGTGCTTTTTAGCAGCAACGAGTCTTCGCTTTTCGAAATGCATTAAAAGCAGAAATCTATCTGGATGACACCTCTCATTATGCCAGTAGACCCTTCATATATTTAAATATTTCATTTTACTGAAAATTATGTGCTCGTATCTTGGACATCTCTATAGCTTTTTCAAACTTAGCCTTAATCTCCTTTTTTAGCACTTCCCGTCACTCGGGCTGAAGAAATTCTACCGTTAGGAATTGGCAACGCCGCTCGCTAGCATTCCGACGAGCTTGTGTTTCCGTTCGCATTTGAATGTGTCTCCGAGTTCGTGTGGAGCTTCACGACTATAGGACGACGGTATGCGTGTTTACTACGAGTCTCTTTCGTAACGGCGTGTATGCTGAAGGATATACGAAGTCGCAGTTCTGGTCGCGAAGCGTTGTCGTGAAGCTCGACAACGCAGCAACATGGAATGGTGACCATTTGTTTTTCGACCATTTCATAACTGTTGCATTTTGGACCGGACGAAAAAATAGATGAACCTAATTGTTCTCCTTACGAACAGCGAGACTGTCAGCATGACATCTTGGACGTGCCATTCTGCGTAACCATTTAATCTGATACTCAAGAAAGTTGCTCTGAAAAATCTATAGCTTTAAAATGCTATTAACATTGAAACGGAAACATATTTTCAGCGCAACTCATATGCGAAAGAAAACAAACCCCTGATATTTCTATTCCAGAATGTGTTCGTGTATTATTAATAGACATCACCAATCGATATATAGTTTGCTTCTTTAAAATTAACAATTGTGGCATATATTAAAAAAAGACACCAAGCACTGAACGAAGAACTGCGTGCAAATAGTGTTATAATTATATAATTCATAATGGTTCGAAGAAGCTGAGTACTTGCACGTGTACGTTTCATTAAGGTTTTGGTATTAAATGTTGATGCTTCTACAACATTCAAGTAATTTAATGTTAAAAACGGTAGTGTGACTTTTCATTTCAATTTTATTGCCACATTCTGAGGTATTGGAGCGTGAAATAAATTCTCAGTGCAAAATGTTTCTCGTTTCTCAATTTCTTTCCTATTATTTTTAAATTCCCTTAGATCGCAACTACTGGAGTACATTTGAGGCAGTATTTCTTTCATTGATTATAATCGATTTTAAATTAAAATTTGAATAAAGAGCTTTTCGTTTCCAATAGGAGCCGTAGACGTTCCACGTTCACTGACAGGGCCGGATTTAAGTATTGCGAAGCTCCCAAGCTCAAAATTGTTCCCCCACCCCTCCCCGTAAAAAAATGCTCCATCTTGATTAAATTAAAAAGTACCATAATACAAGTAATTTCTGTAGAAATACAAATGAAAACTAATAATTTTATGAATAATTTTACATATACTAAGTCTATATTACAATAAATAAATTTTGTTATAATATATGTGATGCATATTTTTTTCTGAATCGTGGGACCACTCTTAGATGGGCAACTGCTTGTTTTGCTTGAAAGTAAATCAGTCCCTGTTCACTGATGTTCAATAGATATTTTCTGGGATAAACCTATCAGAAGCAAACTTCTAATGTCCTGGAATGTAGTTTAAAATCTTTGATATTCCCACGACTCGCCACCCAGAAGGAGGCAGAAAGGCAAATAACATATCAGGAATAGTACTTTATGAATTTGCATAAATAAGCAAAATTTGATTAGTTCGTAAAGTATTAACACTGACTTTTTTTCAAGAGCTAAATATTGTTCAAAACTTACGGAGTGTTCATTAATACCAAAAATATACGTTCAAATAATATTCAATGAAAATAATTTTCGTAGAAATTGGGACATACTTAACACTTTCGCTTAAAAGAAATCCCTTCAATAATTGCACGATAAGTATTTTACGATTCAATAATTTTTCAGAAGTGTGATTACTGTATTTGCAAGTATATTATGGAAAACACTAAATTGTAAAGTCATAAAATAGTTTACCATCCTTTCAAAAGTTTGTTGAAAAAAGCACGTGCAACATCACAATCTCTATTACCAGTTTCCATTGCGCTGAGGAATTGAAATAAAAACATTCACATTCCGCAGATGTACGGAATGAGACGAGAAACGCAAAGGAAAACAATTGAATCATTGCTCTTGTGAGAGCTGTTTGCGATTTAGTTACATAACCGGGAACTCGGGAAAACCCCAATTTTGTCTAAAAATGCAAATAATTTAAAGTTTTATAGTGCCTACTCTTCAAATGTTCGTCCGTCCGCCCGAATGCCACTCTGTCCACCTGTCTGGCCATCAGTGCATATGTCTGTCCAAACGTCTGTCCGTCCATTCGTCCATCCGTCCGTCTGTCTGCCTGTCTGTCCGTCCGTCTGTCTGCCTGTCTGGCCGTCCGTCTGCCGTCCGTCTGTCCATCCGTCTGCCGTCCGTCTGTCCGTCCGTCTGTCCGTCCGTCTGCCGTCCGTCTGTCCGTCCGTCTGTCCGTCCGTCTGTCCGTCCGTCTGTCCGTCCGTCTGCCGTCCGTCCGTCTGTCCGTCCGTCGGTCAGTCTGGTCGTCCGTCTTTCCGTCCGTGTGTCCGTCCGTCTGTCCGTGCGACCTTCTGTCCGTGCGACCGTCTGTCCGTTTGTTTGTTTGTCCGTCTGTCTGTCCGTCTGTTTGTCTCTTCGTCTGTTTGTTTGTCCGTCTGTCTGTCCGTCTGTTTGTCTGTCCGTCTGTCTCTCCGCTCATCCTTCCATCTACCCGTCCTTCAGTCTGTCCCTGCTGTGTCTGGTTTATTGAATGTTATAAACGATTTTATTATGTAACGTAAAAGTTTAGCTGAATATTTTTTTTACGTCTTATGACTGAAAACAGGTTGACTGACTGAGCTTTATGATGTGATATATTCATGGAAATTTATTAATAATGGGTTCAGTTTTGATCAAAGAACCATACTCACACAAACACGTGCTATATTACTCTAGAATTGCTACTTAAAACACGTGGGGAACAGTCCAAGAATACGGCGTACTAATTTATTAGTCGATGGGACAAATTCACACAGAATTATTGGTGATACAAGAGCACATATTTTATCGCATTTGCTGTAACTATTGCAATATTAAAACTTCAGGGAGTTCAATAAAAATGACGTGCGCCATATTTTAAGCGTTCTATGCTCTATACGACAACAAATATAAAGAAAACATTTCGAGCCTTTTTTAGAAAAATAAAAAATTGTCTTAACTTCAAGCAAAAATTCGCGAAAACTATTAGTATTTTTCAAAACTTGTAATTTATCTTCTTTAATATTCAGAGCGAATTTTTTTATCTTATTTTGTAAAGGAAAATCTTCAATTATTAATATTGTAGTTTTGTAATGTTAATTTCTGACAATTTTCGAAAAGTCAGAGAGTTCAGCAAAAATGGAGCCTGCGCCATTTTGGGAAACACACACAGTGCGTTCTCTATTCCAGAAAAAGTGAACAAAAATTTCGAGTAGTTTTTGAGAAAATATTTTTAAAAAATGCCTACATTTCAGACAAAATTACGCCAAAAAATAACTCTTACTACGTAAGTACGAGAAAGTAAAATGGAATTTGGGTCAGCCGTTGACCCTCCCCTCATTAGTATGCGAATGTTAACGCGTGTTTCTTCTTTAGTTCCACCCACATCAGATATTGGCACATTGCCAGTTGACTCTAGAATTTAAGCCTCCAAGATCAGTTTTATTGAGGTGAGCTATTTGCTTTGGAGTATCTATCTCCTTAAATAATTCTATTAATTATCCGATTACTCCAATTTCCTCTTTTTATTTTGGACTATTTTATAGTTCGCGTGAACTAATACTAGGTAGACCAATTAGCTATCACAATCAACAAGAGAATTAGAACAAAATACATTTAACCAAGAAAATACAAACAAAAGAGAATTCAAGCAACATACAAATAATTATATTATTTTCAGATATATGTTTCTCACAATAAATTTCTTAATTTCTTTCACTTTATTGATAAGTAGTATTTAACTAAGTTAATTTCTGTAAAACCAGTTGAGGTGGCTCAAGGAATCAACTTATACCATTTCAGTACTTCTGTCCATGATTACCTAGATTTCGAGTCCCGAGGATGGCAGGATTTTCGACACTAGCTACGTAACTAGGTCAAGAGCAGCCGCTGTCTGATGGAGAATTCTAGCGGCCGGCTGCGCTGATCGATAGATTTCCGTGGTGTCTCGTATGCCGGTGCAGTACCGTAACAAAAGGGCCACGGACCACACGTGAACTTTTCATCTTCCTTGTCCTATCTTAACCCATTGCACACACACTTACATCTACTACATCAGCAGACGAGTTGGAAGCTTGGAGCTGGCCCCGGCTGGGGAGCCCTCTGATGGGAGATACCTGGTTAGGGAAAACCCTGCAAGATGACATGTGAGTTGGCGCCGGATCTCACCATTCGGCAAGTGAAGACCACCACCACCACCTCCCGTTAAAGCACGCATTGCACTTACGTGACTAATAACAACCTCAGTGGTGCGCCCGGAAACACGAAATAATCAAACAATAAAGGTCAGTAAAAAATTGAATTCCTTTTCTATTGAAATTGAGTAGATAAGTTAACCAAATAGTATAACAAAGTAAATAGTATGAAACTCCTTTCACATCAAATGTTTTTGACACCTACACAAATGTTCCTATAGAGTTTAGTTTGTCGAATTAATTTTCAGTTACGTGGTCACAACAATCTCAAATGCTAATTTCTTACTGCTTTAATGGTTGGTTTGGTTTGAACTCTTTCCAGGGTCGCCTCTTTTTGTGTGCTGAATCTGGACGAGAGCTCAGGCTCGTGAAATTGCAAGGTGCGTGCTGTCCAGATTGACGCGCCACCCAAGGGCGTAGGTTTACAAATGTTCAGTGAATGATGACGGGGTAGTAGAGTAACGAGTGACAGATGAAAACTTGCTTCCATTTTGTTTTGTCTACATCACGTTACAAATGTAGCGATAGGGATTGAAGTCCAAGTACCCAGAGGCGAAAGGTGCGCTGATCGTTACCGACTGGGCGTTGTTATCTTACGTGAAACAAGAAAATGTTGGCTTGACGTATACTTATTAGTACTAAATTGCTGTTAATGTGCGAAGAAAGAATGATAAATTGGTTAGCTCTCGAGAAAAACATCCAGAGTTTCCGCTTTACGATGGCGAAAGCTTATTTCTTTGAAGTTAAACAGCTAGCAATATAAAATCATTCCTATTTTGAAAATTTACAGGTGTATAGTTTCTTAAATTCACAATGAATATTTACTGTGAAATACTCTCATGGGTGTCTTTGTTTCTACATTCATGTTTGGCTTCCTCTATACATATTCGCTTGCTACTTACGTAATACAGAGAAATTATTGTAATTTTGTGACCAAATAACGGCGTTTCTTCGATGGAAAAATTCTAATTCACGATGTCTGTTATCGAAAATGTGGATAAATGTTGTTCCAATGAATGTAGCAAACTACTTTATTAAATATATTGGGTAGTCATAATCCACGTTTCGAGGCCCCCAGAAACCGGAAAATTGGTTTACGCCAAAATTGGTCCGTCTGTTTGTAGTTTACCTCAGCATCTAAACCATTCGGACGTTTTTTGTCCAAAATTGATGTTCTTTGATTGCTCTCGCTGCACTCGAGGCCCTGCGAATTTGAAATGGATGTATTGATTTTGGGGGGCTACTTTATATTAAGCCTCAACATATTTTTTTAATGTCTCCCGTATTTTTCTTAAACACCCTCGGATGGAGCAGAGAACGCGTTAAAAAATAGAGGAGGACTTTCGTTAAAATCCCTGATTTTTGGAAAATTTCAAGAGTTCTAAATTTTTGCACAATGTTCCTATATCTACAATATTGAAGATATTTTTGTTGTTGTTAATGAAATCAATTGTTCAAAGGCATATATTATAACAATATCATATTCTATTTTTCGAAAATATGAGTAGATTTCGCATTCTAGAGCAAAAGACCTAAATTGAAGATTTTATTTTCGTTGAACTCTCCGAATTTTCGAAAATTGCAGAAGTTAGAAATAATTTGACATCTAGTTTCGTTATGAAACATTTTGGATCGTTTCCAAGACATGGACACGAGTCATGACAAATCAAGAGTGGGCCTGAATTACTGAGGTTTGCTGGCTAACTGAAATCCGGCAATTGTTAATTTTCATATATGATTTTAACATTTAAAGTAAAACTGTATTGCATTTGTGAAAAAGACATTATGCAATATTGTTTTAATTGTTTGAGAGATTGTTACTGCGTAAACGGTAGCGAGAAAGTAACGTCAACAGACAAATTATTAATCATGCTTTGAAATGGAAAAGTGAAAGATTAGTTGGGCACTTCACAAAAATGACGATGTAAATAACGAAAATGTACAAAAATTTAATACAGTGGTATTTTTTCAAAGTACATTTAGAAAGTATGTTGCGAATTGATAATCTCAGAATTATTCACAAAAAGTCATGCTAATGTTTGGTTGTATGAATTTAACACCCACCAAACACAAAGTCCTTATCGGTCAATCAATCGAAACCTGCTGAGGTCGATTTTAAAACCTTGCAATATAATCACACGGTTTTATTCCCATGCGTAGAATTTCAACCCCATCAAATACACCTCACGGCCGTGAAGAATGAAGCGATAAAGCAAATGCGTCGGTTTGGAAGAGACGGAGAGAGAGAGAGAGAGAGAACGAGAGAGAGACCCAGCGTGAAATGCTGTTCTGTCATCTGGGAGAGGAACAAATTATAGCTGTCAGTCATGCGAAACCGTATTAGAAAGAGCAGGGAGCAGACTCGCTCCGAGGCAGAAACGCGGCCCGCGTGCCGAGCGTGGTCATGGCCGACGCTCGGCACACGCCCGGCGCACGCTCCGAAGTGCTTTCTCGATCTCTTTTACTGCAGGGCGTCTAGGAAATGATGCATGCCCTGAGCCGGATTTACATCACTTATCGCCTCCGGCACGCAAAGATTTGCCCTCCCCACTAACGAGAAAGAAAATTTAACTCCCGGCGCGGGGCTTTGACCGTCATGTATTCTGCTAAAAAATTAATGATCTCTGTTACAAACTATAATTCGTTTCATAAATTAAAAGATAAAAACGTTTCAATTCCATCGCGGTTTCAAGCGAATCAGGAACTGCGTTCCGTTTACTTGTAGGATGACAGTGAACAGAATATATATCAATATCATTTTTGTAGAATTGAGCTATCTTTGTTGAAACTTGCTTTGTAGCATTATGTACCTTGTGTTTCGTGTTCTATTTTGCATGATCTTCATAACTTTTGGGGCCAAAGTAAATTACTAATATCCTACATTGTAGTTTTCAGTTATTAACTTGAATTTCGGTACTGTTTTTCTAATTCAAGCAAATCGAGCAACAGAGGCATTTTATAGTGACACCTAACGTGTAATTTCTTTTCCACGTACATTAAATATTTATGTATTTGTATAAACAGATTTTGCCTCATATACACATTTTTTACATATATTTTTGCTTATGTACTATTCCATCCTTAACAAACACTGAACTCCTGCAGTTTTTCTCACTAAGAAGTGGCTTTACTAAGGCAAACTATAGTCGAAGCAAACATTGGTCTTTGAACATTTTTTATTGACCGATAGGTGATTGTAATTATTAGCCACTAACTACAAATATTTTTTGGAAAAGTATTTCCACAATCACTTCTCACACGCAACGGGTTAGGGCGGGTCGAAATTTGGGTGATTTAGATTGAACAACTTTCCACTAAAGGAAAAATAAAGTGCAGAAGTAAGTTTTATATCCCCTTACATTTGTGATATTGCTCATGGCATGAGAAAAAATCGGATAGTCATGTGACTACGGAGATAAAAATTGCTTGTCAGCGTCCTCGGATATTTTCTCTTGGGAGTGTGTGTTTCTTCTTATTCATTCTAGACCATCCGTTACATTTCACTTAAAAGTTTTTTCGAGTATGTCATAGCCTAAGCGTTAGACTATTCGCCTTTCACCTCGAGAAACCTGAGTTTCCTTTCCCGACGCTCCATTTGGAACGTGTGTGAAGAAGAGATGTTGCGAAACATGCCGTCCAGTTTCTCTGCCATCTCTAATCCTCTTCTTTGCCATCCTCATTCATCTTTATAACGTTAACTTTCCTTTCCCTTTCCCGGTCCGAAAACTGACAGAAATGTTGAACCATTGGTCGCTTAGAAAAAAGGAGAGAGATAGGTTTATTTTCAAGTTTCGTTTTTATTGCCGAACACGCGTTACATCTCTCCACAGGGTAGCGACAGATATGCAAACGTGATCATGTTTGCAAATAGTTGTTTTTTTTACGGTAGTGCCAGATGTGAGATGCGAAGTCAGAAGGGGCATTTGAATTTCGATCTACAAGGCCTACCCACAAAGAAAATTCAATCTATAAATTGATAAAATAAAATAAAAATATTTGAGAAAGGATTGCTCTGATGTGTACACTTAAAGCTAATTTGCAATACAGAATAAACTGTTGCGTCACATCCAAGCAGCGAAGGATGTACGGCGTACAGCATTCCTTCGTCGTAGATAGATGCTGTTGGTGATTCTAATCATGAGGTAAAAAATTCTTCGTTATAAAGATGAAAGGTAGAAAAATGTCTGGAAATACATTAGAAGTGGCGAAATAGTTATTCGTGTTTTCTTTAATCATCTCTTAAACTATTCTCATGAAGACTTTATTAACGTACGGTGATCTCCGGTATTCTCTGGTATTCTCGGTGGAGAATAGCATAACATTCTAGTAAAACTAGTTAGACCTTGCATCGGCAGTGCAAAAGTTTGGTCAAATGAATGAGAACTTTACACCTTAAGTATGAATGTCCTTGCTTCTAAAATGAAAATGTTGCCTCTGATATGTGTACATGGATATTATACGATTTCACAGTTTTTTTTAGAAAATTTTTCGATAACGTTCGTTTTCGACAATGTTGAGTACTGATTGACTTTCGACAGTGTTGATTTCTGTACGAAAGCATCTCCACGCGAAATATATACGAGTAGTATTTCCATCACTCACATTTCAAAATTATAACATTATACTACCAGAACCAATTCTTGCACTATTTTTACTTCATACTACAATGTGTTTGAATTTGAAATATAATTACACATATATGTAAATCACTGTTACTATTGTTTCCAAGATTTTCCTTGTTTGTAAATAACAAGCGATTCCATATCATAATGACATACCCAGAAAATTGAAGGTAATGTTGAGAAGGTGCTTGTTTGGTGCGGGCAGTATGTTTGTTTCTCCCAAGTGACGCATACATCTACGTATATTAGTAATTTCCCAAGCACGTAGATATGGAATGAAACGATGCAGCCTCTGCCCATGAGAGCTGTGACTATGGTTTCGTTAGATACACAGAAGCTCTGGCAAAATCCAAAATCAATGAGTTTCGATTTTGACTCAAGAGTACAAATATTGTTGTTTTTATTCCGCTTATACTAATACTACGCGAACCGGCTGAATTCTCACTCTCTCACTCAGCGTGTCACGGCTTACCACACAAATGATGTCATGTGACAACAAGGCTCCAAGGAAAAGGCTTGTCATCATTAAATTTTTGCGATTCAAGTTGCATTGTTGTTTTCGTATTGCTCTCGTGACTCCTATTATAATTATTCGGAACAATTGAAAATCATTTGGAGATTTAAATCAACTTTGTTGGAAGCCTTCGCGCGAGATTGTTTCTGTGGTAATTTCCGCAGGATACAGGAGGTGCCTAACGTGTTGTAGCTAGTCGTATGTTTTCAACCTGCCAGTTCCAGAGATCTAACAACTATTTGGAAGAACTTTTTTTTAACCCAGAGGTATCTAGATGTAACAGTGGCCGGTTGCAGTTAGCTTGCTTAGTATGCTACACTTTGGTAGATGAAATTACAACAAGGAAAGAAAAGGCTGCAATGAATTAAGGATGTTGCAGAAATGGAACATCATCGAGAGCTGAGAAACACCTGGCTTCTCTGCAGGAAGGTTAATGAAATGAATGCCTCATATGATCCTATCATATTAAGTAATATTGTGCTGGAACGAGAAAGGGAAATTGATAGCAGAGATGTAAGATTTTCCTTAGATAGCGAGAAAGCTTATTGCAATGCTGAATAATCGTTTTATAACAGGGAATTGAATACTGCGTGGAAAGGGGAAGATAATTGGAATGAATTTGAATAAGGAACACATGAACGAGGGGAGATTATGCGCTCCTATCCTACAAAGGCTTTTGAGATGCTCTTAAAGAGGGCAAGATAATAATGCACCAGGTAAAGTTTTTGTTGTTTTCATTTAATTTTTACGTTTCATTCATTTAATTTTAACGTTTTCGTTCACGTTGTTCTGTGCGTTAAACATGTTTATTATAAATGCTTATATAATATAGAATGTTTTATTTTATTGCTCGTTTATTCTTTCACGTCCAATTCTACAGTATTCTATATAACATGCATGCAACGAGAAGTATTTACGTTAAGAAATCTCTGTAGGTGGGAGAATATGTAGTATTCAAACAAATTTCACAATTTGTCTTCCTTGGAACGTCAAGGAAAGAGCTTCGCAATATAAATGTGTTTTCAAGATGAAATTGAAAATAGGATTATAGCAAGTAATACTTCTTATTTTGGTTTTCATTATCATTTTAAAGCTTTTGGGAGAAGTTAAATAGAAGATGTTAGCACAGTAGGTGTCTAAGTCACATTTTAAGGAAATGGATAAAAATCAAATAAAGTTTCATAGTCTGGTAAAAAACAGTTGTGAAGAGAGAAGATAGCGACTTCATTCTTAACTTTATAGAGGTAAACTGGTCAAACCAACAACATAAAAGGATAGTTCACCTTCTTAGACAATAAATGGTGACCATAACTCGTTTTCGACGGAGAGGTTAGACCACTATTGAGCTCAGTCCTTCAATTTGATATAGTTCGTGTGAGACGCGTAAATGGAACAAAGTGCTGTGCACGCTCGCAAGCAAATGATATGAGACGAGACGAGAGGAAACGAGTCTAGATTAGTTTGAGAAATTAAAATATACGGAGTAGAAATTATTGGTCCAAGATATTACAGCACTGTAATATCTTGTAACAATTTGTAGTTATTAGAACAAAACTGAAGGAAAAAACTGTTTATACAATTGCATAGCCGGAGAGAGAAAAAGTCTCTTATCCTAATTTTGTTGTGCTTAAATATGAAATGATAGCTTAACAAAATACGTTTGTATTAATATTATTAATTTGTTTTCAGTGATATGTTAATGTCATCTATGCTGCCTCTTCTTTAGTCTCGTGTCTGGAAAATTTATTACATTCAACAAATATGGTAATAATTACAAGCAGAGTTGGGAATTCGTGCTCAGCCAGACTTTTACACGGTGTAATTAAATATTCAGTACCTCCCGAGTTAAAGATGAGACGTGTCTTCAAGGAAGGAAACACACTCCGCGCTTCGTGCTCGTGTGGGTGGGCGGAGCCTCAACGGGCCACCCGCTGGCCTGGCGCTCTCGGCGCTGGGGTTTCGAAATTTCGTCGGAGTGGGTCCTCGAGCGGGAAACTGTGGGCAGAAGAGCGGCCGGGAGAAAAGCATAAATGTTGTCCCGCCATTCCTCAGGCGCGTGTTCCCG
>BOPP01000039.1:100542-180212 GCA_017312745.1 Gryllus bimaculatus | reverse complement strand
GGGCGGAGGGCGGGCGCGCGTCGCCTCGGGAGATGAAAGTTCTGCGCGGCCGCGATGCGAGCCGAGGACTCCGGCGTGTGCGATCGCACGCAGTGGGCGTGACAGAGTCTCATGAGAACATGCTATTTGCGTGTTTGGTTTTGATTTGATTTTTGCAAAAAACAATAAATATCCGTATGTAACATAAGAGGGAAGACTATACTTTGTGTACTTCATCTACGATTGATTCGTAGACATATCGTCCTCTTAGCAATGAGTTCCTGCTATTATGGCAACCTGTGTGTGGGTAGTGAGATGCCATTAAGAGGACCATAGGACCTGCAAGTCTGCGAAATATCCCACTCGAATCGTTATTCACTCAAGAGCTCGTGGAGAAATAGAAATTCGATATTTATGTCTCATTCTCATTTCACATCTAATGTGAATAATTAATCTGTTGTGCAATCAGTGATACTAACTTCACCACGTAATATTGGAATTATTACACATTACCTTAAATTGGCATCACCGGCAGGTATTTTCATCTTAAACTTTTTATTTGTGCTACAAGTTCATAATACAAAGAAATATTAACCATGCAATTAATATTTTGTTGGCTTGTCTATCCTTGGTTAAAAAATTTCATGAAAAATTAGTGACAGAAATATTTTTCTACAATTAGTGTCTCATTGCGAGGTTTAATTATCACCAGTCTCATGAACTAAGTCGTAACGACGGAAAAGCAGAATAGTAACACACAGCATTTCACTCAGGAAATACTTTAAAATGCTGTATTAATGGTTTTTTGTAGAATCTGATCGAATATTCAAGAAGAATACAGCTAAATCTGTGTCAATCAATTCTTGTCGAGAGCTATCGAATGAGCAATTCTTGTCAAGAGCTATCGAGTAATCACCTCTGTATGTTCATTAAAACGTTTTTAAAAACTTTTTTCAAGAATTATATTCCGTTTGCTAGGATCTGGTAAAAAATAGACAGTTCTCCACCAGAAGACCAAGTCACTCAGACACATGGACACACATACACACGCAAATTACCTGATAAATAAAATACAATGCGATTAGCATGCAGCCTCGCCGACGCTATAAACTGTTTTCAAATTATTTCCATATGCTGAAAATTTCTAATATGCAAGTTCGTAATAAAAGGAACTTTAACCTAATCTTTAATCTGTCTTTTTTCATTCTCGAGCGTAGTCCGTGAAAAAGTATAAATTGTGAATTAATACAAAATACAGACGCATCTCTTCATGGATATAATATCTATGGCCATTAGCCTCCACAAAGTTCAGATTTCGAGAACCAATGCCCAACTCTCTCAAGAGAGTTCAGAGATTACATTCTTTCATTGTATTATGAGGCGGCGTATTACGGAAATTTGTACATTTGCAACCTATTCTAAAACATATTGTTCAATTCTTTTATATTTATATCAAAATTTAATTTCGTAGTTCACCGTATATAATCGTAAATCACCCTATATAAGGAGATTAACCAACAGCATTATCGTATATCCTACACATTATTATGCTACAAAATTTTCCTATAAAGTAATAATTATCCTACCGGATGGCAACATTGACGATGCACATTTTCCTTCCAAGTGAACACTTTCTTTCCCTACTTACTTTAAACACAGACATCCGGGCGATTCAATGTAGAGCGACCTGTGTTATTTATCACCTTGACCCCGTGGGGGTTGCGTGAGTCGCACTGGCGTCACCTGTAGCTATCATCACAGCTGTATCTCGAAGCCCTGGGCGGTGACGATTCCGAACACAAGGATCGAAGATGGACACCGACTAAAAGCGCGAGACCGTTTTTCTTGTTAATCACATTTCGAGAATGTGCTGTTTCTATTAGTAACATCATGACCCACTGCGTTCATATAAATTCGTAGTTTACAAGGTAGGTTTTGAAATGAGTCTAGTACTTGATGCTGTTACTCTCATTTTCAAAAATACCCTACTCTTAATAGCATTGCAAGTTAACTTTATACCAAAAATACATTAACAAATAAAATAATGCAGGAAATATAGTAGAAAGGTCTATAAAATACATATCATATACAAACTAAAAAACATAACTTACAAATAACACAGATTATATTGTAATGCTTGGGTTAGCTGACTTATGTCATTATTATTTTGTCTTAATAACCAAATCTTCATTTAATATTTGACTCTGCATATATGTAATATATATATATATATATATATATATATATATATATATATATATATACTATTACAATTATATATGTAATTCAATCACAAGTTTTTCTATAATGTTTGTTCCAGTAAATAATTCTGTTTAAATTCACCAAGCATTCACGTTAGGCCGGAAAGGCAAAAGCTATGGTAATTCACAGCTTTTTACCACTGTAGGTGCCTTGAAAAAACAACAGATCTGCCTACATTTTTCCAGAATGATCTAGAAGGTTCTGACTAAAAAATGTGCCAATCCATTTGCCTTGGTGAGACGAATCGAAATAACTATTGACTACATTTGTAAATGGCTTGACTCTCGCTCGAAACGCGCATTAGTACGAAACCCCATGTTTTTGTGATAATTTTCAGAGGATCCGAAACAATTGTCGTTTCTTTATCAGGAGACGGGGAGGAATTATACAAATTTACCAAGACATTCGGCAACTCAGCCTTCGACGCGGCGTCACCCGGAGAGCCCAGATCACCCACATGACTCTGGTCGCGGAAGCCTACGACTTCAAATAAAGATATTGTCTGGTATCAATACTATTGCATAATAGTATAATATAGATAAATATAGTATAATAATAAATAAAGTATATATATATATAAATAGTATATATAGTATATATATATATACATATATAGATAAATATAGTATAATAATAGATAAATAAGTAAAGATATTGTCTGTTATCAATATTATTGTATTGATACTAGAGTATTGATCCCAGACAGTATCTTTATTTATTTATCATAATAATGATACAAAAAATGTCTAATTCATAAAACATTAAATTACCTTAAAAAAAGAAACATCTATAATCTAACTCCGCACTGAATTTTAATTCAATTAAGACCACACTGCACATCACTTCACTTCACTTCGACCCTTAAATAACTTTCTTCATTATTTCTCTATTCTACACTGCACGACACATCAATTCACAATAATTGCTTACGCGTCGCTCTATAACCTACTATGCTCAGTTAAGTCCCTAATTTACTTACTAATATCCTACATTAATTTCCTAAACTGTTGAACGCTACGAGGAAGGGGTTCAAAGGTTCTTGCAGGCAATCTATTCTATTCTGTTTTCCTTCGATTTGTGAAAGAAATTTTCCCGACATTCGTCCTCTGCGGTCTTAACTTCATTTTGTGCCTGTGATCCCCCCTACTGATGTATGTAGGAGTACTTAACCGCCGATTAATTTCTTTCTAAGCTTCATTAACACAATAAGCTTTATACAAAGCGCAGAGTCTTGCTACTGACCGCCTATTTTCGAGTCAATCCCAACATGCTATTTTCTTGTCTCTGATAGTAAATTTAGCTACCCTACGCTGAATCCTTTCCTAATATTTACACTGCATAATTTTTTGCGGATCCCAACAAATAGTTCCATATTCCATTATCTGCCGAACAAGCAATAAATAAGCAATTTCCTTGGCGTTTGATGTACTCTTTTTTAAGATGCGCATTACAAAGTGAAGATATCTCCAAGCTTTCCCTACAACAAAATCTACGTGTCTTTTCCTGTTTAATTTACTTTCGAAATGGATACCTAGGTACTTGCATGAGAAACCTCTAGGAATAATGTCATAACTTAAATGGTAATTTGTTTTTCTGTAATTAAGACCCCTCCCCAAAGTGATGAATTTGCTTTTAGAGCTATTTATGGACATTCCATTATTTTCCGCCCAGTAATATAACGCATCAAGATCCCGTCGCAGCATTTCTTCATCGTCTTTCGAAATTCATACTACGATATATTATGAAATCGTCTGCAAATAGCCGAACATTTGAGAGCATTGAACATTTGAGATATTGAAAATGTCTCCATTTACATTCGTATGGTCCAGTATTTGGGTGATTGCCGATTCCTATATGACCCATTATTTTCGAAGTAGAAACTAAAATTTGTCAATAATACTCGTAATGTAGTTTTATTACTGATTTTCTTGAATCACCCATTAGATATGCAACTTTTGCTGCTACGAGTTGTAACAAAAAATGAATTGCTGGTGCGTTATTCAGGTAGTGATGGACAGGGAAATTCTTGAACAGCAAAAAAGTAGGTATTTTGAACAAGAAGTCATTGTAACCGATTTCGCCTATTTTTACAAGGAAAGCTCACGTTGGATGACATTAGAATCTAAATGAAAGATTTAATTCTAAAGTCCTAAAAACAACATTGAATAACAAAACATTACTGGCCACGGTCGGCATAAGATCTCAGTATCATTTCAATTTCAGTGTCGGACCAACCTCGGAACGTCAAATTTCTGCCAAGATGACGTTAGGGAGCACGTGGTGGGAGCCAGGAAGAAGTGACGACGAGGCCAAGCGCCGAAATAGAGGCAGAATGGATCAATTGAACAGTACAAAAGTTCAGGCTTCACCTTCATGAGTAACACATTTCAAAACTCGCAACAATCGTGGCTCTCGAAAAAAATAACGCACAAAATTTCGAGGAAAGCCATATATCAAGAGCTTGACAATTGTATGTTCAGTGCTCAATGGGCAGACAATTTCATTTAAAAGACAAGGCAGTACGTTTATGTACTTCGTATAAGCCTCGAGGCAAACAGTTAAGGCATACTAGTCATGGTTCGATCAATATATGTGATCTGGTAGAAATTTGGAGCAGCGCGATTCAAAGCCTTCGCTCGCTGCATGGGATCTATTTATTTGCGTCAAACAGTTAAATTCTGTTTGTGACGTACTATGGGGACAAGTTAATTTGAAGTTACATTTATGTCCACAAGCAAAACAAGGGGCCAGCAATTGCTCAAGAATCAGGGAAACTGGACGAAAACCTGATCGAGATGGGGGTCATTGACCCAAAAGCTGGAGTACAATACTTGTTACAGGTTCTTTAGAATTATAAAATCCAAATGGCAAATAATACATTAAATGTCATTGTTAAAATTAATATTACTTTCCTTTGGATGCTCGATCTCTAATAAAACAGTTGTGTAGGATAAAAGATTTTACTTGGGACTTAAACGTTTCTATCGAATCCTTTTTATTTTACATTATATTCTAATTTATTGTTATTCAAGTAGTGATTTTCCACGAAATGTTTAATTTTCTCTTTGAGGGAAGCACGCTATAAAGCGAAATTAACGCTATGAAAAAATTAAATATATATGTCGTTTGAATCAACAGCGTCTATTGATTCCTGCAGCAAGTATAACATTATTTTATTTTACCATAAAAAACAAGATACACAAACATGTACTATCAATGAATCAGTGATCATTTTAAATGTAATATGAGGATTCATGACCTCTGGAACCTATTTCGATCCTGTATCAATTCAAGTGATTTATAAACTCAATAAATGTATTCTTTATAGGCTTTTATCCTCTAAATACAGTTCATGATGAAGAACACTCATCAAATTCCAGTTGGTGTTTGAGCGACAAATTAAAACTCATAAGATGCACTTGGAATGGCTCTTTACAATTTAGAACAAGACGCTTTCAGAGATGAATATTGACGGTGCGTTTGTGCCAGGAAACGCGTATTGCGAGGCAGGCCTATATTTACAATATCTAATCGTGAATGATAAACGTATCCTATAAATAATTATAAAAGTTTAGCGTACCTTTTGTCAATAGTAATATTTAACAATGTCCTGACACGATTACAGCGATTACACGGATTTGCATTTAAATTAATGGAAATCTATAATATTATTGGAAGTTCACAAGAATTAGATTGAGTAGACTTCTATGATTGAATTATGTTAGAAGATGGTAGTACAACAAAAAACATTAAACAAGTAGTTTTTACTGCCACAAGCAAACATAATTGTGAAAACGCTTAATTGCTATTATTCAAATTCATCACAGGAATACAAGAAAGATCGGAAGTACAAGGAAATTCGAAGCATTCTCGACTGTTCAGTAGATTGTTCGTTGCTTTAACGCGCGTCGGCAAGATCACTTTGGCAGTTTGCCAGCAAAAACATATCCTTCAAGGCAAGGAGACGTTCCAGATTCAAACCATTTTACTAAAAGTCTACGGAGAACCTATAATGATTCAAGATGCCCTGATGTGGCAATACAAGAGTACCTCAAGAGTTGTCCCAGAAAAAAAGATAACATCACGATTGGTTCTTTGCTATACCGGAAAACTCACTCACTGCGGACACCTTCCTCTATCTCAGATAGCCGTGAATTGCCGCCAGTAGGTAACGGTCGGGCGAAGGGACGGGAAAGTGTTAATTGGCACGAGATCGCGTGTTGTTCAGTCACGCCACCTGCACGCTACCGCCGAAGATCGTGAATACCGATTGTCGATGTGTGTCTGTCGAGAACTCTTAAGAGACATTCTCGGAAGTGAATCCGATGAAGGTGGCTTGTCGTCCGTCCAGTGCACTTCCTAGACATCAATCTCTCTGTGCCGTTGCCTTTCAAATCAACTGTATTGTGGATTCTTTGAAACTTTTCTGTCCTACATAGGATCAAGAAACTTCACGTACGTACGATAAATCGAAGTCCGTCACGACATTCAAATTACGTAAATAGTTCATAACCCTCTCTCTTTACAAGATGCCGACATTTTACACGTTGTCTAATGGTAAAAATATATTTTACGCGACGTTTTTCGGAGCGACCCCAAATATCCTGAGATATGGCCTGAAACCCAGATTATGGATGTATGAATCACCTAATATAAGACTCTACCCATAGAAACGGAGGAGAAGCCAAAGAA
Source organism: Gryllus bimaculatus (assembly GCA_017312745.1). Classification (NCBI taxonomy): domain Eukaryota; kingdom Metazoa; phylum Arthropoda; class Insecta; order Orthoptera; family Gryllidae; genus Gryllus; species Gryllus bimaculatus. Next base: position 173,279 of record BOPP01000039.1, on the reverse strand, counting down.
AATGTCCGTGAGTTTTTAGGGTGGTGAAAATGGGGGAACTTGGCCCTCATTAATAGTGGAATTAAAATGAATTTCTAATGTGATCGATTGTTAATTACAATCAGGCCTTATTCTCAAATGAGTGAGTAATAAGTGACCAATCATTTCTGTAACAGAAGTCTGCTATTCTCATCAATGTATTCGACAGATTGCATTTCATCTGATGAAACCGTACACTTTACCTCAATATGTCACAAGTTTTTAAAGTGGTTTTAGGCATTAAATAAATTAAACATAATATTGAATTAAATAATTTTAATAGACGTCCTATTAACCATTTTAGGATATGTTCTTCCGTGGTGATCACTTCTAACAATTCCCAACAAAAACATATAATTTCCTTTAGCGTTCTGTTTGGTTATATCCTGGCTTATCATTACGTCCCTCGGTTTCGGAAGCTTCAGGCTTCATACTCACTTCATAATGTAAGTGAAGGGTGACGCGATGAAACAGCATCAAAATATGTTTATTTTTCAATGAAGAACGCCCTTGGTAAAATGTTACGCATTGTGCCTTCTGAAGACCTATTTCCTTCGTGGAATGGCTTATCGTCGTAGTGTTGACGTAGCAACGGATATGAGAGAAGACATGATGCGGTCATTTTGCGGTTTATTTATTGCAATGTAAAGAGTGCCTAGCGCGACATGTTTGGAAGTGGAGTCGAAAACAAGAATTTGAGGAAGGGAAATACTCCGTCACAGATTACTTCTTTAAATGAATGTATTCACTGCTTTACGAGAAGGCGGGGATCTACCCGATCGCACAAACATCGTATTTGTGTACGTTGTACTGGATTGTGTGTTAGAACCTACAATTGTGATGTCATTTTCAAATAAAGATTTATACGTAGTCAGTCATCTTTCAGCTAGTTGCAGCTATGCAATACTGACAGCTACGATGAGAGTATGTAAAAAGATAGAAAATGAATAAGACAAATGAAAGGTCTTATTCATTTTAAGTGTATCATTATTAATGGAAAAGCAATTCTTGGATAATACAAGGAATTAGGACATCATGTAAAAACAAACGAATCTTTTCTTTCATTTCTAAGCATCATAACGTATCTCAAGATTTCATCCCCTACTTTAAAAAATACAAATCATTATTAAAAAAGTAATAAGGCAGTATAATATCATGAATCATGATCAGGGTATTTTGAACTCAAATAATTAAACAAAAGATTGTAGAATGTAGTAAAATATTCGACCAAATCAACTAGAAACCTTGTAGAGAATGTTGTTTTAAAAGATAACGATAGAAATGTGAACGATCCAGCAACAGTTTCTAGCCTCTTTAACAAATACTTTTCGAACATTGCTGCTGATCTCACTAAGGGTCTTGAGATACAAAATTCAACTTCAGATGTTTCCCCAAAAATTTTAGACACGAACGAAACTTTTTTCAGAAATTTCTTCCAATGAAATTCCCAAAATAATCGGTAGACTAAAAAATTAATCTTCAGCCGGTTTAGATACATTTCCGGATCCTTCTGCGCCCTCCATTATACACTCGCTAACTCACATATTCAATGTATCCTCTTACACAGGAATTTTTCCAGATATTTTTTAAACAGCTATAACGAAGTCGCTTGTCAAAAAAGGCGACAAAAAAGAAATTCAAAATTATCAGCTAATTTCTCTTTTGTCGGATTTTTTCAAGAATATTAGAAATATTTTTTTACGTGCGAATGGGGCATGGGTTTCGAAAAATAAAACCTACGGAAAGAGCCATATTTTATTTTCTTAAAGATATCGCCTCATCCATGGATCAAAACAAAGCACCTGTTTGAATATTTTTAAATCTTTCAAAAGCTCTCTTCATTAATCTAGGTATTTTACAATTTCCTTGTCTCTTGATATATGAATCAGTGGTATTTGTCAGAATGGGTTGCTTAAAGGCGGGAATATATTTTCAGCAAACGCTGATGTCTTTATCTACAACACTCGGTGTAGTAATCATATTCATCTAGTGACAGTATCAAAAACCCACTACAAAAATTTCATATACAATACAGGTACATTATTTTACAACACCTTGCCAGATGACGTTAAACGATTAAATTCGATACAAACGTTTAAGTCCCAAGTAAAATCTTTTATGCTGCACAACTGTTTCTATATAATTAGAGACTATACCGAGCATTCAAATTCAAAGTAGTATTAATTTTAACAATGACATTTAATGAATTATTTGCTATTTGATTTATATAATTCTAAAGGGCCTCTAACAAGTATTGTATTTCAGCTTCTGGGTCAATGATCCCTATCTCGATCAGCTTTTCGTACAGTTTCCCTGATTCTTTAGCAAATGCTGAGATGGCCCCTTGTTTTGCTTCTGGAAATAAATGTAACTTCAAATTAACTTCTTCCCATCACATGCCAGGAAAAAATTTAAAGAAAAAATCTGGAAGTTTTTTGATATTTTTAATTATGAAAAGCGTTCATTTCAATACGAAATTGTGCGAAAAGTACAATATAAAAAAATAAATTATGTTCGACTATAAAGGTATAATTTTACTTCCTCGCTTCACAACGTACGTAGTAAAGAGAAAGGAAATCACCGATTTTTCGACAGGAAAAATCGTATTGTGGAGATCTATCAACGAAAAAGAGCGTTAATCTTGGCCCATGTAAATTACTTCCACGTAATTAGAATCTTGATTTGTGGGTGTAGTAATGATACCGAAAAATTGATTGATGGGAAAAAAGTTTATCTGTCCCTCCATTAATACGCCCGTTTGTGGTCAATGCTAATGCTTAAACCATTCAGACGATAATCTCCAAATTCGATATTACTCAAATGATCTGAATAAACTTCATGCCTTGCGTGATTATAACTGATACCTTGATTTTTGTGTGTATATCTTCACATGAAGCCTCAATATTTTCATAATTTTCTCAAAAATGGCACAAAACATTGTACGTTCTCTCTACGGAGTAGGCAGAAAGTTATGTAATTCTGAGCGAAACTAGTGAGAAACGAGTGGTTCAAAACAGCACGCACTTTCTCGCCCGCACTTTCATGCAAAAATTTCGCGAGAAGTAATCAAATTTTCGAAATAATGTACAGAATCTTATTTCAAAATTTGTTTTAAGGAACAGATTTCATCAAGGAAGAATATGTATCTTCATAATTGTAGTTGTAGGAAGACGCCGAAAAAGTTAGGAACTTTTACAATTTTCAAAAAATCAGGGATTTTAACCAATATAAGACTTGCACTATTCTCTTAAACGCCGTTTTCCCTATCCAAAAAATGTTTGATCCAAAAAATGTTCTTCGCTTATTAATTCAACGTTGCCGGACGATTCTTTTAAAAAATCTTAGTATCCTGGGTCCTTCAGTTTCTTTATAATTCTGGTGAATCTTGATTTTATTCCTCTGTCAGACAGTGATGGGTATATTTCTTTTAGCATTTCAACTAGCCTCCCTGTCTCGTTGGTGTAACTGAGACCTATTTGAAGGGGGTTACTAAAGCCATAAGTGTTTTCCAAAAAGTCTTTTGTTGCTTATACGTAAGTATAGTGTTGGATATAGTATCCTTTCTTTCACTGGTGCTAGTTGCTCCACTATGCTTTTCTTATTGCTGCCGCTAATAATGGTGTTCTCTCTGGATACCTTTTATTTTTTTTCTTAGTTTGTTTTACTGCACCGCCACATTGTTCAAATCACGACAAAAAATGAGAAAGTCGTTTACATTATTTAAAATGTAATGCAAACCCTTACGTAAATGTTAGTTTAAAACCACCTATACAGAATGAGGCATAATGTATTAAATAAGAATCAAATACTAATGCCCTCAACGCGTAAGTTAATTACCCAGAGTGTACATTTTAAGAAAACACAATATTTGCAACAATGACCGAAGCCCAAAACATACAGCGTGCTCACCACCGCGACCCGAGGAAAAATGAACAATATATCAGAAGTGTAAACCCAGGAAAACATGTGCTAGCCCCTTGCCGCTGAGTTTCGCACAATATTTTTCCTATAAGCAAACAAGATATTAATACCATTGTTTTAAATTATTAGAATTAAATAGATAAAATGCTGATAATATAAACTTGCATATACTGGTTATTGTAAATAATAAATCTTGTTTTTAATTATAAACTTAAAAAACTTCTTCAACTATTTGGGCTGAAATGGGTTATAAGCAGCACACACTACTATAATAAATGAATAGGTAAATGTTAGATGTAACAAATTATACAAATTATACAAATACAATTACAATACAAAATAAAATAAATCATTAACAGCACCTTATCAAGATTGTCCTTTTTAATGCATTTTCAATCGACGCAATTTTATGTTAGCATTAAAACTGCCATTACTAAATATGGCAATAAACTGCGTTGTCGAATGTATTTAGGAAATGCAAGTGACAATACCAGTAGTATGAAGATATTTATTAAATAGGTAAACCAAAACATTGTAAATGAAATAAGTATATTGAAAATATCCTCGCACCCCAAACTGACACAAAAAAATTTTTTTTTTCTAATTTTACGCAATAGTGACGTTCTCTTGGCTACGTATTTAAAATACCTCACCAGCAGAGAACGATATACCGTGATAATAAGTGCGGCGAGGGAATTGCTTGACTTTTAATTATAGGTGGTTCTACATTTGGTTTCCAACACTGGCTGACTGACATCACCGCGGTAGCGCCGAAACACGTACGCAGCCGCACAGCTGTAGCACCGCTGTAGCACAAATTGAGCGGTCCTCGTCCAAAAACACCACATTTAGCCTCTCAGCACACCAGTGAACATGTTAACGTGCCCGCCCATTGCTGTCTGGTGGTTTCTGGTCAGCGGAATCCGATGGATCAGTGTGTCACCAGTCCAGCCCTCAGAAGACTGCTCGAACCGTCGAAGCAGACTTCACCACACCCGTTGCAGTGTTCCTAAGTCGAGTCAACTCATTCTGCCGGTTACCGCCATGCGGACAAGATGGCGAACATCTTGCTCTATGTTCACATTGTGTGGTCTAGTACCCGCTCGTCGCTGAGCACTACCTTCCTATACGCAGGGGTTCCACAGATGCATCACTGTCGTAGCAGCGTCGCAATGACGGTGTGAAAAACCCGCTTCCAAGAGACCGATCATTCTGCCCCATTCGAACTACCTCAGATGATGATATTGCTCACTTTGGCGTCGACGAGGCATACCGGCACTTGCGTGCACGTTTCTAAGTCGTTTTACGGCTCTACACCGACTGAGAGTGAAGTAACAATGACCTGACCTGTCACACAAAGAGGGTGCTGCTATGCCAACGTGCTCGCCATCTGTATGCAAATTTAATCACATCTTATTTATAGATACACTGTACTTAATGGAAACACTGTTATACACATTCACCTATTTTTAAGTAATTCCGAGCATTCTTTCTGGGTGTTCGAATTTTCACAAACACCGGTATAGATCAAATCAAACCTCTGATACTTGTGTCGTTTTGTGTCTTCCGAAATTATCTCACATATTTTGCTTTCCATTGCGCTTGTTTGTTGTTGTTTTTTTCATCTTCTTATTCACATTTAATTAAAATAGGCTTCAACTTTTAACTTAATGACCAACTTCTCATGTGGTTCAACTGCTGGCTTTTGCAAAATTATGTGATGAGTCAAATCTTTCTCTTTTCGATTCCGAAATGAGCTGCTCCCAATGAACCATTTATTTTCGATAACAGTCAAACTGTTTATGTGTAATGTCTGCGTAATCAATCCTTTGACTTCTGCGTTTTTCATTAATTTTTAACTAACTAAATTTTACTTCAGTTTATTCGTTTGGGGTTGCTCTTGGTTGAATCGCTATTATCGCTCGCCATTTTATCACTATCGCGATTATCACTCTGTAATTGCAGCGTGGATTACTATGAGAATGTATTTACTTTTACTTTTTTTGTTAATAAAGACTGCATCAACATCCTGCTCGTAAGCGACCATTACTATTACTTTATGTAAAGAAAATAGTTTGCACAAGGGTTGTCCTAAAAATCAAGAAAAGAGACTTCACATTTAAATTTGAAAATAACTGGGGTGTTTGTTTCCTAATTTTTTGCTTCCAAGATTTTTCGCATTGCGCCTTCCAACGGCCAATTTATTTTCTGGAACGGCTTGTCGCTGCAATGGAAATAATTTTAAGTTGCTGTAATAAATCTTTTATGAAGGAACTACATCGGTGCAAAACCATTTTAACTCCTTGTTACACATCATCCTTCAGCGAATTTACTAAGATAAAAACAACTTGTCATATCTCATCAGAGGTTAATAGAAATCCTGTTTTGATAGGTTCCCATGCTTGCTTCGTAACGTATCAGGTTCTCTATCCTAGAGAGATTGTCTACGTTTTACACAATACTAATATATTTAAACGTACCTGTACAACTGATAATTGAGTATAATGTAAATATAATTTGTGATGTAGGCAATTTATCTCAATAACGAGGTAGTTAATGTGTGTGGTTTCGAAAGCTTCCGATGAATAAATTTACTTTCACAGAAGGGACCAGTGAAAGTTACCGTAAACAGGGATGATGTACCTGCACTTCAACATCCATTTTCAATATGATGTTCTCATACATCCATTTCCAAATATTTGGCGAAACATCACGTAAGTTTAATTACAAAACGTGTCCTATACATAGAGAGAATTTACGAAGACCACAACTGCCTTCACCACCTGATATTACTCATTCATTATATAATTGCAGACGGCAGAATTAGGAACTACTATTGTCGTAAAAGTGTCAACACACATTCTAGAATGCACGAATAGTCCCGATGTCTAACAGCATCTGACAAATACTGGCGCCAACTGAGACAGTCCAGGAAAAATAACTTGTTTTATTTTCGTCGTTTCTACGTTGTCCGCGGAAAAATCAAATCCACTTCTAATTGCGAAAGTCCGTTCTGGCAGTAAATTATTTATAAATTATGTAGTGGACTATTGTAGTGAAGTGTCTACTGTGGACGTGCGATTCTCATTCATTTGTGAGTGACCATATGTAAACTCATCGCAGCGCCCCGTCTACAAATGTAAAATGATCGAGTAATACTTCTATTTAGTTTCTTCTGAGGTTTGAAAAATCGTTCCCGCCATCATAATTTTCAAATTGAATAAAATGAACAGCTTAAATAGCACTTTACCGCATTGGCGAAGATAGTTGTGAGACCGCCAATGGATTTGTAGACCGGTAAGTCTTAGATTCAAGCTCCGACGTAGCGATATTTTCGAAATCAGAATCGACAAAGTAATGATAAAGCACGACCCCACTGTCTTAATGAGAAATCTTTAGGTCGGCTGCTCTGAACGTTGTCGCGCTTTCCTCCGGTCAACGAACAGGCAACGAACTCCACCCGATACCGGCTTCGATGGCGCAACGGGTAGCATATCGGACTATTATACCACAGCTTGCAGGTTCGAAGCTGATTGAGTCTCCGCATTTTTTTACGCGATAAAATCCTTCGTACGATTTCCTTCAGAGGGGGAATTGGAGTCGGCTGTCGCATTTTGTAGATTTACTGCGTGTAAAAAATCATCCATCCTAAAGAGATATTGATCAAAATTGAAATCGCATGTTTCGTCGCCCGAGTGATGCCTTCTTTCTCTGAAAGATGGTGAAAGGAACGTAGCGTTATTTGCATGGTAAGGCAGAAGAGCATGCTTGTTTGCCTGAGCATCGCTACGAAAATAAGGCGTAAATGAATGGAATACGTCTTCCCCCAACCTCGTTCCACTTCCACCCTTCGAAACAGACGACATGTTTCTCTCCATCTTCATATGATTGCAGCGTCTCTGACCGGGAAGTCCAAGGCTTCGAGTCTCAGACGGCAATAGTGAATTTAAGGCATTAGCTGGGTGGTCGCTTTCAGCCGCTGTCTGTAGGTGATTTCTAGCGGTCGGCTGCTCTGATCGGTAGTTTTTATCGCAGTTTCTACAATTAATTCCGGGCAACTTTGGGAGCAGTATTTTAACAACCCAAGGACCGCTTTGCTCATCTTGTTCTCTCCTCTACTCGTACACACACACGTACTTATACTAACATGCACTGCACTACCACACTTATTGAGGAATAGTAGTCGGGTGCTTAAGATTTTGCCCCAGCTGGGGCGGTGTTCCTCTAGCGGAGATATCTGGAGGTGAAATAAGTGTAGTTCGGCGCCGGATCTCACGTTTCAGCCGGGGAAAATTACCGCCACCACATCATTGCACTTGATGCGCCCGAAAAAAATCAATAAAGCCGTCCCCATAATACCTCTTGACGATCATCTCGAAAGACTCTGATAGTACTTTAAGAAAGAAGAAAAGAACTTAATAAAGGAAACAGTTATTTTTTTTATTTTATGTTACTTTACGAATTATTTTGTGTAATTACAATCTGTATAAATAAATAATAAATAACATAAATAAATAAATTGATGTATATTCGCTCTGGGGAGATTAACTATTTCCATTGCGTAGGGAGAAACAAAGGATAGTCAACATTTGCTGTATGTATCACTGGAAAACCCCACTCATTCTATATGATTACACATAGATGTAGTATTCTGTATGTATCTTACAAGAATCGAACAAGTCCAAAATTCCATGTTTTGATACATTTCACCACCCTACAACTGGTGTTATCTGTTGGGACATTTCCTTTCGGCAAGTGCCAAACACATTCAACGATATAAGGCGGTGAAATATCATAAATTCATTTCTATGTACGTCTATGATAATTTTGGTGCCTCCTGAAAAATGTCGAGTATGGGCTAGTTTGGTTCTTGTAAGTAACCCTTGATATGCATGTCGTTCCAATTCCGAATCTGAACTGAATACAAAATATGTTGGTCATCAATGCACGATACAGTATTCACAAAACGTCGATTGGAACAAAATAATTTTTGAAGGATATTTGTGGCTTACAGGGGTAAATAAATAAGTGCGTGATTGGAAAAGGTAAGAGGAGTGAACAACGTTCGTGACAGCGAATGATACGAATGATCGGTTCAATATTTCAGAATCCCGCTATGTACGATTATCAAGATTACAAGACCCTGGAGTCGTACAATATGCAGATATTTACAAAAATGAAAAAAATAGGTGCATCGGTAGCCAATGAAAAATGTACATATTAAAGGCACCACGGCGAAAATCAATAGGGGAACGTAGTATGTCAGTCCCCAAGTGTCACCTTCTACGCAGTTTCGTGAACATATAAAAAAAGTTATGGGCTTGGACAATGGCCAACAAGTACGTTCATGATTTATATTGCTCAAGAGTTAGCTAAAGTTTCGTAAACGAATTCATCAAAGCTACGGCGCGCTGTAACCGCTACAGACGCAAACAGTCCATCACACTTATAAAAATGTTTGTAAAAAAATTAATTTTGACATGTCCCTTGAAAAGTATCGTAGGCTTTGAAGCTCAATGTCAAATGAAAAGCAAAAACACATTATTGTCATCACAGTACCTGCGTGGCTCGTTAGTTCCCAACCATTCTAACCGTATTATGCGCAAATATATACATAATTGTTTTGTTGCAATTATGGTCCAAAATAATTATATATCAGGTATCGTTTTGGAATTTCGTAAGTAGTTTGTCTATATATCAGAGGACATAGATGTTTTGGGGGATGTCGCTGTGATTGATTATTTCCGGGCGCGTCAAATTTCAATGGTCATTAGTTCTGCAAGTGTAGTTAATGCTACATCTCGGGAGGTGGTGGTGTTCCTCGCCTGCTGTAACGTGAGATCCGCCGTCTATGCGCTGGCTCGTGGCTTTATCCCGTTCAGGTATCTCCCGTAGCGGGGCACCACCCCAGTCGAGGCAAGCTCTAAATGCTTGATTAGTGTTACGACATGTAGTGTAGTCTAAGTGAGTGTGTGTAAGGTGAAAGGAGGGGAGAAGAAGGAAAGATCACGCTCGATTTTGCGAAATATTGCGCGCGTATTGCTCGGACATTTCCCTGCTATCGTTAGGAGAAATCACGGAAACTATCGATCAGAGCCGTCGGCCGCAGCAGTCCTCCCCCAGATAGCGACTGAATTCGACTTAGTTCTCTGGCTAGGGTCTAAAATTCGCCACCGTCGGGACTGGATCCCTAGATCTTCTCAGCCAGAGACTCTGCATTTGCAACTGAGATGCCCCGAGCCGTTTCAGCCCACATAGGGTCAAGTGATAGATATCGGTTTTCTTAGATTTAGATTTATTCAATCAAAAAAAGAGTAAAAACGTATGTGACGTAGGAGGGAAAAGACGGATTTTCAGCTTTTTCCTCGCCTCTTTTAGGGTTTTCATAAGAAAGACAAATTTCAAACATTAATTTGTAATCGAGACATTTATTTAATAATATAATAGCGTAACTAAGCGTATCCTATATTAGATTGTTAATACTGTGAGTTCTGTTCAATTTAGAATTAATCCGCATAGATCTGGAATTAGAAAATTAGAGAATATAAATACTGCAAGGAATTATGCAAGACATTTTTTGATGCCTTAACGTTATAATTTGTGGTAATTCTAAGAAACAGAGGTGAATACACGATTTTTTAAACGTTTTTCAGCTATAGCAAAGCACGCTGCATCTTCCGCATTTAAGGAATATAACGGTTTTCACTTTACTGAAATGTTCTGAGTAATATGACGCAATCTCTAACCACATAGACCAAAGAGCTAAAACTACTTTTGAAGGAAAAGGTACGCTGGAAATATTTTCGAAATTTTTCATCTTTAATTTGAACAAACATAATAACACCTCCTAGTATCGGGTCAAAAAATTCAAATATTTATATTTAGTTCCAGTAGTCTCAGCTCCACGATGTAAACCACGATTAAACACAAGTGTATTAATTATATATAGTATACTAGTATATCTAAAGATATGCCAGCTTCGAGAAATTTTGTAGGTCCACGGATGAACAAACCGATGAAAGTATGATCAAAGTATAATCATTACAGAACGCCCTTCAATATGCATTTTACAATCATACTGCCTTTACTGAAATGTAAACTAACTTAACTAATACACCCTGCGTTTTTTATAACTACACGAATTACATTTCTGTTTGATTTTATTTCTTCATTGCGATTAAGGAAGATCATGCCTGTCTGAAAAGATCAGAAATGATATTGACACGTATGAGCATGCAAGGGATTAAATGGTGGAGGCATCATAGAAATATTTTTTGTAATAATGCCTTTTAGTTCAACTTTTTCTACACTTTTAGCACTCTCAGCACTCCCTGCAGGTGGGTAGTGGTGCCTTTCATCATATCGAGCCCAGAAGTTAAGGCATTGATTTTACCTAATATACGCAGGCAAAAAGGCATTTATTTTTGCTAAAATAGGATGTAAAATGGCATTTATTCTAGCTAAAGTAGGGGCGAAAAAAGGCGTTCCAACAATGAAAAAATCGCACATAAAAGGAATTTTTGTAAAAAACAATAATTTATATGATTCACATTTTTATTCTACCATTAGCGATTAATGCCTGGGGGAGTGATATTTTCTTAGTAATCTGGATTCCACATGACAATGCGGTATGATGGCTACGGCATTGTTTTATTCGTATTGCTAAAGCTGTCTCTTGGATATAATATTGTGGGTCCCTTTTCACTCTTGAAATGGCATCACTGAAAATGGAATTATGTTTGGTTTTTTGCACGTACGTATTCGTCAGATTATTGAGAATACTGAGAACGGTATACGCTGACAGCTGTCTTCAGAAGGAATCAGCGGCCATACTCAAAAGTAGGATCGAATCCCTCTTCAGCGAACAAAGCCCGTCGGCATCAGCGAAAGATAAAAATCTTGACTGGTATCATCTTTTTCATTTACATTTTTAACACAGCATCTGCTCCTACAGAAAGACAAAATACGAACATGGGTTCGTGTTAACCAGGCTTGCGGATATTCATCCAGCTTGATCGAGATCAGTGCCAGGACAAAAAAAGGAAAATAATGGCGTAAAATGCAACAATAAGACAAAATGCCCAAAATATGACTCAGAGGATAAAATAGACAAAAAATGAAAATATACTAAAATAACTCCGAATTTACAAGTAAGTGATTCCTATTGTCAAAAGTCATGAAATAGTAACAGTAACAAAAAGGCATTTTGCCATAATTCCGGGCTCGAATAATAACCATCGCCGTTGGAATTGTGATCGGCGGGCCGCTTTAACATACCTCTCTTCATCTACTACACATTTCTTCGCCATTCCAGCCACCTTCACCCGCCCCACTACCGGCGCTCATGTGTCACCACCATGAACTCCACAAATTTGGCGACGACCACCGCAAACCGCCTCCCCCATCGCAATCACTTCCATCTCCACAAATGCGAACACTTTCACCTCCACTACCGATACCACCTCCACAGCCACTTTCACCTCCATGGCTGCGACCACCTCCAAGACCGCGAACACCTCCACATCCGTGACCACCTCCAAGACCGTGACACCTCTACCTCCCTCGAACGCGACCTCCACGAACGCGATCATCTCTGAAACCGCGACCACTGCCATCTTCAATACCGCGATCACCTCCAACACCCCGATCACCTTCATTACCACGTTCACCTTTACGATCACGACCACCTCCACGTCCGTGACCACCTCCAAGATCGGAAGCACCTCCAACCCCTCCACTGCGACCACCACGACCACAACCACCTCCGAAACCGCAACACCTGCAAGACCGTGAGCACCTCCACTACCTCCACGATCCAGAACATCTCCTCTGCCTCCTCCAGACCACCACCTCCACTACCATCTCTACCATCAGATCAGCTTCCTCTACCACCCCAACCGACAACACCACGATACTCTCCACCACCGCAGCTAACAGAACCACTTCCATCATCAACATTGCGGCCGAAGCCGTCGTTAGTACCGCATCCTCCTTCCACGTCAAACCCTAGTTGCATCGCCCCCTCCACCGCGTTCACTCCCTCCCCCACCCTCCGGCGGTGTCGTCGCCCGTTCGTGGAAGCGCTCTCTCGCGGCGGTGCTCGGCACGCGCTGCCGGAAGCGGCGCGTCATCGGCCTCCGCCTCCGCCGCCGCCGTCGCCACCGCCGCCGCGAAAAAAAGTTGCACCTGGTCACGTCTGAATAAGCAGCTAACAAATTGGCGCGTGCGCCGTAATTATTGCCATAACGGCCCGCGAGCACGCACGCACGCCGCGCTCGATGAGACAGTCCGGCTTCTCGGAAGCCCTTATTCCGCGCGCTAATAAATGAAGTCCAAGTACTTATGAATGAATAGCCCAATATTTAACGCTTCGCAACGGCGATTACAGTCGACGCAGGGAACGCGGGGGCTAGGCGAGCAGAAATAAAAGTATACTCGCGGTTGTTAAAGAGCAGATACTAACGAAGCAACCGTCGGAAAATCTCGCTGCGTGTGGTTCAGATCTTTTGTGGTGGCGTCCTTTCCTATTAGGAAAGGAAAAATGGAATTATATTTGATAAATAAGGCAGTCGCTAGATTCAATTGTCAATTGTTGCAATAGTATTGTACATGGTCAAGTGTTCGTCAGCATTGTAGATATGTCTTAAATAATTACAATCATCACCATCGTTGCCATCAACATTGTTCTACAGGGTAGTAGGCCTCCTCATGTTATTTCTATGCTACTGTTCTGTTATGATACGGCTCTCGCACGGTATTTCTCCATGATACTAGACACTTACGGCATTGCCCTCTCATGGTACCGTAAATCTTTTGAAGAACGTACCACCCCCACTTGCTTTTGTTTCTTTCACATTAATCATCATTTTATAGAACTAGATTGTACTTTTTTTCTCAAAGACGGTTGCAAAGCTGCGTGATTCAGTGTCCTAAAAGAGATCATTTAGATGCAATAAGGCGAAATATGTTTATGCAAGGTAACGCGAGGGAGTAGATCAGATTCGCACTTTCATGAATTACTTGGCGATCATTCCAACCGCCATAGTGTGGATTTAGAGTATTCGCTTACTCGCCGACAACTATACCGTGAGGCTACAGCGACTCGGTTTAAGTCACCCACTCGTTCACGTCAGATTCTTCGCATATGTGAGTACGTTTCGAATTCTTACTGAAAGCGAAGTACATGTGCCTTGGGCGAGTTGGTGGAAATTCCTTGCGCTCGGGAATCCAGCACGGTGGGCAGCGCCTGCACTGTATTATTTTAAGTGCTGTCTCATTGCGTCCACCGCAAAGGCAGCATGGAAGGCAGTTGAAGCAATTCAATGGAAACAAAACAAACACGCTTATTGAATTACAATCGAAGAAGAATATTTTTGTGCTCAACATAAATGATCCCGCAGACTTTACGTGATGCCGGTGGAGTCCATAAACTCCGATATTGTTATCAAATATAGCAAAATCGCAGATTTTCATAAGTTTTTATTTGACATTAACAAAAAATGTACCATCAAATGCCTTTGTCCACTCCAAACACTAAATATACTTTCGATTTTTTTTAAATTTCTTATGCAATTTTATTCTTTGAAGACGGTTTTATAAATTTTTTACGATTTTATTTTACTATTCGAATTCTATCATGTATCATTCCTAGCTTCACAATAGCGGCTTCAGAAAATCAATCTGTACAGTTTAATTTATAAATAGTTTAATAATAAAACATCTCCACGACATTTTGATACTTCTGTAACAAGTTACTGCTTTCTCAATCAAAAATAATTAAGATTTAAACCTAGAGATGTTTAAAAATGTTTAAGTACATTTTGAACCTGTGACACCCAATCAAACTTAAGAAACAAGTTGTTAAAAGAAAGATTTTCACGAACATTAGACGTCTTGTACTTTCATATTATAAACATTAAGAATTTGTTGAAAAAATTGAAATCAGACAGGCACAAATGAAGCCTGTTTCCTGACTCATCTATCTAGCACAATTCAATTAATGGTGCTCCAACAGCACATACGTTTTGCATTATTTGTAAGAGTTATGTACATTCATAATACTACTTGAAATCCCTTATGTGTTTCCAACCCGCTAAAAGGTTTGCATTCCTTGGATTACAACTCGGGTACTTAGGTTTGACAATCAAAGATATTTACCTGATGCCAACAGACTGTTGGGTTTCGAGCGTTCGCAACGTTTCAAAAAGAAAGCTGAATTTTTCTAATTTTCGAAAATTGGAAGGTTTTAAAGAAAATCTGACATACGCCATTCTATTAAGCGAACATTTCTCTATTCGAGTAAAAAAAATAACCTGCTTTTGAAAAAGACTTGTTAAGGTTTTTTTTAAATTCCCACTACTTCACTCATTTTACAGGAAAGTATTTTTTATGTTAACTGGCATTATTTAAAGATTTACTTTTCAAGAACAGATTTCATTGCAAAAAAACTTTATATTCAATGTAGCTGTAGAAAGACATCGAAAAATTTTTAAACTTTACGATTTTCGAATACAGAGATTTCAACGAAAATCGAACCTGTGCCAATTTTATAAGGATACTTTGATGTATTCGAGAAAAAGATTTAAGGACATGGAACCTTTTCGAGAAAAGTTCGAAAATGTCGTTGGAGCTTCATGACAGGTTTCTCTAAAAATTAAAATGTTTCAAATTCAAGGGGCCGCAACCTCACCCAGATAGAATGGGGTATATCAAATTCGATGAAAATCCTGTAAGGCTTTAGCATTGTTCACAGAGGGACGCTGCCTGGTTCCTGAGTAGTGATGCGACATCGATAAATAACATCAATGTTAGCAAACATCGTGTACATTAAAATTTAACACAAAGAGTTCATGTTTATCAATTTGCGGAATAAGGGCACGAGATGGGCCAGACCTTACGCCCACAGCGTATTTGTTGACCCTATCTCAATATGCGAAATGAAAATGAAGAAAGAGGAAATACGCGGGCATGGAGGTCATTTCGGGCGAGAGAGTTTGGTCAGACTGGCAAGTGAAAACAGGGTTCCTTTGGTTCTAACACATGAATAACAGTGTTATTCTCAATTATTATTTCACATTTTAACTTTGACAGGGGTTCGCGCTCAGCAGCGGTCACGAGCAGACGTGCTCCGCAGCTCCGCTTGTTATCCAAACGCTCGCGCTTATCGCAAGCGCCGACTGCCCCGGCCGCTACTGGTACCTGGGTCAGAAAGAAGTGCATTTACTTGTGAACAGTGATGAATCAATATTTTCAACTCGTTATCGTTCTAATTTACTCGTGAAACAGTGGTGACCGCATTTATTTGTGAACAAATGTGACTGCATTCTCGTGTGAACAGTGATATTGCAAATCAATGTCGCCCAAATATAGTGAAGTCTATAATGTTAACCGACCACGTCCCGTTCGGAGGACTAATCACACTATCAGCAGAAATGCTCAATAATCAAGAAAATAGTGGAGTATTCGTTAACAACAGTACGAACGGATCGACAACTTTGGAATACAGTGACCTAACACAAGAACCTTCAGAAACAGCATCAAGTGTTGCAAGAACATCAACAATTAAAACAGCATTTACAACAACTAGTGCAACAGAACAAACATTTACAATTCCAAGTACAGCCTCATCTGCGTGAAAAAGAAATTCCAGCTACCGTATTAGAAGCTGCGGCAACTAACGGCCATGCATCTACAACGCAGGAAATGGCCTCAACCCTGAGCAGCTCATGGCAAACAGTCCCGCAGTGTAGACAAAAAGGCGAAATGATGACTACCCCAAAGGACCCTCTCTCAGAAGATTAATAGTGAAAATGGCGCCGTATCATTAAAAAACAGGTATGAGCATCTCTGTAGTGATGAAAAATTAGAAATAACCTCGAAATCTGAGGATATCAATGATACGACCACCAAAGCAGCATACAAGAACAAAACAAATATCTAACGCCGCCTATTCTCATACCAGGTGTTAGAATTATATCTGATATGAACAAATCAATTAAAGAAGTAATATAAAGATGAATAAAAACTTATCAAGATGAAGACAAAATAACAAGATTTAAATTTAGATTTATATAAGCCAAAATAATAATGAACAATATCAAAATCTTTCCTCAATCACCGGATGTTTACCGAAAGCTTGTTAAACATTTGAATCTGAAAAAATATTGCTCATTATACATTTCAGTTAAAGGAAGAAGGAGCCTTTCGGGTGGTGTTAAAAAATATGCACCCATCTGCAGACGAAATGAAACTTAAAGAAGCTTTCGAAGCACAAGGCCACAAGGTAAGACAGATCCATAATACCAAACATCGGTTAATGAAAGCATCTCTATCCATGTTTTTTGTGGATTTAGAACCTCAAAGTAACAACAAAAAAATCTATTACATCAAATATTTACAAGCAAAAATAAGTTTTGAATCGCCGCGCAAAATACGAGAAATAATACAATGCAAGCAATGCACAGTTTTCGTTACTGTACGCTTCGGTATAGCTGTGTCAAATTTGGAAAGAATCACGATAGTCGAAGCTGTACTAAAAAGAGAGACACGCCAGCTACATGTGCTCTTTGTAGCTGTGACTACCCAGCAAATTATAAAGGCTGCGAAGTCTATAATTTGTTATTAGTAACAGCAAGTATCCTAGTCAAAGTCTATACAGTAGAAATTGTATGCAAAAAATAACACTGATGGTAGCAATTCAAGTGCACCAACAAGTAGTCAAACCATAGGAACAGGTATACAGCTCTGATATGCACAAATGGCCCATTCGCAAATGAATAATCAAAATGTATCGTATGAAAGTAATCTGATATCCATAGTACAATAATCATTAAATTCGAGTCCATATTAGCAGAGCAAGGTGAACAAATCTCCAGCCTAATTAATATCATGACTGCATTAATGAAGAAACTATGAGTAATTTATTGCGAATTGTCTCCTGAAATGCCAACGGAATACTCCAACACAGAAGAGAGTTAGAAGTGTTTCTACACCAAGAAAATATTGACATACTTCTAGTGTCCGAATCACATTTTACATAAAGAAGCTATCTGCGTATACCAACAACGGCGTGTATTGCACAAATCATCCAGATGGTATAGCTCGTGAAAACACATCAGTAGTAATTAAAACAAAAATCAAATCTAAAATGTACGAAGATAATGCTGAAAACCATCTGCAAGAAACCTCTACACAAGTATATGATAAGTTCGGTTCGCTCGTTATTTCAGTTATATACTCCCCTCCAAAATGCAAGATAACCACTGATCAGTATATCAACACTCGGCCCGAGGCTCATTGTTGGAGGAGACTACAATGCGAAAAACCAACTTTGGGTATCACGACTGGTAACCACAAGAGGACGCGCTTTAGAAGGAGCCATTTCAACACTAAAACTCCCTACAATTTAACCAGGAAATCTCACATACTGGCCAACGGATGGTAACAAAGTACCTGATGTCTGGGATAACTTCGTCACAAAGGGAATGGCGCTGACCTATTACACAATAGCACCGTCTTTTGATCTGATCATTCTCCAGAAATACTGACAATCAGTTCTTCTGAAATCAAAAAGAAAGAAAATATATACCTAACGAACAGAAAAACGAACTGGGAAGAATACAGCAACAGGCTTACCTATAACACCACTGCCAAGGTCCGTCTAAAATGTCAAGAATATATCGACGATGCTATTGAATACTTAATACCACGCATTCAACAGGCAGCCGTGTATGCAACATCAGAAACTAGAGTGTTTGAAAAGAATAAATCAAAAATCTCATCAGAAATACTGAAAATAATTAACGAGAAAAGAGAGATGAAGATAGCATGCAACGCACTCATCATCCGGACGACAAACGAATACTCAACAGAACTTTCCGCCTCTTAACAACACAATTAAAAGAATTTAATTCGGAGGAAATGAAGGAACGAATAGAAAAGCTGCCACCTTCAAAAGCTACAGATTACTCCTTATGGGAAATAACTAAAAAATTAAAGGCCATGTTTTGAAAACGTCAACATCGATGTCACATCCCTATTTCCGAGGCAGAAGGCCTCACGTTTTGGTGAGATATATTGAGTTCTTCTAATGCATTTTTGGAAGATCGGCTATTTTGGATGCACTCACACCCAGGTAGGGGTAATTTATTTTGCGGATGAGGGAGCAAAGAAAGGGGCTGTCCGGTTTCCATACGAGAGTGCTTTCTTTTACGGGCACGCTTGTATTTTAAAATTGTCTGTTGTACCACTTGTTCATATTTGACAAGTTTGGCCATAGAGTTTATTTAAGAGACTCTAGTTTATGAAATGTTTTTGAAATAAAAACACTGAACCACTTTATTATAAACGTGAAAGTTTTTTAATTTTTTTTTAACTTTCTACTTAACCAAGTTACTTGAGTGGCGTTTCGAGAGCAGGAATAATACATTATTTTACGCGTGTTTTTATTTATCGTTTAAAACCAGTATTCAATCCTTTTCATTTTCAAGCGAGGCCAGGTCCTCTGATGGCCCTCTTCCCGGGCCGTGCTTGGAGCTCGCGACGAGAGTGCGGGGGCAGGCGTTGACGCGAGGAGCTTTCAAGGCGGAGCACAAGCGGGAGCGCGGGGTCCCAGTTTACGATGTTGTGGGCGTTGACGTGTTGGCACAAGGCAGTGGCGACCCCGCGGAGACTGTGCGGGGCTCTCTGCCACTTTGGAGGGGCCTCGGCTTTCCAGCACGCACCGGATAAGTAGCCTCGGAACACTAGAGTCCCTAGACGCAGAGAGAACCACGTTTATTTGAGCTATTGATTCAGCCATTTTACGAGTACAATCAGTATATATCCGACATATAGTACATCCACATGCACCACCAATCTATCCTAAACTACTATTATTGCTCATGACAATTTGCGCAAAGTTCAAATGATACCATTTGTCATCAATTTCTCTATTATGCCAGGCGGGGATATTGGGCAGGAGAATATTAAATGGTGATATTCTTTGTAAAAATGGGCTCTAGAACCATCTGTTGTGAAGTGACCTCTACAGTGAATGGTGGATCATTTGCGGTGGTTTGGTATTAAAAACAATCCGCTGTTCTCTATTTTCTTTGTAATAACTGTGATATTACGTAATTTTACAGGCAACATGTTATATTCATCGGTTTCATGCTACGTCACTGACCACAATGTTGAATTAAATCAGTCGATTCTAATCTGTGCCACATAGTGTTCGCGTCATTCGCAAACGTCACAGTAATCTTACGGCAGGCTTGCTCACTAGGACCTTGAGGAGTCATCTTCGTCCATTACAATCTCCTATCATTCTCCGCTTGAATGAAAAACTCGCCCATTAAGATTTGTTATTATACGTTCAGTAAGATATACCAGGAAGCGATGACGATCCGATATGTTTCATCGCAGGTATGACGTATTAGGACATTTCCACTGCTTTCAACATTGTGGCGCTCTATGCAAATTTACATCCTTCATGCATACATGCCATCGATATGCACACCTTCTACTTTTCCTACGCGTAAAATAGTGTGATATGGCAGTTCACAATAAAATTTTTTAATGACAGGGGAAAATATCATCAGGATGTATGATTGCTACGTAACGGCAAAAAAATTCCAGGAGACTTGTGGACAAATAGTTTCTGTGGTACAGCGTTCAATTAAAGATACTTTGCTACATTTCACAATTTAATAATAAAAGTAATAATAATAATAATAATAATAATAATAATAATAATAATAATAATAATAATATCAGGCTGTAGCTGTCTAGCTCCCACTGACTATAAAGTGAGACACGATCAAGTGAGCCACATCATCCATTCCAAACTAGCTAAAAAGCACAGGCTACCTCAGAAAGTGGATGCACCATACTACCAGTATCATCCAGAAGCGGTACTAGAAAATGAGACACATAAGTTATACTGGGACCGCAGTATTCTGACAGACAGGACAATTCAGCACAACAGACCTGATATTACTCTTTGGGACAAATCTGCAAAGAAAGTTTGGTTTATTGATGTTGCTGTCGTTAATACCAGCAACATGATGACAACATACCAGACTAAAATCGACAAATACAGAGAACAAGTATTTGCCGTAAAAGAACAATGGCGAGTGTCAGAAGTGAAAACTATCCCAATTGTACTATCAGCAACTGGCGTGATACCAAAAACTCTCTGCAGATCGCTGGAAGAACTCTCCTTGGAGAAGAGCATTATCATCGGCCTCCAGAAGTCTGTTATAATCAGCACCTGCTCACTAGTCAGGAGATTCATGGGAGGACATGTTGGGTTTTGAAAGCTCATTCTTGAAATTGTATTTGTTATTAGCATTTGAAAACTATTATTCTATGTTTACTAATCTGAAAACAGTTATTTTATGTTTATGTGTTACAATGCCTTAATTTGTTTTGTAGATTTTAAATATGTCTGTGTTACCATGCTCTGATATTGTATCTGTGTGGTATCCATGTGAAACCAAAAACTTTGAGAATAAACAAAATAATAATAATAATAATAATAATAATAATAATAATAATAATAATAATAATTCTAAAAGTGCCTTGTTGCTGCCGCCATGACAATCTGTCCTCCGCTGTCCTTTTAATATCTGCATTTGACCTGTAATTGGGTTTGAAGTTGTTCCAAAATTTTTATTTTGTCTCTTTTCCTCTTTTTTCAACTATTTTACATTTCGAAATTGTATTCGTTATGCCTAAAAATGGGTCCACAGAAATTTGATTTCCTGTTCCAAATGTTTTAATAGGAATCTCTTCTCATTCACTTTTTCTAAAATTGTTTGAAATTTCTTCAGTCCAGGAAATCTTCAGTATTTTTCGCCACAACCATATATCGCAAGCTTCTAAACGACTCCTGTCCGTTTTTATAAGCGTCCGTCCTTCACATCCGTATAATAGGACACTCCAGGTGTACCGTTTCAGGATTTTCTTTCTAATTTTTAAATTTAAGTCGGTATTTGTCAGAAAATTTATTTTATTCAGGAACGACTTCTTTGATACTGTAATACGCTTTATTTCAGTTGTGCTTTTATTGTCTTCTGTGAAAGTGAAGCCTGAATACTAAAAGTTGTATAGATGTTCTATTTCTGATGTACCTCACATAATTTTATTTGATGTGCAACTTTTCTCTTTCCTAAATATCATTAATTTTGATTTCTTTATGTTAATTTTGATCAGGAACCTTTGCAGAATTCTTGCGAGGCTATTTATCATTTTCTGTAAATCTTTCCGTGAACTAATATTGCTATATGATCAGTATATCTTAAACAGTGTATTTCTAAACTATTAAATTGAATGCCATTTGTTTTTCCTTTAGAGTATTTGATTACTTCTTCTATAAACAAGTTGAATAAATGGGCTGAAAGGGAATGGGGTGGAACCCTGTTTATATCCATTCTTCTGTGCTCCCGAGCGCAGTAATAGCTTCTCTCGTACCTCTTCCTGGCCTAAATCCGAATTGATCTTCATCCAAATTTTGTTCAATTTTACCTTTTATTCGGTTTTTTTATTATTGTGGTGAGAATTTTGGCAGTATGGGCTAGAGAGAAATTGTTCTGTAATTTTCGTATAAAGTTGCGTTAGCATTTTTATGTGTGGTAATGATTTTGCTTTCTACAAATTCTTTAGATATTTGACCAGTCTCATAGCTCTTGCATATTAGGTTATACATATCTTTTAGAGAGTTTCCACTAAATTTGATTAGTTCTCCTGGGAATTCACCTGATCCTGTGGCCTTCCTGTCTTTGAGCTCCACTACCGCTTAATCTAATTCATTTCTTAGTATCATTAGTCCCTTCTCATCTTCTGGTACATCAGCATCATTTTCAATGTATTCCCATTCTCAATTTCTACACAACTATATAGTTTTTCTTAGTAGTTTTTCCAGCACTTGATCACTTCTTTTCTTCTTCCCATACTAATTTTCCGCTTTCCCGCTCTCAAGACGTGTAATTTTATTTTGGTATTACATTCTATTGATTTAATTAACTGATACGCCGTATATATTCTTACGTTTTTATGTTGTTTTCTATATTTCCACTACTTTATCCCATCCACCTCTCTTTTGCCTGCTTACACATCTTTGTAATTTTGTTTTTATCATCTTGTAATTCTGCCAACCGTCTGCTGAATAGACATTTCTCCATTTATTTCTTTTACTGATCACTTGAAGAATCTCTTCTGTTATCCATGGTTTCGTTGGTACAAATTTTGACTTGCCAAACATTTCGTCTGCAGAAGAGTTTCTTTAATACTTCCCCATTACTTAATACTACTGTATGGGTCGTTGGGGAATATTTCTTCTGTTTTCATGGCAAATTTGTGTCAAGTTTATAAGCATTTTCATTCGTATAAATTCCATTTCCAGTTTTTCTTTTTGTCTACTTTCCTCAGTCTGATGTTGCATTTTGTAAGGACTAGAACATGATTGCTGTCAATATCAGGTCCAGGATAGCTGTGCCTACATTTCATTTGGTTATTAAATCTTTGTCTGATTAATATGTAGTCATTCTGCACTCTTCTTATATCCCCTGGCGCTTTCCAAGTCGCTACGTCAGAATAGAATTTGGAACATAGTGTCAATATCGTCAAATTATATTGTTCACAGAATTCTAAAAGTCGCCTTCTTCTTTCATGTTTCCAAAACCGTATCTGCCTTCAGTCTTGTTATTTATGTGACTGCCTACTGTGGCATTGAAGTCTCCCATTATAATGATGTTCTTGAGATTTATTCTAATTAATAGTTCTTCAATTTGTTTACGAATCGATTCTAAATCTTCATCTGATCTCCTTGTTGGGAAATACACTTGAATAAGAATCAACTCAACCGGTTTCGTTGCAATTATTACTATAATAATTACATTACAATGATAATAATAATAATAATAATAATAATAATAATAATAATAATAATAATATAATGTATTACGATAATTACTTCACAAAACATGATATATTTGAGAAAGATTATATACTTTGTTTTCTTAACATACTCCACGGTATAAAACCGTTTCTCAAGAATAGGAACATTTTTGAAATTTAACCTATTAATATTTCTCAATGTAATATGTCGGATGTAAAATGTTAAGTATTCAATGTAAAATCATTGGGCAACTATGTAGAGTAAGATGAGTAGAAGTATACTTCGAAGAGAAATTTGTAGTCTATGACGTTCTAGTGAATAAGATACGGCCGAAGTTCAAGGCTGGCTAATTCCCAAATTAGCTGATTAATAAATTCCGTGGTGGTAGCAGATATTTTGTGGTAATCCATAATTGTGAGAAAGGAAATAATCGTCCACATATTATACTTTGGTCACATAGCCGGTTAATGTTCATGTTATTTTAAACGGGATGCTCATGACGGGATGCTCAGTAAAGCCGGCTGTCCCATGTTCGTAGATTTACTTGCATGTAAAAGATCCTCAAGCCTAAATGACGCCTCTGAGCTAAATTCAAGTCGCCTGTTTCTCGCCCAAGATACCTCCTTTCTCCGGTAGTTGGTGAAAGGAGCGTAGCGAAATTTGCGTAGTCAGACGGAAGAGCAGGCCTAATGGCCTGAGTCTCGCCACGTAAAATAAGGCATAATTCAATTCAATTCAATTCATGACCGAAGAAGGAACAGTTTCGAAGCATACTTTAAAGGAGCGGACTTTAGACGGATGACGTGTGAGGTAAATCAAAACGAGGTGGGTATAAATGGTGAAGTTGCTGACGGTGACGAGTAATAGTATAATGTATATCCATGATAAAAAATAATAACGGACTAGATTATGAACAAGAATAAAAGAGCTAGTGGGAAGTTTCTAACATCAGAGAATGTGATTTTTGAGTTCCATTGTGTTAATCATAAATTTCTATATACTTGAAAACCGAACCTAAGTTCATTATAAGGGTAACGAAAGTAGTGTCCAACTCAAGTACAAATTTTAAAATACGAGAATTTGAGGCTTCCCACCTGTTTCAAGCTTGTAGTGCTTGGAGAGTATGCCTTCTAGTAGCGAGGATTAGAATGAAAATATTGCATTTATTTTCCTTTATTTTATATTTAAAGTAAGTAATCTAAAACGAGTTACTGATATTGTCATTTCAATAATCTAATAGGAACCGATTCATTTACAGACGTTTTTAGTTTCAAAGAGTAGAACATTGAGACGAATATCTTACGCACGAACATTTTGAAATTTCCATGAGACGGTCAGTGGAACGAAATCGAAATTTGGAAATAAATAAATAAAACAGAACAAATTGAAAATAGGACACTGTAAGGCAAGGGGTCTATTCAGAAACAGTTAATATGCTAATTGTCCATTGATATCGACACGACAAACGTAGTTCTACACTCCAAT
Source organism: Gryllus bimaculatus (assembly GCA_017312745.1). Taxonomy (NCBI): domain Eukaryota; kingdom Metazoa; phylum Arthropoda; class Insecta; order Orthoptera; family Gryllidae; genus Gryllus; species Gryllus bimaculatus. The sequence continues at coordinate 147,976 of BOPP01000039.1, read as the reverse complement.
AATTTAGAGAAAACTACGAAAATGTTCTTAACTGTGATTCCTACTGTTGATTTTTCCCTATATTTCCACTGATTCTCCGCACTGCATTTCCGAGCCGGAGATGAGTCTCCAGCAATTAGCCATCGCGAGATTCATAAAACAACCGTATGTGCATGGCATTGAAAACCGGCTGGCAAATGTGCCAATTAACCCACCACTCCTAACGTTTACTATATTTTAGACTTGAGTCGTAACATATACGTGTACATATTGTCAGAAAGTGAAAATTAAATGTAAGGTAAGTGATGCAAATATGACAAGTGCAGGTAATATAGCCAATCAGCGGCTACGTTGTTGGCTGAAAATGTTTGCCATAGATAGTACTCGCATGCTGTCTGGAGGAGCGTAAGAAGTTCTTTAGCCCCCTACCAGGCTTGTTGACACGTGCATTCGCATTCTAGAGCCTCTATTGTCGAAAAGGCGCCGAAGGCGCTGTGTCCTTATAACTTCTTTCCAGGTAATTTTATAATTAGTTACACTTGAAAGAAGATTTAGCATGATGACAGTATACATCAACGTTTAGAGCATTTAATAATCAATTTAATCAGATTAATGTCGTTAAATTTGCTCAATATTTTAGCAACGTGGGAGAGATTTTATAATGTTATTTTGTTGTCAATATGGCCAAGGATTTAGGACTAACTATTGACGCCAAAAAACTTTCAATTGTTCTCAATGTGAAACTTAAAGTTTTTGTACGTTTTCAAGAAATTACTGTTGTTGTCAACTTAGTATAATAAAGTCTCATTGCAGAAAATACTGAGGCTGAACCCAGCAGTTCTTGCAGTTACTAAAATCATATCAGGGCATATTTTTGTAAAATTACACTGTAAGAGAGTAATTCAAATTATATGTTAGTATAGCTAGCCATAATTCCATGGTCATGATACAACAAACCTGTTAATCTAGCAATGGCCATAACACCTGGATGTGAGCATAATACCTTCACATTATAATATTTTGTTAAACAACAACAAAACACGAGTATTCTTGATTCACATTTTTTATACAGCTATTTCCACTTCAAGCAAAAATGTTAAAATTCATCATGATGCTGTTAACTCAGCCAAATGTTGAAATATATAACCGGAAAATTTGAGGCGTTAAACGTGGCCATATTACCTTCATATACCTTAAATCGATTCGTCAATTAAACGATTTAATAAACATGATCAGTTAAGCTTAACCAACCTATTTAAATGAGAAAATAATTGCGATATATTTAAAAAGCAAACTTTAACTTTTACTTTCGCGCCATCGTTTCCTCTTGCCAGAAACATGGAGTATAGATTAGTTAGCGTCAACGAAAATATTATTTCTGATGCTTATAAATTTGTATCGCAATTATCTCTGAAATAATACACATGTGTTTCGAAAGCAACACACTAAATCTTTTAAGTATTATATACTATTACAGCTAAATATTTTTCGAAAGATATACGAACACTTTCACACTAATTATACGTAGTCATCTAATATGAACTGATCTTTTTCGTGTAGACATGGATGGGAAAGGATATCAGTGGATTTAACTTTCTCTTTCAAGCAAAGTTTTATGGTACACCTCATCCTACTTGCAAGAACAGGATGTGTTGACACTCAGCGCATCAGTTACGCATGTAGGATGAGTACGATATGTAAGGGCGAGGAGGGAAAGTAACGTAAGCTGGCTAGACGAGTAACATTCAAGAGAGTTCGCAGTTCTGGAACGAAAAACTTGCTAAATTTGGGTCGACGTGTTACCATATTAAGATCAATTTATGAACAGTATTTACATTTTGTGGAAATATAGATATTACATCAGAAACAGAAAAATCATTGGTTTCACTGTTGAATGTGTTATGGAGAGGAATAAATATAATAAAAAGAACGATGGATTAAAAATAGTTGTTTCACAGATCATCCTCATTTCAATTCAAAATTTCTTTCGAGCATTCTATTATATTTCACTCTAGAAAGGAGATGTAGAAGTTATTTAGTGTTTTCTCTTTTAGTCACGAAATCTGATGTTACATGGAAGGGAATGACGCAACCACATTAAAACCAACTGCTGAACTTTTTCTACTCGACCAGTTTCACTTTTTTTCTCGAGCAGATATGGTAAACTCTTTGGGAGAAGATTTCCAGCGTACAAATTTAGATTGAGAACTGAGGAAGCTACTTATACTACTCGTATATTAACTGCCAGTGGTATTCACTGATCTAGTCTGTTCTCTGCCTGACTGGTAAGACTTACAAAGTAGCCCTTTTTTTTCTACGTCGGAAATCTCTTCAATGTGGTTCCTACTCCCCCAAAAAAGAGCATAAAACGTGCTCTGAGTTCAAAAATTTTAGATCGTAGAAGGGGTTTACACACGCATAAACTACTTGGATATTCCAAATGGATAAGCCTCTATAAGCACTCAAAAGGTGGTTTGAAAAAATGTTTTCTAGGCAAAAATTTGCATTGCACAAACATACAAACACTACTGAAGCATGTAAATTGTTTATAAATATATATTGTTTAAAAATAAATATATATTTTTGTTAAGAAAGAAAAATTCGTGTGTTCGCGCAATACTGTGAGCAATATGTTCAATTTTAAAACAGGAGAAAAACAAGATTTTCTTTAAAAAAGTCCCAAAATTTTTCTTTAAGCTTTTAGTAGAGATAGTGCTAAATGTAACCTTTGAGATGACATAAACATCAGTTTGCTCTATTCTTTTGTTTTTTCAAAAAAATACAAAAATGTATTTTTTTACTTGTCTCTCATGTTGTTAATATTGACATTAGCGGCAATTTATTCCCATTATTGTATTTATAAGTACAAGTTTTAAATAAATATCAGATAAAGTTTCCGGAAAACTCATTTGTGTTCTGCATAAACGAGCTCAAAATTCTGCATTTTCAAAAACGCTCCAACGCCATTTTCTCGAAAACAACTCCAAATTTTTTGTTAAAACTTTTTGTACGGATAGTACCAAATGCGCTTTTTAAGATAACATAAAGCCATTTTGCTAAATTCTTTTTTTTCTTCAAAAATTACACAAATGTAATTTTTTGAAAGATCTCACGGTGTTAATATGCGCATTTCCAGCGATTTGTAAATACTTTTGTACTTGTGAGTTAAAGTGCTTCAAATGACTTCCAATGAAGTTTTTTGGAAATACAAACTTTTCCTGTGAAAAGCAGCTTCAAATTTCGAATTTACATTAGCACTTAAGCGCCATTTTCTTAAAAACGGCTGCAAATTTTTCAAAGAAAATTGAAATTTAAGACGAGATTTTATTGTTCTTTAATATTCAAAAAATATTTTTTTTTATTATTAGGAAACCGAAAAATTAAGAAAATTTCAAAAAAATATACTTTAGGTGGCGATAGATGGCAGCTGGCAAGAGTATGTGGCAAGTTTGCAAAACTAGCCGTGACCAAAGGAAATAGAAAACTAGTACAGGAAAGTGTGTGCCATTCTGTAGCACTAATAGTTAATCATGCATCAATGTATGCAGGACGCAAATGTCAACAGAATTTGACAATAGCAAGGGAGCTAATGAACTAGTGCTGCCTCTTGCACGCCATTAGGAGCACTGATGAACAAAAAAATGAACTAGGGTAGCTTCGCAACTATTACACTAAACTATGCTTATTCCTCCATGCTTAACTCTACTACACATGTCAAGAGACTAGTTGGAAGCTTAGAGCTTGCCCCGGTGGGGAAGGTACCTGGAGGAGGAAACTCCAGCCGATATGTAGCTCTGAGCCGGATCTCTCTTTCCAGCGGGAGAGGAACACCATTACCTCGCGGGATATAAAATGCAAAACACCTACGTGACTAATGACCGTAGCAATTGACGACAAAAGCGAACCTCGTTCGAACTATATACTGGGAACGAATTTACTGGGGGAGGGGGACGGTTAGGTGGCCTCTGATCAGTGCTCGTGAAACACGGTACAATCAGGCAGGCAAAATTGGGTCTAGGAATAAGATTAAATACAAGATGAGCACACACAGTCATAAAATCTGTTACGTATCTCGAGCGTACGTATGCTTCTAAAAGGAGGTGTAGGTCTGCACGCCATCATTGAATTTCATACTGGCATTCCACATAAATAATGCGTTTTTTTGTCTATTCGAAGATTCCACTGTTTTTTCTCCCGTTTCCTTGACACAATTATATAGTGTAATATAGTGTAAGTTACTTGGTGCCTTTTCCGATTAACAAAAATCCTCCAGATATGAAATTAATAAATCCTTAACACTATAAGAAGACGACGTATGTTGTAATATTGATTCAATTCATTCCAGCAATAACATTTATTCGTAAACAAATTCGGCACGATATTATGGAGTTTCAGGGGGAACTTTTTAAACTACCGGAAACATAAAATTATCAGAACTTCTTAAAGAAGTATTGAGAAAGCAATAATAATATGTGATTTTTAATTCTATGAATTAAATTTACAAAATTTAAAATGTAATAGTTAAAATTTATTGACATTGAATTTTGTGTTGATAAAGCCCTTAAGAATTTATGATTTGTGAGACTGAGTTTGGTACATGTGATATAGGGAACTGTTTGTTCACCACCAATTTTTAATTTGGGCTCATATTATATCTTGCTAACAGTAATCGAAGGGAAAATCCACATATTGTTATGCATATTTTAAGAGGAAGTCCACTTTATGTCCCGTCCCAGGAATTGAAAAAGATTCGAGTTCAAATTGTGTGGAATGTTTTCCATCGTACGTATCCAAAGAGAACTGCATCAAAACCCCGCAGGAATAGCGTATTTTTGTTTTTGTATGTAATGAAACTGTTCATGTCAGCAGTAAGAATAAAATGGTGAGTGGCCAAGGATTACTTACACGACTGACGCTGTAGATTCCTCATAGCTCGTTAACATCAAACGGTTTGGGTGCGCTATAAAACGTACTAATCTCAATTTTTATCTCCCGCTATTCAGCTTAGTATCATCGTGATGCATTGATGCAGTGTTGGCCATAACAAAACAATTGTTCTTCCGGCCTTCGTCTCTGTTTTAAATTTGCTTGCCGACAAGTGGATTTCAAATTCACCCATCACACTTTTTTTTTAACGCTTCAGTTAACTATCACTCACACTCTTCTCTTGCATTAACGTTCACTCTGTTATTACTTTATTTTTAATTTTATAGAAGACCATGTCGTTTTGAATTATTCTTCGGACCATGTCTCCACCTTTCGCTTCGTTCAAACCAAACTTCTTGGTTCAAATTACATTTTTAATATTTAATTTTTTAAAATCTGTTACTCTGTTACTCTGGATCTCGTTTACCTGAAGTGTTTCTAGAAATCCATTACAATTTTTTTGATTAGTTCATACTATTGTTGATGTTATAATAAATTCTTTCATTTATATTCTATGAATATATTGTTTCATTGATACATTCTATTACTTTAATTCAAATGTATTATTTCATCAATATTTTTCGACCACGTAGTTAATTATTGTTGTTATTAAAATTTAATTAATTAATACCTGGATGTGTTTAATTAAATAGTAAATGCACGATATCGATACCTTTGTTGAACGGTCTTCTCATTTGATTCGATTCAATAAGGAATCGATCCTTTACTTTTGATTCTGTTCTAGAATCAACTCCAATTATTCGATTCTGCAACCGATTCCAGAATCGATTCTTTTACAGGAATCGAACGACCCTAGACGAAGTGTCAACGCCATCATGTCCTACCAGGAGTGGGGTGCACGGAGAAAAGGACCCCAGGCAGGTATGTCCACTGGCATTTGCGTAGACGTAACCTGTAAAAATAAAACTCAGGTCTGAACATCCAGACAACAGTGACATAGAAGCCACTGAGCCGGCCAGGTCTCTGAGGTTCCGAGAATACGATCACATCACTTTATCCGCCGGATCTCAAACACCCATACGGCATCTATCACTGGTTATGTCACTTCTTGGCCAGTTTTCCACACATTATTGACATGAAAAACACATGTTTTTTAAGTTATTTACTTAAGGTCGCTATTCCACAACTGGGTCATCAGCGATCACGAGAATCAATTTATAATTTACACAAGAATATACATTTTTTACAGCTATTCCATTACACAATTAAATACAATTCATACATGCATATAAATGGTCAAAATGTGTAAATTTGGGGATACTTACATAATTGGGATGGATACACATACTTATTTAATTACATTACACAAGGCTTTGATAACATGTTTGAAGGACTATTGTAGATGAGATGTAGGTAAAGGAGGGTCATTATATTAAGGTATCAATTTTTGATGTTTTTAAAAGTTGTCAGACTTTTAAATATTATTCTATGGAGGAGAAGGAATTAAATAGTCTCTTTTAAATGTAAGGACTGTCTTATATGGGCAAGTTCAGGGCATTCCAGAATAATATGGGATGTAGATAATAGGGATCCACATTTAGGACAGGATTCTGGGTCAGCTTTATTAGGTGAATGTGTGAGAGATTAAAGTGGCCAATACGTAGTCTGGTAATTTGGACTTGATGGAATCAAGTGAGTTGCAGTTTAGGGAGGGCGGGTTCAATAACGGATTTCCTTAAGATGTGAAGTTTGGAAAAGCTAGTCAGCCATTTTTCATTCCACTGTTTCTTAACCATATATTTAATGTATAATTTGATATCGGAGAGAACCCACTTCACTATCTTGTTCGTTGTTGATAATGAAGTTGCTTCTTTAGCCGTTTTATTTGCCTTTTCATTCCATTCTATATCTTTATGTGTTCGAATCCTAACAATAGAGAAGATGCGGTTGTTTTCTTGTGTAAATAACTGTTCTTGGATTCTATGGATTATGGGATATTTACAAAATCTGCTGACTATTGCATTTAATGTAGCCAAAAGTCTGAGTGAATCACTATTTTGCGGTTTTCTCCATTTTGGGAGACTAATTCAATGGCTTTCGGAATGGCCCAGGCTTCATAAGAGAAACTAGAAAAAATATTCTGGTAACCTGAATTTAAAGGTATTGAGGGGGGTTGTAGATACAATTGCACAACCAACTTTGTTTTCATATTTTGATCCATCTGTATACACTTTTTCTAAATTATGATAGTCTTCATAAAGGGAATTCAGATGCGATGAAACTATTTTTGGAGAGATTAAGGATTTTGGAATCTTTGCAGTCATTGTATTAACCTCAGGTTTAAGGGATTGCCAAGGGGGGATGGGATGAATCATTCTCTGTAGAATGTGAGGAGTTTCAATATTTAATTCATCTTGACAACTTGGGATTCTTTCTATAAGTGCTTTTGGATATTTCACATGGATTGAATGGTAATCTGTTTTTTGAAAGGGCTGAAGATATATTTTAATGTCGGATTAGTTGAGGAATTTAAAGTTGAGTATCCAATGTTTAGATATAGTTGTTTCCGCTGCAAGTCGAGGGGGAGTAGTCCTGATTCTACAATAATTCTGTTGGTAGTGCTTGATTTAAAGGCTCCTAAACTTATACGACATGCTGAATTTATATTAGGGTCTAGCGTCTGTAGTGTAGATTTGTTAGCTGAACTGTAGATTAAAGCTTCATAATCTATTTTGGCTTGAACACAGCACGATAAGCATTGATTACGCATTTCCTCTCTGCTCCCCACTTTCGAGATGCTAATATCTGCAGTATGTTCAGCCTGGTTTTGCATTCGGACTTTAGCAGAGAAATGTGGTTCTTCCATGAGTGATATAGGTCGAAGGTCATGCCCAAGATTTTACAAGAGTATGTTCGACTTATTTGGTGATTTTTAATAAAGAGGGCTGAATTTTCGTGTCAAAGTTTTGAGCTTCTAGATTATTATAAATTCCGATTTAGTTCTTGAAAGGAGAAACCTGAAGAACTTGCCCATATATTTGAATTTTGTTTAACGTTTCTTGGATTATTTTAGTTGTTACTCGGAGATCTTTGCCGCAGCATACAATGGAAATATCACATGCGATGAGAAACAATTTACTTGGAGCTTTTATGATACTACTTATTTCATTTATTGCGATCAGAATAAGGACAACGCTAATAACTGAACCCTGAGGGAGGCCATTCATCATTTCCCTGTGTGTTGACATTTTATCAAACATGCGTACACGCAGATATCTGTTGCAGTTTTGTTTTCAAAAAAGCCAGTAAGTTGCCTTTAATATTGATTGAAATATGATTACGTAGTAGTCGGGTTTTTAAAACCATTTTTTAAACTTTCTCAATATCAAGCGACACAACAATTGCATGCTGGTAAATTTCTAGGGCATCACAAATTTCTGTGTCGATGCTTATTAGATGGTCGTTGGTTGATCTATGTAGTCAAAATCCACTTTGGAAGGGGGATAGTAAGTTTCTTGTTTCTAGGAACCATCTGAGATCTGTTTCTTGTTGTTGTGTATGTTTCTCGTTTCCAGTTGCCAACCATATTTCTAGTACTTTTCAAAGAGTACACGTCAATGATATTGGTCTAAAGTTACTGGTTTTAGATGGATCTTTGCCTGGTTTCGGTGCAGCAATTGCAAGACCTTCTCTCCAATGCTCAGGGAAGGATTAGGAGGTCCAGATGCCATTATAAATTTTTAAGAGGTATTAAATGGCACATTTACAAAGATTCTTCAAGAAAATATTAGGAATATTAACAGTACCTGACGCAGAGTTTTTACTACTTTTTAATACATGAATGAGCTCATCCACCAGGAATTCACAGATAAATGAATCATTGTTGTTACTTAAGGAGGGTTTGGAGTAACTAGAGATATAGAAGGAATTAATTTACGAAAGGATGCTTCATAGTTATTATTGCTGGAATACTTGGCGAATGAATCTGCCTGAGCACTACAGATGTCTTGAGGACCCCTGTATGTTATGCCGTTTTCATCTTGTAATGTTGAAGCTAGTTGAATAAGAGTCGCTAATTGATTTTATTTTATACTACACAGTTGCGGAAGGACTTTGGCCCGAAATAGATGATGTAAAATCTTTAAAACATTGTACCATAGCATTTTTAAGAGTTAAGCGAGCTTTAGCTCTAGCTTTCTTATATAATATGCCCAGTTGTATCAATTTATATTTCTTATATTTTCTAAACGTTTTCTTTTTTTCTTTGATGACTAACGTCCAATTTTCATTCCACCAATTTAACCGATTTAAGAACTGCCGGTTGAACAGCTGAATCAATTAAGTCTGTAAAGGCCTGGGTGATTTGGTTGGTGCGATCTGGTGCCCACTCATTTATATCAGGAAGTTGTTGATGTTATTATCGACATATGATTGAAATAAGATCCAGTTAGCTTTGGTACTAATCCACTTCTGATGAGTGTGGGGTAATAGAGGATAGTTGAAAATCAGAGAGGTGAATAAACAATGGTTAATGATCGCTGTCATAAAGATCATTACTAGAAAACCAAGAAATACGAGTTCCAATGTCGTTGGATGAAAATGTCAAATTAATAACACTGCCTTTTGCATATCTAGTAGAAAAATAGATATCATTGCCCGTATAATAAGGATTAATATCGTCATTCATGTCAAGCCATTCTTCCATGATTCTGCCTCTGCGATCTGTACTGTACTAGAAGATCCCCACAGTACATTGTGGCTATTAAAATCTCCCATGATGATAAATGGTTTTGGGAGTTGCTGAACAATGTCATCAAGTTCAGTGATGTTTGTGTATTGGCTATTAGGTATATATAAGTTACAAATTGTGACAGTGAAATTAATTTTAATTCTAATTGCAGTTGCTTCCAGTTGCGTTTGAAGAGGAACATTATGTAAGAAAAATTCTGGTTTAGTATAAATTGCCAAGCCACCACTGGCAATGTTGGGATTATTTGTATAACAAAATATAAATCTGTATCCAAACAATGAGCCACTATTTTGAAATTTAAAGTTTGTTTCTTGAAAGCAGATTATTTTTGGTTTGAAATTGTTAATAAGAAACACAAATTTTTATTCGGTATTGAAGGCGCTATTAAAGTTTCTACAGTGTTTGAAGGACTGGGAGCAAAGGTGGTATTGGCGAAGGCGTGGAAAAAATTGGGATCTTTCGCTTAAACTGAGATAAACTTTTGAATTATGCTCACAAATCTCTACATGTAAAAAAATTAATCAGAAATATTGAATTCCTCTTGGTTTCTAAGTAATGAGAATTTACGAACACTATGTAAACTTCATAAAATCAGAAATCCTGGTTTGTAATACTCGCGCAGATTGTTCTCGTATTTGCTTCGCAGTTAATGTACAAAAATTGTGATGGGATTATGACTCAGAGGAGTAATTATATCAATGAAACATATAGTATACATAATGCATTCACTATCGGTGCATATTACATCATATCCGATCATCAAGCCTTACAACAATGTTTTGTATTTTTTGTAAAATCAGTATTAAGTTTAGTTAGTAAATCGCTAAATTTGTTACTGAAATTACTTACTTCCTAGTGTACTCAAAAAATTCAGCGACACAAAATGTTAACTATCGGATGAAATTGTCCGTCTCTTTTCATTAATATTCAGCAAGGCACAAATAATATATTATGTTTATTTTTAAGAATTGTTTTTTTTAAATCTTATTAATAATTTACTCTACGCTGTTGTGTCATAGAACAAAGGCATTACACTAAGTTCGTTTCAAGACAACTTTAAAGATAGTATGTTCTTCTAAGATAATATCGTATATATTTGTAAGATAGTATATATTTTATCTTGGTACAAAGTATGTTGTATTTCTTCTCTGGAAACGTAAATTGATCTGGAAGTCACACATTCACTGTTATCTCAGGTCATGCATTGAGTCTACAGGTTGTTTTAGTGACATGCCTTAAACACTTAATATGCTAATGCGCGATACAAAAACCTAGGCTTCTAATAATGTCAGAAAACAAATAGCTGAGAGTGAGAATGTCAAAGTGGCGAAAGAGTGTGCTTGGTGCTACGTCGTTTGACAAGCCCGTTTGCCGGCGTTCTCTGCCACAAGATTCGATGTCGATATTTTGACAGCTGCCGGAACTTTCTATACCACTGCTTTGCGATAAAAAAGTTGAAAAGCACTGGAGACTATTTCAACATCATGTTCGTTTAAACGTAGGAGAGTAGATATATACTCGTTGGGAACACATCAACGATAAGGACTACAGTAGTTAAAAGACTACCCGGAATCTAGCGAGTTCATTAACTGTTACGTATTTACGTTGTTGTAGGGAGTGATATACACTGTATTTTTTTCTCGTTATCTGGACAGTGTATCTGCATTGCGGACATATAGTCACAACTTTCAGTAGCTTATAAGCTGACTCTCTGAATGATAATGATGACAGTGGGCTGAAAAATTGTTCCGTGATACTATCATTATGCCACCAGTATAATTGCTACGCTAGTTAATTTATTTTAGTTCAAGAAGAACATGTCGAAAAACGTTCAAAAGCTAAGTTTATTCATTACCCTTTGTTTCTACCTATTAATATTTAGGTTCTCTTGGGATTACTTCCGAATTATTGTTTCTACTCGATAATATTGTGAATATATATTTAGCATTTTGGGTCGATTATGCGTGTTCGCCAGCTAGGTAACGCTGTCCCCATGCCTGGGCTAGTTTAATTCCATTTACCGTAACCAGCAAACTCCGCCTACAAAAGCTTTTCTCCGTCACAGCCACGAAAACTTGGACGATTGTAAAGGAAAGCTACAGCACTAGTTTTGCCCGATAATATTTTTTCATATAATATTAATTTCAAAATACAGTTCTTTGACGTTCATTTTGCGTTCAAAACTGTTCATATCTTGATTCAAAAATGAAAATGAAATGCTTTTGAAACTCGGAGTTTGAATTGCTGGAAAATTTAATAATTGGTCAAGGGAGCATGTCGTTTGCTGAAATTACAATTATAATTCATTAAATGCACATACAAGATGCTGCGAAAACAGTCATATTTGTTTTTAAAGTTTTGAGACCATATCTACACTACAAAGTGTTTTCTGCACTTCTTTAATTTCAGATACGCAGTCAAATCTTTGTGTATCTGAAGAGGTCGCACATTAAAATTTCAGAATTCAGCAGTTAAGCAGAGCCAAGCCAAACAGATACATTATTTAAATGAGATTATGTTACTCGAAAACAGAATAGAAAAATAAGAAATGTAAAACGAAACAAAAATTGCTGCATATAAATTCATTTTAAAAAAATTTTAAGTGCTGAGAATGCGAGTCTCCCTTTTTGAAACATTGCAGACTAACAGTTACATTTTAAAATGCAATTAGTCATGAGTCTGTTTCTTAACTCTCTTATCGTCTTGTTAAACGTTGCAAATATTGGGAAACGCAAGTAATTGCTAATTGTTAACTTTAATTATGACTGGTATGAAAGTTTAAAAAGAAGTAAATGGAACTAGTCAAAGAATAATACGAAAGGAAATATATCTTCGTTAGTCGTCATTTACACGAAATCCTTCTTCTAGAAACGAATGTCGAAAATTAAAAGATGTGAATGTCTTAAGTGGTCTTATAATTTGTTAGCTAAAATGTAGTTTCTTACATCTTTCATACAACACCATCTCATTCTTTTACATTTCCAGCACTATCTTTTTTCGAAACATTTCAAGTCATTTATCTTTCATGCAATGAAGTTTTGCATGATACAATCTCATGTGGATACAACTGACATTGTCAAATTTATTTTGATCAGAACGTGGAAAAGCCACAATACTAAACGGCATAATGTTAGTATTTACAATTTCAATGGGGATGTTGTTAATTGACTAATTTTATACTAAACAGCAACCTTCCTGACTACAAATTTAATAACACTTACTTCATCACAATTAATAACTATGTAATCCACTGCCATGGACATAGCTCAAATGTATCATTGTCAGCCTTGATTATAGAGTAGTAGACGAGGATAAAGGAACAAGAATTGAGATAAGAAATACAACCCATCTAAAAGGATATTTTAATCATAGCATTTTAAAAACAACAGATTTTCATTGTTATCTATAAATGTTGCAATATAATTTGTAATTTCCTTTTATTGTGTGTCGTAAGCCAGGTCAACATCTTCCAGCGCCCAACTCCTGCTCACTTTCTATTTATTGCATCTGGTTAAATCATATTACTTTCGGCTTTAATAGTGTAACTTCAAAATAATAGAGTACCATCTACAGTATAAACTACAATATAATATTTTATTGTTGCAGAAGGCGTTAAGGGAAAATTATGATTCTCTGTAAACTGTTGGAAAATCCTCAAATATGAGCGTCATGTAACAAGTATTACCATGTATGTGTAAAAAATAATTCATGGCAGTTCCGCAAGTGACTGCATATAGGTGATTTAATCAATCGTTTTATTAATCTTATTCAATCATATACACGTGAGCGTTTATCGCTGAATAAAGATGAACATAACATATCATTTATATTCAAACCAATGAAACTTTTTGCATATAGAAGGTACTATCATGGCAGCAACAATTTATCTTTCGCCAACCTTGTACACGGGCATGTAACAGAACGAAACAACTGATGAACACAGAGAAAAGAGAATAAACATGCGAAGACATTAAAGGGATAAATCTACATTGTGCGTATTTTTGTTGTCATACGTATGTGGTGAAATTTGCCTCCCTATTTTCATCTTCAATGGAAAACGCAATCTCTGACGTTACTTATTCATTTTGAGGCATTAGGAGTGTTATATGCAAATTTTATAGTGCCAATTATACTAATAAATTCCTAATTTGTGTTTAAATGACTAAATATTGCCTATTCACGGATTGATTGATCAAAATTCAATTATTATTAATAAAAAATATCTAAGTAATGCGGCTTTTTCGTTTTTATCGCGTAGAGTACTGAGAAATCGGACTACTATCAATAAATTTGTCACATTTTATATTACATTCAAAAAGTAGATGCAGTAGAAAATATTGTATTATCTCTTAAACTTGGATTTATTTTAATTTCACTGAAAATGGATTGTTTCAAAGTGTCGATAAATGTTTTTCAGGATATTTCTGAAAGTCATTATTTAATACTTATTCTTAGTTTTTGTGGACATAGAAGAGATTATACCTTTGTATGCGCATAATACCTCATCTTTCAGAATTACATGTTTTACTTAGATGATGTGAATGCTTACGGTAGAAACTTGCAAAGTATTCTATACTTACATTTCGGGTATGAAGCTTAAGTCTTGCTTGTAGTAAATTTTATTTGCTTATAGTAAATACGTATTCTTATAAGTAGTAATTTTTACAGCGTTTACATAAAATGGTGTGAATAAAAATGAACTTTAGATCATGATTGTGGTGCATCTACCAAAATATTATTTAAATTATTTATTTTCCGCATCTATGTTGTATTAATTTTTACTAAACTTAGCAAGGAGACTGCGACAATTCGGAAGAAGCGTCAGTAAAAATTCCATATCTATTCATAAATATTCTATTATATTTCTTCCTCCTCTTTTCATTAGCGGATTCACTCATTTGCATTTTTTCTACCCACCGATTCACTCAAATACAGTCAAACGTGTACAACGATATACAATTGCGATCACCGAACAACTTACAACTTTTGCCACCAGATGTCGCTTCAAGCGTTGCTTGTCTGTCCCATAAATCCGCAGCTTAGTCATTCAGAATATACGTAGAATAATTATCCTTCAACCTAGTCATTTTGTCATAATGTCATTGCGTTTTTTTTTCAGATTTGCCAAGGGCACGGGGATATTCAGGTTTCTCAGATGTTCACCCATCCAGGACGTCAATAGGTTTGCAAATGTGTAACTTATATAGATTCAATAAATTAAAAAATAAAAATATAATTACAAAATTTAATATAAATTGTTTTTTCATTGAAGATTAACGGGGACATAATTTTACGAAACGTTGGGAATAGCTTCATTGATTCGCACACAAAAACACGCTCAATTTGGGTCTTGAGTTTTGTTCCCTTGCTACTTTTTTCGTACATTTAATTGCAAAATTCATCCGACACTTCTTTACTTTACAAGCACAACTGCACCTACGGGTGTAGAAATATACGCACCATTGCATTCGAGTCTTTAAACTGTTCCCAGAATTACTCCCGTTTCGGGTTTTCCCGCGAAGAATCTTTTGTCGCTAACTGTACTCACTGAAAGTCTCTGACAGGCCTCATGGCCACCATCTGCAGGCGAAGCTCCCTAATCCCTCACACCTTCCCACGGTCATGTACCTCGTATACAAGAGCGAGGCCCACGCCGTTCGGCATGACTTCAAGCGACCCACCACAATGGCTTCCCGAAGAGGCTTGACCGCTCGCTATACAGCGCTGGAATAACTTCTGAGAAAATCGGGTCTGGCCATCACGGGTATTCGTTTGAAGATCCGCAATTCACAAAAGGTTCTTGTTTGCCTTTTCGACAACAGTATCATTAAATGGGGAAGAATTTTTACTCCGAGTTCCAAGTATGTTTCGAGTCGTGTAATATTGTTTGCGTTTTAGATTGTATTATTCAATACACAAATATTGTTTGTGGCTGACATAATATTAACAGGGTTTACTGAATAAACTACTTTAGAGGAACATTGCAGTATTCGTAATCCAATAGTTTATTTTGTGACCGAATTGATAGTGATTTAAATCCATTTTAACGAGTTTTTCAGTCTGATCTGTAGAGATAAATTTCATTGAATATACTGCCCCGTGATCATCATTGTGTCGTGAATATGAAGTTCAAATGCATGCTGTAAATTAATTGACAAACTGTGTACATGCATTTACAAATAGAGTATTAATATTCCCAACGTATTTTCGTATTCGGTTTCCCAACGCAGCACATTTCCTTTTGATTTTTTGATTCATTCATTTCGGGCGCATCAACTGCTAAGGTCATTAGTCCCGCAAGTGTGATGCCTATATTTTGATCGAAAATATTACTTTAACTATAAATCGTTTCTAACCTTTTCAAATATATACAAGGACACGAGCGATCGAACAAAGCGATTGAATACTTTACCAATGTATAGTTATGTAGCTTTAAATTTTCCTTCACAGTACCTGTGTGCAAGAGGGAATATATTTTTCCCAAGGGACATTTACATTCTGTACTATTGCCTTGCGGCTTTAGTACTTAGCGGTAGGGCTTAAATATGTACTAGCTAAAACTACTTAACTGTAGCTTAAATATAATAGTACATTTTCTATAGACTCTGAATTTGAAGAAAATTTATATAGACTGCCTAATTTGAAGAAAAGTATTCTTTTAATTAGTATTTATCGTTAGAACTAATTTTTCGTTTTAAAAAATAATTAGTAATCTTTATCTTGAACTCACATAAATTCTCACTTTTCTATATTATATACTCGTACATAACCATTCATTAATTCCATTCACTCTCATCACACCAAACTTTTTTTCTGTTCGCTACGGCACTGACATAAGTATCTGAGGCGCCGTATCGTTTATGCAGCAAGAGACTAGGGAGATAAGTTATAAAGCTTTTCTTTCGCTTTTAATTTTATTTGTTTTATTTCCCCTTCATAATTCCTGTTGATTCGGGAATTTGTTTTTATAAGTCGGGTACACTGCGTTACGGCTTAAGCAGCTAGATGGCAGATTAAAACTTTATTTCTTTTTCTGTTTATTTTCTTGTTGATAAATACAGGGATAAGTAAAATGTTACACTATTCACATGCATTTGGATTCTTATTACTAACTTACAAACTAAGCTTAATCTATTACATGGGCGAGGAGGTCAAATAGGAACCTCTGTTAAAGCTCAATTTTTGCAAATTTTTTTAGGAATACATGGAAAAGACATTTGTTTTGAATTCGGGTTGGTTGTTTAGGATTTCGGAGGTTGAGGGGGCCTAAAACTAACGTATTTATAGCTTAATTTGATTTTACAGTTAATAGTTTGCACTTTGGATTACGTAACTTGAATTCTTTTCTTAATATTTAGTAATGTTCTTTCTTTTGATTATTTATTCTTGGTTAATTTTATTTTATTTTCCATCCACGCATCACTGAAACTTATTACATTGTCCACAGTTGAGCGGTTTTACCTTCGTATATTCTACCCCGGGTAACATACGCCCAACTGTAGAAAAAAGTTTCTAATCTATAGTCTGCATTGTGAACAAAACAAATATTAATGGTTAAGATTTAATTTTTTTGTTCAAGTTCATTTAACATTTTCTTCTGTCTTGAAATTGATATTTTGAAAAATTTTGTTTTAAACGTAATAATTTATATTAATATTACAATCCAATAAAATTTTAGTTTATATAATATTACGATATATAGCCGGACAGATGGTCGAGATCGTCAGGGCTGTAGTGCCTTACCGGTCTCGGTCCGCCGGATCGAGTGCCGCCTCGGGCATGGGTGTATTTGTGAATGTATATATGTGTGTGCCCTCCTTTCATCCCTCTATCATCATCTCATCATCCATACCCCCAGGGATAACCACCTTGGGGAATGAAAATCGGGATTCAGCTAAAATGCTGATCCACCAGGAGGATCGGGGGGGGGGGGAGGCAGAAAGGTACTTGCATCTGCTAAAGCACGCGTGGTCCGACTTGGCCTATACGCGAAACAAATAATTACGATGTTAAGTTTCCTTAACGACTCATTATTTACAGCAATATAATGTATAGATGACATGATCTAACATTCGGTAGTACATTACAGCACACTAAGAGCTATGATATCTTCAAGTTCATTACAGCAAAATTATGAAATCAATATTTTGAGTAACTCAGATTATCAATTTGCTAGCAAAGAATAAGTATTCTCTTTTTCGGTATTTTTTTACCAACAACACGTGTTTTTCTGTCAAAACATTGTCATCCTGTAGAATTACATAACTATCTTTTTTACGAAGCAGATATGATTCATGCATACGTTTTAGAAAGAAACTGAGTTTGACTGAAAACGTTTTGGCAAAATGCGTAAGAATACGTTTTGGTATAATTTGGCATAAGTACAATCCCGTATGCAGATACACATTACCTAAAATTTAGTTTTTGATGCCTTGTCTTAGTTTTCTTTTTAATGATGTTAACTTGTTAAAACTGTGTCTTAAAACAACGACTGAAAAAAAAATCGGAGATGCCTCACAACGATTGTAAAAATAAATTCAGAGATGCCTCACAGTATTTGGTCAAAACATGACATTTCCATTGCTTACTTATTATAACTACACAGAAATCACACACACACACACACTCTGGTGATAAATAACTTGATTTATTATATTGCTGTATATTTTCATTTGTATTTGTATGAATGCTTGATATCTGATTTTCAAGTTGACAATGAATCTAAAAATTCATATATTTCAAGACAATGGTTTCGTGTTCTGACCAAACACAGAATGGCCAATGGCCAAAAATCATGTACATTCTAAGCGTTATTTCAGCAGGTTTGGTGGGATGGGTTTCCCGGCGAAAATGTTCGCTTTCAGGTAAACTAGGTTTCTTTGCCGCTTCCGGGCGGGCAATACAAATCCTCTACGCCTCACGGCACCCGTTCCAAATGTACTGCACCGGGAGTGGTGGCTCAGGGCATGAAATGATGTCACTGCAGTGCCTCTGACTGGAAGGTCCTTGGTTCGAGTCCCGACGTTGGCAGGATGTTTTGACACTAGCTAGATAGAATTCTGTGAATAATCTGGTGAATAATTCTACAGGCCTGCTCTGATCGGTAGTTTTCCGTGGTTTCTCCGATCAATACCAGGCGAATGCCATAGCGAAAAGCCGGAGTACCCTAACAAACGGACCAGGGATCGCGCGCGATCTTTCCTTCCCCTTGTCCTAACCTACCCCTTTCTTACACACACTTACACTACCTCCCGATCAAAATATAGGCATCACACTTGCGGGACTAATGACCTTAGCAGTTGATGCGCCCGAAATGAATGAATAAAAAAATCAAAAGGAAATGTGCTGCGTTGGGAAATCGAAGAAATTGTCGGTAAATCTCGAAACGTGCGCGCCCGGACCCCTAGAGGAGGGCACCAACTCTTCCGAGTCGAAGTAGGAAAATACAGAGGGAGCCAAAAATTCTTACACACTTCAACATGATATATTTATTTAAAATATTTCAAAGTTTGACCGCGTATTGCAGTATGATGCAGTAGTAGATGTGATAGTCTCATATGTTATGCTAGCGTTGCTAGGTAATAGACCAATCAATAATGAATAAAATGAAGCCAACCTGCGCGACAACTCAACAATGAACTAAATGAAGTCACGATTATCGTAAGCGGCCAGACTGACAGTAGAATGAATCGGAACTGTTAACTGGGATAACTGTGACTACTGGTGTGGAAACAAGACACACTTTTTGTGGAAAATTTAATCGGAATTCATGTTTAGTGTGGGTCGTCACGCAGGGGTCTCATTGTACCATTCCTTCTTGGAACAGGAATTGATGAAGTGGTCCTGGACATAATATGTACACCACTCATACCCGCCATTCGTACCCTCTATGAAAATGCGGAATTTTAATCTGAACAGGATGGTGCATCACCACATTACCATATTAGATTAACGTGCGTACCTTGATGAGAGATCTTCAAGGGCACAGGATAGAACGAAGAAGCTCCATTGAGTTTCCGTCGCATTCGCAAAGACGTAACCCCGCTGGGCTTCTGCTCTGGGCAATTATTAAGAATGTTGTACCATATACCGTAGAAAACCAGCTACACTGAAAGGAAGAAATAGAAACGGCATGTGCTGCAATCGCCGAGATACTTTCGCAAACGTTGCTCTAGCAGTGGTTCAACACACTCAACGGTGTACCGACGCCGATAGTGGGCATTTTGAGCATATGTCGTAAGTGTTGTACCTGTAAAAGTGAAAGATGATTATTGCTCATCTTTTTCTCTTTGTATGAACTCAATTTTGTTACATTAACATAGTTTTTTCTTTGCTTGAAGTGTGTATACATTTTTGGCACCTTCTGTATCAATAACAGAGGTCAACAATTGAAAAATATCAGAAACACAATGTTGTATAATTTATTACGTAACACGCTTTCATTTTAAATATGTACTTACAATTTCTCTACCACGTGCCATTTTTGTGATAAGACGGAATTCATATTGCGAATGTGCGAATTATCCCATCAAATAAGGACTTACCTAGTCAACAATGAAATATTATCAGAAAATAAAATATGAGATTTAACAACAAATGTTACGCCTTTCATTTCAAATATGAGCTTAGATTTTTCGCTACACGAATACTTTCTGAGATATGACGGTTTTCATACGGTCACAGTGCGCATTCCCAACAGCAAAGCAGGAACTGCTGTGTCAGGGGATGAAATGAGCTTTTGTTTTCACTATCGTATCTCAAAACACATAATGTACGAATATATGTGTCTCTATTCGCTGGAGAGTCACATATTGCCAATGGAGCTTTCTCGAATCTCGCCTGGATATGCAATATTAATATAGACCAGTGTTCTAAATGCCTGAGGAAAATCAAGTGCTCTACAGCCATGTGTTATAAATATTACTCTTGGAATGCTTCGAAAATATCCCAAACGTTTTGCTACGTGAGTGGTTCCTTCACAACAAAACGTCAGCGGCGGGGATTTCAACATATTTGTCCTTCCTCTTCATATAAAGTTTGTATTAATTGTTTGGTGAAGACGATGCGTAACGCAAACTCTGGAGTATTCCAAGATCTCTGTGAAATGTTTCCAAAAATCAACGCAGCAAACGTAAATGAAGAAATCTTCGTGGAACTTCAAAACCAAGAGATTTTTAAAAAAATGCAATCACGCAAACGATGACTCCAGAAGAACACGATGCCTGGACAAGTTTTCAGTGGGTGTATGAACATTTTCTGGTCAAACAAAAAAAAATCTTCAGAATCTGTTAATGGAATCAGGAGGTTTTTGTGTATATTTTGTAAACTGGACTGTAGAATGTTCCTTTCTGTAGTCCCTTTACTAAAAAAATTTATAAGGAAATTTGTTTCCATTTGCAGACGTAAAATGTATTTACATACTTTTTATCATACCTGAATATGCGTTAAACTATTACACGAGACGTTGTTTATCAATATGGAAAATAAAACTATTTTTGAAAACGATCGATGTTAGGAGCGAGTTTTGAAATTTGTAGAAATGCAATAAGACAACATTATAAACAAGTTACATACGCTTTTTGAAGCAATATAAATTTATAAGAGAATCAAACTTAATTTTGCAAAACCACTTTATTGTGACGTCTCGGGTATTTGACATCTGTGCGAGTAAACGGTGGTCGGCTGTTCCGTTCACGGCTACCTCCCCGCGACTGGCTTAATGTGTGATGCAATCACTCGTGCCGTGAAATCTAATATTACATTTGTGCCGTAAAATGCCCTCTTGCACCATAAAAAGTCGTTTATAATGCTGATATACAACAAAAACTTTATTGTCCCCTAGACGAATAAACTCACTTCTGCGCAGTACTGTGAATATGATGAAAGAAGGAATAAAGCAAGAAAATGGAGTCGCCGCTGCACCAGGCATACCACTACCCATCTAACTTCTCCTCAACCTCTCAATGCAGTGCAGGTGCAGCACGTGTGCCCGTATAAATATTTAATGTCACACCCAAAAGTAGCAAAGAATACGATTTTTCTAGAAATCGAACGTTTTTTTGGGAAGTCGATTCCCTCCATACTTTCTGAAATTACGATTTTTGTACGTGGTATTTTTGTCGGAATAATTAAAGGACAAGTTTTTAGGTGAGGAACAACTGAAGAATGAGAGTTTCGAAACAAAACTCTGGGAGTAGTAAATACTAAAACTTCGAAATTTCGGAAATAATAGTTCTCTCAGAAATTATATATAATAGCTTCTTGTTTTAATCAATTGAATTATCTTAAAATGCCAGTTTATTGTAGCTAAATTTCATTGACAATGTACAGGTTTGTGATATTATATTTTACGTGTTTTCTTTTCTTTATTTATCTATGTATAAATTTAAACTAGAGATAACACTTTTATAAATACTGCAGTGGGTCTGACGTGACCGCGCAATTCACAAATATTGTGATTTTGCACTGCGGTTCGAAGTAATACACGTTGCGGTCATTTCCGCAGAGAACTATATTTTTTAATTCTCCATAATTCTACTGTTTAATTCTACTGTTGTAGTTAGCTTCAGTTACAATTTTCCAAATAATAGTTGCATTTCTACAATTTCTTCTAATTCTCAATAGACGGTAAAGAAGGATATAGTTGATTTTAGGTTTCTTAATTTTCCATATTGTCTTTGGTTATTTGCCGGGCATCGTTACTTTGTCGAACTTATGGCCAAATTGAGAAAATAGCAAGTGGAAAGAGGAACTAGCGTAGTTACCCCCACACGTACATTTCACGCTGCCACTCCACAAGTGACCCGTATCATGGCCAAATATTATGTATGCTATACTATGCATACTATAGTATTTGTACGACGTTGTGTAGATCTGATAGAGTATGTACTATAACATAATATCTTTGACTTTAACATAGCTTACAGTAATTTTCAATATTTGGAGCACTTTGTAATTCGTTTGGAATAATTTCAGTCGTGGAATAGTCCCATTAAATACCAATCGTGTTTTGGAAATTCTCATATAAATCCCCTCCTCGCTTCTTTCTGTAATTGTCTTTGTAGATTGTTAAGTATACAAATTTCTACTGTGTTCCACTGGAAAGATTCATACCGTTATTTTAACTCAAAGAAAAGTAAACGAAACTTGAAAATTTGTGTAACTAAGAATAAAATAGAATAAACTGTTTTTGTAAAATGCGAATTCTCTTTTGAAGAAAGACCTATCGAATGAAGAATTAAATGTTATTTTCAATCTACAGTTCAATCACCGCCAAAAAGGTGTCCTTGACCATAATATTTACATAAAACAGATCACACAAGAAATAAGTCTCAATCGACAGGTCGATCGCGTAATAGGTCTTATAACCTAATTTTTACGTATGAGTATGTGGTGGGATGCTTCAATTGTCACGCACTGCCATCTGGTGCCTTGTTTGATAAACACACAGCAAAGATGAGAATGGAGGGAGTGCCTGGACGCTGACGTCTGAATGAACGTGTCCGACGTGTGTGTTTCTCTTTTTCGCCTTGACTTTCTCTAGTTACGACGTGGTTCACAAACAGAAAAACCGAAGGTGGGTTTGTTCAGGAGGGGATGGTCCGCGTCCAAGAAACTTGTGCGAATTCTTTTGCTCTATTTATTTCATCCCATGTCGGATTGTGCGAACTCGCAAGTCAGTGCGAATTGACCCTCCAATACACGTGTGTCTTCCAGCCTGTCTGCATGTCAACACAATAGTTAGCGGAGCGCATAGTCGAGTGGGCCAAGGATAACTGTTCGCGTTAGTGATATTGCACTCATGCTGGAAAAGCGAAATAACTTAAGAATACCTACCAAATTTTCAACAATCGCCTTTGTTGCGATTACTTTTGTAATGTACAACTACTGTTCTGTGACGACCACATTAAAGCTCAATGTTTTTGATGAATGGCGATCCGTAGAGTAGCGGAAAGACCGCCCACCATCCACCTCTGGATACCGGGTTTGAAATCCCTATCAATCCATGTGCAATTTTCTGATGGACAAACTGAAATTGCGTTAGGCTCTTCTGGTTCTCCCGCTTCCCCTTCCTCTCATTCTACTATTGTCTCATCATTCAAATCAAATAGATCAATCGCCTCGGTCAATCCATGAAACTATTCATCTCGGATACGGCCAAATCATTAATATACAAAGCAATAATTGTGGTAACTCGAAACCGAAGGATTTTAGATATGTCACTTTTCAGAAAGTTGTAGATACTATAACAAACATTTCTTTTGTTTCCCTCATTTGCAAATTTTTGATTCCCAATAAAAGAATTTCCCGCTTACTGATTTAAAAAGGCTTCTATTGATGAATCTCCCTTTTCAGCACATTTCCCTTCGCAAGGAAAAATATATAAAAATCACAAAAGCAGTTTACTTTTAAAGGAAAGGTTTTTTTGGGATTCTCGAATGTCAGTTGGTGTTCAAAGAAATTCAACAGCTGTATATTCGCCAGTGTATTAGTACACTAATATTTCCAGTCGCAAGCTCTTTCCTTTAAATCTCTTTAATAAACTTTCTTGAATCAAGTCTTACATCTCTATTACATAATTATACAAAGCCCAATGAATTAAAGTTTTAGCCGTCACTTACTAACGTTTCAATACACAGATAATACCGTTTTTATTCAATTGTACGAAATGGAAAAAATCAATTGTAGAAAAAGCATTGTACATTTATTTTGGGAAGTGTCAAAATTTTCTCCGCATCGTTGTCATTATAAGTGAAGAACTGGAGCAATTTGACATACTGAAGATTTAAGGGATCCGTTAACTCTTTATGGTTTGGATTTGCGAAATATTGACATTTGCCCCACCACTTTTATTTTTTTTAATATTTCTCTTCATGAATATGATGGGCGAAGAGTGGAGCTGGGAGCAGTATTTTGCGATCCCTTAAATTGTCAATGGTTGTCTCTGGAAATTTGACTCCATGATTTAAAATTAATAAAATATTGTATGGTAAATGAGAAGCATGACAAGAATATATCATTAGAGATGCACTATTGGGTTTCAGCCAGTATTAAGTTACAACAGTTCTAGTTAGTGATTTATATAAACGCCTACCCTTAAGCAGTAGACTGTACGCCTCAAAACGAATCAGTGAATTCTTATTTAAATTTCCTTTTCTACCTTCCCTCTTATTCCATTTCTATTAGTCCCAAGAAACTAATAGTTCAAATTTCAAATGTTAACTGTCTCTGAGATGACGATACCAACAGAACGGTTTTATTGGCAGAAAAACTGACTAGACCAATTTTCAGTTTTTATTTCCGTATCCTAAGCTAAGATGGAGGGTCAACTTGAATTAGTAGTAGATGAAAAAAATTAACTGCAACAAATATTTTAGTTTCAGTTCTGTGCGTATTGCCTGTCTTACTTTCTCAACTTTCTTCGTAAGAAGAGAAAGTATTGTAATCATGGGCAGGAAAACGGCAAATTTTCGACTGAGAAATTCTTATTGCCGGGCCTCGATAACAAAAATGTAGATAAACTTTATTCCCTAATATTGTAAATTCCTTCCTCTAACACGTTGTGTACTTAGAATTATTGTATTACGGGCCCAATGCCGAAAAACCGATTAAAAGGAAAATATCTATCCAGCCGTCTGTGGGCAATGCTAGTGCCTAAACCGCTCACACGATTTTCTCAAAAATGGCTCCAAATTTTTCATTGAACTTTGTTCTCGGATAGCGTAGAGAACGCTTAAAAGAATATCGCAGATTTCATTTTCGTTGAAATCCTTGATTTTTCTGCCTGTAAACACATTTCCTTATTCATGTAGTAGTATAAAATTGCGGAGCTTTTACGAATAATGCGAGAAAGTATGTGCTTTTGTACTAGCACTGGTTTTTATTATCGAATATATATTTTATGACTTACACTACAGGAGCACATTTTATTTTATTTTTGTACTGTGCTTTCTTGATGATTCCTACAGTCCATCTACAGTTGTTTTAATTATTTTTTTAAATTTTCCATATTTTCAGTGAAATGTATTTATATATTTTTTTTAGATTTTGATTTATTATGCTTGAAGTTGAAAGTACATCAATTTCCGTAACGATATTATACAAATTTATTATAAAATTGTAATTTACTGAAATACTGTTTACTGAAAATTAATCCCCGATTGCGCTTAATATTAATAAATCATTTGATTATTAATAATACATTCTCGCCTCCACAAACCCAGGAAAGAAAAAATGCACACTGACCCAAAAACTGTCGCGAGTGATAATTTGTAACAAGAATGTTATTTATCTACAAACCAGGATACCATAGGGTTTGAAACAGCTTAAATTTGTCAAGCAACGTATATCTGTTCTAAATTATACGACAAATATCTTATGTTATCTCTGATGTAACACAACATTATAGTATGTACTGTTCTTTTTAGTAAGAAATTTCTCACTAACATCAGGTGTTTTTCAGCTACAAGTTGTACACATTTTTTCAGATACATTTGGTTCGAGGAAATAAAGCGTAACTGAAATAATGCAAGTCGCTCTGAACATAACATTGAATATGTTTGTATGCTGTTTATTTCAATTATTGTGATTATTATTTTTTCTTAGTAATAAAAAAATATTCATTACAACAACATGTACTCTCCACTCTTTTATTAGCATTAATGAGAGATCTTTTTTCCAGATGGATTCTCGACTCGCGCTTTTCAGTGGCTGCCTTCCGCATTTTGACATGAGTGTGGGATGCGGAAAGATTATAAAATGTCCTAATTCATACGGTTGAGGTAATTTCTACCACGTTATTTAGGGTCGAAATAATAATTTATAGAACACTGGTTGTGAATGTTGAAAGATGAATAGAAATAAGGTGAACAAGGAAAGAAACGTCATTGCAGAATTTTTTTTGCCCGCGAATAGGTCGACTTGGACCACGTGTGCATGCACACTGCGTTTACCGAAGCTCATCACAATTATCTCAGTGGCAGCTGCATGTAACTTTTATCAAGTGATCAGCTTTTAGCGGGATCCGATTTTTATCCCCGAGGGCTGTTATCCCTGGGGGTATAGGAGATGAAACGAAGATAATGATGGATGAAACGACGACACACACATACAGACATACACAAATACACCTAGGACTCGAACCCGCGATCCTTCCTTCCGAGATCACCATGGCACAGCAGCCTTAGCGATCGCAACTATCCGGATGATTGATATGATATGGTTTATGCATTAACGAATTAAAGTTATTCTTAATAACTGGAACAAAACTACCTCTTCTTTTGGAATCAAATAACTTTGTCACTTTATTCTCATTCATAAAACAAACGTTAAGTTTGCGCCTACAAACATTTGAAAGGCAAAACTATAAATTATACCATACCTATACCAAAAATTATGAACGCAGGTAGTTGTTGCCCAGTTCTCTCCTCTACTGAAATTAGATATCAAGACAACGCAGGAAAATTTCGAAAGCGTTGCAAGACTTTTTTGTAATATGAAGTTAATTTGCAAAGAACGTTGCGATGACATTGAGAGTAGGGAAGCAGCGGCGCTTCCTCGCTCTCCTACGCAGCTCGCAAAGGTCGGCGCGGGAAGGGGCGCGTAGCCGGGTGGGTCCGCACACCGCCTCTGCGCTTGTTAGCGCCTCATCGACATTTCCGTGAGGCTATGTTGAGAAAGTGTGTTGTGACACCCTACGTTTGTACTTGTATGTTCGCGTAGCAGGCGTTGCATGGAAAATATTGTTTTTCTTAGGTGTCAAGGGAGAAGCATGTTCAAAAAAGTTGTGAATGACGAATTTGCAGGCTAGTAAGTTGCGCAACTAGGGCAGTTTTGCAGTAAAAATTAAATGTTCGCTACAATATTTAGTTAGCAGAGGACGATACATATATTTTATAGATGTAGTGTTAGTTTTATTGGAATATCATTATTTGAAATATGTTTTGGCAATTTACTCCACATACCAAAAATGTTCTCCACAACTCTCCACCCAAAGTCTCGTCGTCTTTACTGTAATGAAAATAAACGCAGACTCTGACTACACAACGTGTTAGAAAAAGAAATTTGATACATATAGCAGCAAAACTTGTTCACGTTTTCGATATGATGCCCCTTCAATACGACATTTCTTGAAAATTAAAATCAACAAACTTAAAGAAATAATAAAAATTCTATGCTAAACCATAAGTATATTTTTATAAACCAACATAAGTATATTTTTCTCGCTTTCTAATTGACTGTTGGTTTTGAATTTTTTTCTGTAGTTGAAGACAATTTTGTACACATTTTGACATTCTTTGTTTGACTATGACGTGCATGAGAAAAAAATTGAATGATCACATAGGTGAAGTTTGCAAAATTGATAGCTAAAATACTTATAGTTATGCTGAATATCAAAAAACACCTTGTTTAAATGTGCAATAGTAAATGTTTAAACTACTTTGAAATTTTAAATTACATTTGACTGGTTTCTGAGAACAATTTACATATGTAGCAGAAAATGTATTTTTGGGAAAAAAGAGGAAAAATCAGAATTTTAGTTATTACCTTCTTTTGTTACATTGTTTGATTGTTACGATGTTGATGACAACACACACAACAATAAAAGAGAATTCACTCCTTAAAAATATTCCATGCCGTAACAGAACTCAAAATATTTATAACAAACCGAAAATGCAGCTCGGCAAGATGATAGATCGTCAAGCTAAGGAACAGGAACATTCTGACATTGAACGTTTTAAAACGTGCAAAATTGTTTCAAAACTTCAAACAAGCAAAATATGTATATTTCCTGACAGAGGAAAAACAGCGGTATAGAACAGAAGAAGAGACAATTTGCAAAAAACTTTTTTTAACTCCCGGACCCCATCATTTATCACATTTAATTGTTACAATACTGATGGCAACACACACAGCAATAAATATAAAATTCACTACTTAAAAAAATTCCCTGCCGCAACAGGACTATATAAAAAACTGAAAATGCAACACGGCAAGGTGATAGCTAGTCAGGCAAAGGAACCCTAAAACCCTAACATTGCCGAGCTATAGAATAGAAGGAAAAAAACAAATTTGCAAATCAAATATATTTTGTCGTGAATTCCCGGATCCTCTTCAACCGAATCGCGGGAAGGGGTAGGATGCCGAGCATTATCCTCCTAAAACGTTTGAAACTTTAATCTGTCAACAGGAGCACATTCATTTGTCCCTGCTACTTTTTTCTGCGTGAAGAAAATTCAAATTAATTACATCCATAACATTACACTGAGTAAGACGAGAAATTACAACGAAAAGAGTTGCAGACACCAGAAGTGAAGTATTGTAATAGTGACTCAAAACGGATGTTTTTAAAGGTGAGCCCACATTGCTACGTTGACAATGCGTGGTTCTGGGATGTCTGCGAGTTCTTCTGGGACATGCAGTAAGAAAAGTGGGGGAGTGGGTTTTTCCACAGGGCCGTTGAGAAATGTTTAGGGCTTTAGCAGCTGAAGCTGCAGCGGGGAAGGGTTGAGCTTAACAAAAGGGCCACGACGAGTGACGTTTTTATTATATTTCACTGAGGCGGTGATGGTAACGGGGAACTTGCCTATCGCTAAATATATTCAGCAGTGGCCAGGGATGTTTTTGCAACTACAGTTGTGAAAATATTTTATCCAGTGCAAAGCTGCAGTTGGTGAGATACCCAGAAATATTGGTGGAATGACCGTATCCTATTTGCACTGAAAATAATAAAAATATATTTTGGAACTGATTACAAGCAAGGGGCTTATAGCAGTAACTCACTGAAACCGAACCACACAAAATGGTTTTCCAAACATTAACACGCACACAACTCATGAACAACAAATAAAATACTCTCGTATAACAGAGTAAAACATTTACTATTTTAACCAAAACAGTCTTCACGAATACTGCAACAAATTAGTATAGTACACACGTATACACAAAACATTTCTTTATATACAATGAATATCAAAAACGTGATTCCTTTACGCAACACGTGAATAGCAAAAATATTTAATGGCGGGCGGCCTCTTACTTGCAGGCTTGCAGTCACATGACGTTCGCTATGTCGTAAGCAGTGACACTGAGTATGCAGATTCAGTGGGTATGCGCTGAATGTTAATAGGAGGAATAATACGACAGGTATTTTCATTTTTCGGTCAAACTTTAAACTTCCATTATTTTTTATTATTTACATTAATTTTTAATAGAAATATGTTTTTCCCATGGCATTTATGGGTTTTACAAGATTACAAATGATTAAAATGTGCTACAATTAAATTAGTATTTGATAAAGTAATTTTCATTATAAAAAAGCACTTAATTTGTGAACAAGAGCTTGTGATCATGATTATTTTACGAGATGTTAGGGCTGCAAACATATGAAATGCTTTGCATTATGAATTGAAATAATAATTATAATTCATTATTTCAAACATGTAATGTATATTACATAATATACAAATCATGCAATACAAATATTCTGTGACCTGTCAACGTCTGGCGATGTTTAACACTAATAAAATTTAAATTAAATATTAGTCACACCTCTTTCCGTGATCAAAGATCATAAGCAAGAAAAAAATTAATTAAATTTAAAATCTACCGTTAGTTTTAACATAATTTTTAACTTAAAAAATTTCGAATTAAACAATTGTATTTTAACATTTTTAATTGGTGTCAGCCTTCGCATGGTGTTCTTCGGTGCGCCCTTGCTCCCTATTAACTAGTAGGTATTTGCATTCATTGATTGTAATTTGTATTTAAAAAAACATGACACGTACCACCACGATACCGTCAATGAAAGGTGAAACATTAGGCTTTGCATAAGAATTTAAGCCTAAAGATGACTTGAAGCTGTGACTGCTTTCCTATAAAGGCACCAAATTTATTTGAAAACTTATTAAACACTGAGAGTAATATTTTCTTGAATTTCTTTAATTAAATGACATTGATACATCTCATGACCATTAAAATACACGAAAGCGAAAGTAGAAAAAGCAGAAAATTACTAACGCTCTTTAACATATCGGCGAATTACAAGGATATACGTGCATGCAGTAAAAACGTATCCGTCTGGATTGCTCCGCTCCTCCACAATTAGGAAGGCAGTGCAGGGCGGCAAAATTCCCAGCGAGCGCGCAAGCGGCGGCCGCGGCGTTCGCCGATTTGCTCGAGGCGGGCTAACACCCCACTATATCACTCAAGCGCCCGGACGGAGCCGCTGTTGAAAGTAGATACCCGCCTATTTTATCTGAAACTTTTTAAAGACCTCATGTTTGCGTTCCTGTCCGCTACTTTTCAGGCCGAATTTAAGGGGGAAAAAGTACAAGGAGCGAGCAGACGCCGCAAGATATATCGACCGGCGTAATGGTAAAGCGAACGCGCGAGATAAATCGATAATAACAGAACGCGCGCGTGGAGAAGCGTGGCGCGTGTTTACGGGTCTCCTCCATGCAACGGCGTCCGGCCCCGGCGTGGAAGCCGGGCGTCGAAAACAACGCGCGGTGCATTATAATCGGCTGCCATTAAAATATCCAATATCGCCACGACTCATCTGGCTGTGGCGGCGGGGCAGGCGCGCTTCTGTGTTATTAGCGGGCTGCGCGTTTTTCCGGGTTTGAAGATTCCTGCTATATGTCACTCTAAAAGGTTCATTAGTTTGCGCTGTGGTTCGACAACAGTATCATTAAATGGGGAAAGAATTTTTACTCCGAGTTCCAAAGTATGTTCGAGTCGTGTAATATTGTTTGCGTTTTAGATTGTATTATTCAATACACAAATATTGTTTGTGGCTGACATAATATTGGAAACAGGGTTTTACTGAATAAACTACTTTAGAGGAACATTGCAGTATTCGTAATCCAATAGTTTATTTGTGACCGAATTGATAGTGTTTAAAATCCATTTTAACGAGTTTTCAGTTCTGCCTGTAGAATAGAATTTCATTGAGATATACTGCCCCGTGATCATCATTGTGTCGTGAATATTGAGTTCAAAATGCAATGCTGTAAATTAATTGACAAACTGTGTACAGTGCATTTACAATTAGAGTATTAATATTCCCCGGATACGTATTTTCGTATCGGTTTCCAACGCAGCACATTTCCTTTTGATTTTTTGATTCATTCATTTCCGGGCGCATCAACTGCTAAGGTCATTAGTCCCGCAAGTTGATGCCTATATTTTGATCGGAAAATATTACTTTAACTATAAATCGTTTGCTAACCTTTTTCAAATATATACAGGACACGAGCGATGCGAAAAAGCGATGGGAAATACTTTACCAAATGTATAGTTATGTAGCTTTACTGTTTCCTTCACAGTACCTGTTGTCGGGAAGAGGGAATATATTTTCCCAGGGACCATTTGTACATTCTGTACTATTGCGCTTGCGGCTTTAGACTTAGCGGTAGGGCTTTAAATATGTACTGAGCTAAAACTACTTACTGTAGCTTAAAATATAATAGTACATTTTTCTATTAGACTCTGAAATTTGAAGAGAAATTTATATAGACGCCTAATTTGAAGAAAAGTATTCTTTTAATTAGTATTTCATCGTTAGAACTATTTTTCGTTTGGGTAAAAAATACTATATAGTAATCTCTCTCACTCTCTTGAACTGCACATAAATTCCTCGACTTTTAATATATTATATACTCGCTACATAACGCATTCCTTAATTGCAATTCACGTCTCATCCAACCAAGCCTTTTTTTTCTGTCGCTACGGCCACTCGACATAATGGTATCTGAAGGGCGCCGTATCGTTTTATGGCGCAAGAGACTAGGGAGATAAGTTATAAAAGCTTTTCTTTCCGCTTTTAAATTTATTTGTTTTATTCCCTTCAATAATTCTGTTGATTCGGGAATTTGTTTAGTAAGTCGGGTACACTGCGTTAAAACGGCTTAATTGCTTAGCTAGGATGGCAGATTAAACTTGTATTCTTTTCTGTTACTTTTCTTGTGTTGATAAAATACAGGGATAAGTAAAATGTTACCACTAAATTCACATGCAAATTTGGATTCTTATTACTCAACTTTAAACGAACACACACAAGCTTAATCTATTAATGGGCGAGGAGGTCAAATAGGGAACCTGCTGTTAAAATAGCTGGGCAATTTTTGGCAAATTTTTTTAGGAAATACAATCGGGAAAAAGACATTGTGTTTTGAATTCGGGTTGGATTGTTTAGGATTTCGGAGGTTGAGGGGGCCTAAAACTAACGTATTTATAGCTTAAATTTGATTTAAAATCAGTTACATAAGTATTGCAACCTTTGGATTACGTAACTGTTGCAATTCTTTTCTTAACATTTTTAGTAATGTTCTTGTTCTTTTTGATTATTTATTCTTGGTTAATTTTATTTTGATTTTCCATCCACGCATCACTGAAACTTATTACATTGTCCACAGTTGAGCGGTTTTACCTCGTATATTCTACCCCGGGTAACATAACGCCAACTGTAGAAAAAAGTTTCTTCCTAATCCTATAGTCTGCATGTGACCAAAAACAAATATTAATAGGTTAAGATTTAATTTTTTTGTTCAAGTTCCAATTTAACATTTCTTCTTCTGTCTTGAAATTTGATATTTTGAAGAAAATTTTGTTTTAAAACGTAATAATTTATATTAATAGTTACAATGGAATAAAATTTAGTTTAATATAAATATTACGCATATATATGCGCTGGACAGATGGTGAATCGTTGCAGGCTGTAGTGCCTTACCGGGTCTCGGTCCGGCGCCGATCGAGTGCCGCCTCGGCAGGGTTGGTATTTGTGAATGTATTATGTGTGGTGAACCTCCTTTCGGGTCCATCCCTCTATCATCATTCAATCAATCCATCAACCCAGGCGATAACCACCTTGGGGAATTGAAAAATCGGGATTCAGCTAAAATCTGATGCCACGCCAGGAGGATCGGGGGGGGGGGGAGGCAGAAAGGTACCTTGCATCTGCTAGGAGCACGCGTGGTCCCGTAGTGGCCTAATATACGACGAAACAAAATAATTACGGATGTTAGAGCTTTCCTAACGACTCATTACTTA
Source organism: Gryllus bimaculatus (assembly GCA_017312745.1). Classification (NCBI taxonomy): domain Eukaryota; kingdom Metazoa; phylum Arthropoda; class Insecta; order Orthoptera; family Gryllidae; genus Gryllus; species Gryllus bimaculatus. Next base: position 114,309 of record BOPP01000039.1, on the reverse strand, counting down.
CAGCAATATAATGTATAGATGACATGATATAACATTGCGGTAGTACCATTACAGCACACTAAGAGCTGATGATATCTTTCAGTTCATTACAGCAAATTATGGAACGAGCAATAAATTTTGAGTACCTCAGATCTACTCAATTTTTGCTAGAAAGAATAAGTATTCTCTTTTTTCGGACTATTTTTTTGTAGCCAACAACAACGTGTTGTTTGTGCAAAGCATTGTCCAATACTGTAGATTACATAACTTCTTTTTTGACGTGGGAAGCAATATGATTCATAGCAGTACGTGTGTTTAAGAAAGAAACTGAGTTTGCTGAAAACGTTTGGTCAAAATGGCGTAAGAATACGTTTTGTATAATTTGGGCATAAGTACAATCCCGTATGCCAGATACACAGGTTACCGTAAATTTAGTTTTTGATGCCTTGCTTAGAGTTTTCTTTTGGAATGAATGTTAACTTGTTAAACTGTGTCTAAAACAACGACTGAAAAAACAATCGGAGATGCCTCACAACGATTGTAAAAATAAATTCAGAGATGCTCAACAGTATTTGGTCAAAAACAATGACATTCCATTGCTTACTTATTATGAACTACACAGGAAATCACACACACACACACACTCCTGGTGATAAAATAACTTGATTTAATTAGTATTGCTGTAATATTTTCATTTGTTAATTTTGTAATGAATGCTTGATATCTGATTTCAGTTGACAATGAATCTAAAAATTCATATCAGTGTTCAAAGACAATGGTTTTTCGTGTTCTGAACCAAACACAGAATGGCCAATGGCCAAAAATCATGTACCTTCTAAGCGTTATTTCAGCAGGTTTGTGGATGGTTTCCCGGCGAAAATGTTCGCTTTCAGGTAAACTAGGTTTCTTGTGCCAGCTTCCGGGCGGGCAATACAAATCCACTCTACGCCTCACGGCACCGTTCCAAATGTACTGGCACGCGGGAGTGGTGGGTCCAGGGCATGAAATGATGTCACTGGTGCAGTGCCTCTGACATGGAAGGTCCTTGCGAGTCCCGACGACGTGTTGCAGGTTCATGTTTTGACACTAGCTACGAATAGAATTTCTGGTGAATAATCTGGTGTTATATATATCTTACAGGCTGCTCTGATCGGATAGTTTTCCGTGGATTCTCGATCAATACCAGGCGAAATGCCATACAGGAAAGCCGGAGTACCCTAACAGACGGACCAGGGATTCGCGCGCTAAGCATCTTCCTTTCATCCCTTGTCTAACCTACCCCTTTCTTACAGACACACTTACAACTACCTCCCGATCAAAATATAGGCATCACACTTGCGGGACTAATGACCTTAGCAGTTGATGCGACAGAAATGAATGAATAAAAAAATCGAAAAGGAAATGTGCTGCCGTTGGGAAATCGAAGAAATTGTCGGGTAAACTCTCGAAACGTGCCGCCCGGACTGCCCTAAGGAGGGCAAAACCAACACTTCCGAGTCGAAGTAGGATAAATACAAGAGCGAGCCAAAAATTCTTACAACGCAACTTCAACATGATATTATTATTTAAATATTTCTAAGAGGTTTTGACCGCTATTGCAGTATGATTGCAGTCAGTAGATGTGAAGTCTCATATGTTATGCTACAGCGTTGCTTACGGTAATGAGACCATCAAACTAATGAACTAAAATGAAGCCACAGCTGTCGCGAACAACTCAACAATGAACTAAATGAAGTCACGAGATCGTACAGCGGCCCAAGTACCATGACGAGTAGACCACTGAATCGGAACCTGTTAACTGGTGATAACTGTGACTAGCTGGTGTCGGAAACAAGACACACTTTTATGGTGGAAAATTTAGAATCCGAATTCATGTTTAGTGTGGGATCATTCACGCGGGGTCTCAATTGTACCATTCCTCTTGGAAACAGGAATTGACTGAAGTGGTCGCTGACATAATATGAGAGCCACTGCAATACCCGTCATTCGTGAGCCCTCTATGAAAATGCGTGAATTTTAAGTCTGAACAGGATGGTGGCGTATTCACCACATTACCAATATTAGATTTAACGATTGCGTACCTTTCTGATGAGAAGATCTTCCAAGGGCAACGGATCGAACGAAAGAAAGCTCCATTGAGTTTCCGAGTGCATTTCGAAACTAATAGACGTAGACCCCCCGCTGGGCTTCTGCTTCTGGGCAATATTAAGATGTTGATTACCATGAGTGAGCAGTAGAAAAACCGGCTACAACTAGAAAAGGAGAAAGAGAAACGGCATGTGCTCGAATCGCGAGATACTTTCGCAAACGTTGCCTCTAGCAGTGGTTCAACACACTCAAACGGTGTAGCCGACGCCGATAGTGGGCCATTTTTGAAGCATATGTAGTAAGTGTTGTACCTGTAAAAAGAGTGAAAAAGAATGTATTGCTCATCTTTTTTCTCTTTGTATGAATCAAATTTTGTTACATTAACATAGTTTTTTCTTTGCTTGAAGTGTGTATACATTTTTTGGGCACCTTCTGTATCAATAACAGAAGGTCAAACAATTGAAAAATATCAGAAACACAATGTTGTAATAATTTATTAGCGTAACAACGCTTTTCAATTTTTAAAATATGTACTTAACAATTTCTCTACCAGTGCCATTTTTGTGATAAAGACGGAATTCAAATTGCGAATGTGCGAATTAATCCATCAAATAAGGACTTACCTAGTCAACAATGAATATTATCAGAAAATAAAATATGAAGATTTAACAACAAATGTTACGGCCTTTCATTTCAAATATGAGCTTAGAATTTTTTCGCTACACCGAATACTTTCTGAGATATGGACGGTTTTTCATCACGGTCACAGTGCGCATTCCCAACAGCCAAAGCAGGAACTGTGTTGTCAGGGGATGAATGAGCTTTTGTTTTCACATCGTGTATCTCAAAACATAATGTACGAATATCATGTGTCCTCTATTCGCTGGAGAGTCACATATTGGCCAAATGGAGCTTTCTCGATCTGCCTGGTATGCAATATTAATATAGACAGTGTTCTAAATGCTGCAGGAAAATCAAGTGCTCCTACAGCCATGTGTTATAAATATATACTCTTGGAATGCTTCGAAAATATCCAAAGCGTTTTGCTACGTGAGTTTGTTTACCTTCCAACAAAACGACAAGCGGCGGGGATTTCAACATATTGTCCTTCCTCTTCATATAAAGTTTTGTATATAATTGTTTGGTGAAGACGATGGCGAACGCCAACTCTGGAGTATCTCCCAAGATCTCTGTGAAATTTTCCAAAAATCAACGCAGCAAACGTAAATGAAGAAATCTTCGTGGAACTTCAAAACCAAGAGATTTTAAAAAAATGCAATCACGCCAAACGAATGACTCCAGAAGAACACGATGCCTGGACAAGTTTTCAGTGGGTGTATGAACATTTTCTGGTCAAACAAAAAAAAATCTTCAGAATTGTTAATGGAAATCAGGAGGTTTTTGTGTAATTCTATTAACTGGGACGTAAGAATGTTTCCTTTCTGTAGTCCCCTTTACTAAAAAAAATTTATAAGGAAATTTGTTTCCATTTGCAGACGTAAAAATGTAGTTTACATACTTTTTATCATACCGAATATGCGTTAACACTATTACACGAGACGTTGTTTATCAAATGGAAAATAAAACTATTTTTGAAAACGGATCGATGTTAGGAGCGAGTTTTGAAATTTGTCAGAAATGGCAATACAGACAGGGACATTATAAACAAGTTACATACGCTTTTTGAAGGCAATATAATTTATAAGAGAAATCAACTTAATTTTTGCGAAAACCCACTTTATTGTGACGTCTCGGGTATTTGACTCTGTGCGAGTAAACGGTGGAGGCTGTTCCGTTCACTGGGCTACCTCCCCGCGACTGGCTTAATTGTGATGCAATCACTCGTGCCCGTGAAATCTAAATTACGCATTTGTGCCGTAAAGGTGCCCTCTTGCACCATAAAGAAAGTCGTTTATAATGCTGAATATACAACAAAAACTTTTATTGTCCCCGTAGACGAATAAAATCACTTCTGCGCAGTACTTGAATATGAGATGAAAAGAAGGAATAAAGCAGAAACATGGAGTCCGCCGCTGCACCAGGCATACCACTACACCCATCTAACTTCTCCTCAACCTCTCATGCCGTGGCAGGGTGCAGCAACACGTGTGCCCGTATAATATTTAATGTCAGACCCAAAGTAAGCAAAGAATACGATTTTTCTACGAAATCGAACGTTTGTTTTGGGAAGTCCGATCCCTCCATACTTTCTGAAATTACGATTTTTAGGCGTGGTAGTTTGTCGGATAATTAAGGACAAGTTTTTAAGGTGAGGAACAACTGAAGAATGAGAGTTTCGAAACAAAACCTGGGAGTAGTAAAATACTAAAAACTTCGGAAATTTCGGAAAATAATAGTTGCTCTCAGAAATTATAATATAATACTTCTTGTTTTAATCCAATTGGAATTATCTTAAAAATGCCAAGTTTATTGTAGCTAAATTGTCATTGACAATGACAGGTTTTGTGATATTAATATTTTACGTGTATTTCTTTTCTTTGATTTTATCTAATGTATAATTAAACTAGGATAACACTTTTATAGGAATAGGCTGCAGATGGGTCTGACGTGACCGGGCGCAATTCACAAATATTTGTGTTTTGCACTGCGGTTCGAAGTAATACACGTTGCGGTCATTTCCGCAGAGACTATATTTTTTAATTCTCCATAATTCTAACTGGTTTTAATTCTACTGTTGTAGTTAGCCTTCAGTTTAACAATTTCAAATAAAGTTTGCATTTCTACAATTTCTTCTAATTCTCATAGACGTAAGAAGGATATAAGTTGATGTTAGGTTTCTTAATTTTCCATATTGTCTTTGTTTAATTTGCGGGCTGCGTTACTTTGTCGAACTTATGGAAAAATTTGAGAAATAGCAAATGGAAAGAGGAACTAGCGTAGTTAAGCCTCCCCACAACGTGACATTTCACGGCTGCCACTGCCACAAGTGGACGCGTCATCAGGTGGCCAAATATATGTAGGCTATACTATGCATACAAATAGGGTATTTGTACGAGTTGTTGTAGATTGATAGAGTATGTTACTATAACATATATCTTTACTTTAAGCATAGCTTTACAGTAATTTTCAATATTGGAGCACTTTGTAATTCGTTTGGAATAATTTCGAGTCGTGAATAGTCCCATTAAATAAATGTGTTTGGAAATTTTCTCGATATAATCCCCTCCTCGCTTCTTCTGGGGAATTGTCTTGTAGAGTGTTAAGTTAAACAAAATTTCCTACTGTGTTACACTGGAAAAGATCATACCGTTATTTAACTCAAAGAAAAGTAAACGAAACTTGAAAATTTGTGTAACTAAGAATAAAATAGAATACCTGTTTTTTCGTAAAATGCGCAATTCTCTTTTGAAGAAAAGAACCTATCGAAATGAAGAATTAAATGTTATTTTCATCTCAGTTCAATCGACGCCAAAAAAGGTGTCCTTGACCATAATAATTTACATAAAACAGATCAGAACAAGAAATAAGTCTCAATCGACAGGTCGATCGCGTAAGTAGGTCTTATACCTAATGTTTACGTATGAGTATGTAGTGGGGATGCTTCAATAGTCACGCACTGCATCTGGTGCGTTGGTTTGATAAACACACAGCAAAGATGAGAATGGAGGGAGTGCCTGACGCTGACGTTTTGAATGACGTGGTTCCGACGTGTTGTGTTTTCTCTTTTTTTTCGCCTTGAACTTTCTCGTAGTTAGCGAACGTGGTTCACAAACAGAAAAACGAAGGTGGGGGTTGTTTCAGGGAGGGGATGGTCCGCGTCCAAGAAACTTAGTGCGAATTCTTTTGCTTATTATTTCAAATACCCATGTCCGGATTGTGCGACTCGCAACAGTCGAGTGGAATTGACCCTCCAATACACGTGTGTCTTCCAGCCTGTCTGCATTGTCAAACACAATAGTTAGGCGGAGCTTCCAATAGTCGAGTGGCCAAGGGAATAACTGTTCGCGGTTAGTGATATTGCACTCATGCTGGAAAGCGAAATAACTTAAGAATAACCTACCAAATTTTCACAATCCGCCTTTTGTTTGCGATTATTTGTAATGTAAACAACTAAACTGTTTTCTGTGACGACCCACATTAAAGCTCAAGATGTTTTGATGAATGGCGATCCGTAAGAGTAGCGAAAAGACCGCCCACCATCCCTCTGGATACCGGGTTTTGAAAAATATCCCTATCATCCATGTGCAATTTTCTGATGGAGCAAACTGATCATTGCGTTAGGCTCTTCTGGTTCTCGACCGCTTCCCCTTCCTTTCATTCTACTATTGTCTCATCATTCCAAATCAAATAGAATCAATCGCCTCGGTTCAATCCAGGTGAAACTATTCATCTGGATTTAACGGCAAATCATTAATATACAAAGCAATAATTGTGGTAACGTCCGAAAACCGAAGGATTTTAGATAGTCATTTTCAGACAAGTTGTAGATACATAACAAACATTCTTTTTGTTCCGCTGCATTGCAAATTTTTTGATTCCCAATAAAAGAATTTCCGCGCTTAACGCTGATTTAAAAAGGCCTTCTAATTGATGAATCTCCCTTTTTCAAGCACTATTCCCTTCGCAAGGAAAGAGAATATATAAAAATCACACAGCAGTTTCTTTTTAAAGGAAAGGTTTTTTTGGGATTCCTCGAGATGTTCAGTTGGTGTTCAAAAGAAATTCACAGCTGTATATTCGCCAGTGATTAGTACACTATATTTCCCAGTCGAAGGTCTTCCTTTAAATCTCTTTATAAACTTTCTTGATCAAGCTTACATCTCTATTACATAATATACAAAGCGCCAATGAATTAAATTTTAGCAGCCGTCACTACTTAACGTTTCAATACACAGATAATACCGTTTTTATTCAAATTGTACGAATTGGAATAAAATCAATTGAGAAAAAAGCATTTAACATTATTTTGGGAAGTGTGCAAAATTTTCTCCGCATCGTTGTCATTATAAGTGAAGGGAACTGGAGCAAATTGACATACTGAAGAATTAAGGGATCCGTAACTCTTATTATCGGTTTGGATTTGCGAAAATATGTGACATTTGCCCCACACTTTTATTTTTTTTAAAATATTCCTCTTCATGAATATGATGGGCGAAAGAGTGGAGCTGGGGAGCAGTATTTCTGCGATCGGCTTAAATTGTCAATGGTTGTCCTCTGGAAATTGACTCCATGATTTAAAATTAATAAAAATATTGTATGGTAAAGAGAGAGCATGACAAGAATATATCATTAGAGATGCAACTATTGGGTTTTCAAGCAGTATTAAGTTACACAGTTCTAGTTAGTGATTTATATAAACGCCTACCCTTAAGCCAGTAGACTTGATGAAATCGCCTCAAACGAATTCGTGAATTCTTATTTAAATTTCCTTTTTCTACCTTCCCTCTTATTCCCATTCTATTAGTCCCAAGAAACTAAATAGTTTTCAAAGGTTTCAAATGTTAACTCGTCTCTGAGATGACGATACCGAACAGAAACGGTTTTTATTTGGCAGAAAAACTGAGCTAGACCATCATTCAAGTTTTTATTTCCGTATCCTACGGGGGAGCTATAGATGGAGGGTCAACTTGAATTAGTAGTAGATGAACAAAATTAACTGCACAATATATTTAGTTTCAGTTTCTGTGTCGTATTGCCTGTCTTACTTTCTCAAACCTTTCTCGTAAGAAGAGAAAGTATTGTAATCATGGGGCAGGAAAACGGCAAATTTTCGACTGAGAAATTCTTATTGGCCGGGCTCGATAACAAGAATGTAGATAAACTTTGATTCCGTAATATTGTAAATTCCTTCCTCTAACTACGTTGTGTACTTAGAAATTATTGTATTAGCGGGCCAATGCCGAAAAGAAAACCGATTAAAAGGAAAATATATATCCAGCCGTCTGTGGGGCAATGCTAAGTGCCTAAAGGAGCCGCTACACGATTTTCTCAAAAATGCTCCAACGAAATTTTTCATTGAACTTTGTTCTCGGATAGCGTAGTAGAGAAGCGCTTAACAGATAGCAGATTTCATTTTTCCGTTGAAATCCTTGATTTTTTCTGCCTGTAAACACATTTCCTATTCATGTAGTAGTAATACAAATTGCGGAGCTTTACGAATAATGCCGAGAAAAGTATGTGCTTTTGTACTAGCACTGGTATTTATTATCGATATATTTTTTATGACTTACACCTAGCAGGAGCACATTTTATTCTTATTTTTGTACTGTGCCTTTCTTGATGATTCCTACAGTCATCTACAGTTGTTTTAATTATTTTTTTAAATTTTCCATATTTTAGTGAAATGGTATTTTATATATTTTTTTTGAATTTTGATATTATGCTTGAAGTTGAAAAGTACATCAATTTCGTAACGATTATAGCAAATTATTATACAAATTGTAATTTACTGAAAATACTGTTACTGAAAATTAATCCCCGATTGCCGCCTTAATATTAATAAATCATTTGATTATTAATATCATTCTCGCCTCCAACAAACCAGGAAAGAAAAATGCCCCCCACACTGAACCCAAAAACTGTCGCGAGTGATAATTTGTAACAAAGAATGTTAATTTATTTACAAAGCTCATACAGGAATACCATAGGTGGTTGCAAACAGCTTAAATTTGTCCAAGCAACGTATAATCTGTTCTAAATTATACGACCAAAATATCTTATGTTATCTCTGATTGTAACACACATTATAGTATGTACTGTTCTTTTAGTAAGAAATTTCTCACTAACATCAGGTGTTTTTCAGCTACAAGTGTACACATTTTTTCAGATACATTTTGGTTCGAGAGGAAAGTAAAGCGTTAACTGAATAATGCAAGTCGCTCTGAAACCAAACATTGAATATGTTTGTATGCTGTTTATTCAATTACATTGTGCAATTATTATTTTTTCTTAGTAATAAAAAAATATTCATTACAACACCATGTTACTCTCCACTCTTTTATTAGCATTAATGAAGACGATCTTTTTTTTCCAGATGGATCTCGACTCCGCGCTTTTCAGTGGGCTGCCTTCCGCATTTTGACATGAGTGTGGGGATGCGGAAAAGATTATAAACATTTTTCCTATATTCATACGGTTGAGGTAATTCTACGCACGTTATTTAGGTCGAAATAATAATTTATAGAAACACTGGTTGTGAATGTTGAAAGATGAATAGAAATAAGGTGAACAAGGAAAGAAAACGGTCATTGCAGAATTTTTTTTGCCCGGAAAGGTCGACTTGGACCCACGTGTGCATCACACTGGCGTTTTACGAAGCTCATCACAATTATCTCAGGGGCAGTCTGCATGTACACTTTTATCAGTGGATCAGCTTTTTAGCGGATCCGATTTTATCCCCGAGGGCTGTTATCCTGGGGGTATAGGAGATGGAAACGAAGATAATGATGGAATGAAAAACGACGACAACAACAGCATCAGCACTACACAAATACACTAGGACTCGAACCCGCGATCCTTCCTTCCGAGATCACCAATGGCACAGCAAGCCTTAGCGATCGCAAACTATCCGGATGTATTGATTATGATGATGGTTTTATGCATTAAACGAATTAAAGGTTATTCTTAATAACTGGAACAACAAACTAACCTCTTCTTTTGGAATCAAATAACTTTGTCACTTTTATTCCATTCATAAACAAACGTTAAGTTTGCGCCTACAAACATTTGAAAGGCAAAACTATCAAATTATCACCATACCTATACCCAAAATTATGAAACGCAGGGGTAGTTGTGGGGCCCAGTTATCTCCTCTACTGAAATTAGATATCCAAGACAACGCAAGGAAAATGGGTTCGAAAGCCGTTGCAAGACTGTTTTGTAATATGAAGTTAATTTGCAAAGCACGTCTGCGATGACATTGAGAGTCAGGGAAGCAGCGCGCTTCCTCGCTCTCACTAACGCAGCTCGCAAAGGTCGGCGCGGATAGGGGCGCGTACGCCGGGTGGGTCCGCACACCGCCTCTGCGCTGTTAGCGCCTCATCGGGACATTTCCGTGAGGCTATGTTGAAAAGTGTGTTTGTGACACCTACGTTTGTACCTTGTATGTTCACGGTAGCAGGCGTTGCATGGAAAATATGGTTTTTCTTAAGGTGTCAAGGGAGAAGCATGTTCAAAAAAAGTTGTAATACGAATTTGCAGGCTAGTAAAGTTTTTTTGCGCAACTAGGGCAGTTTTGCAGTAAATTAAATGTTCGCTCCCAATATTTTAGTTAGCAGAGGAACGTACATATATTTAATAGATGTGTGTTAGTTATTGGAATTCATTATTGAAATATGTTTTTGGCACTCCAGCATATACCAAAAATGTTTCTCCACAACTCTCCCACCCACAGTCTCGTCGTCTTTACTGAAATGAAAAAAACGCAGACCTCTGACTCCACAACACGTGTTAGAAAAAGAAATTTGATACATATAGCAGAAAACTTGTTCACGTTTTTCGATATGAATGCCCCTTCAATACGACATTTCTGAAAATTAAATCAACAAACTTAAAGAAATAATAAAATTCTATGCCTAAACCATAAAGTATATTTTTTTATAAAACCAACATAAAGTATATGTTTTCTCGCTTTCTAATTGACTGTTGGTTTTGATTTTTTTTTCTGTAGTTGAAGAACAATTTTGTCACATTTTGACATTCTTGTTTGACTATGGACGTGCATGAGAAAAAAATGAATGATCACATAAGGTGAAGGTTTGCAAATTGATAGCTAAAATACTTAATAGTTATGGCTGAATATCAAAAAACACCTTGTTTAAGATGTGCCAATAGAAATGTTTAAACTACTTTGAAAAATTTTAAATTACATTTGACTGGTTTCTGAGAAACAAATTTACATATGTAGCAGAAATATGTATTTTTGGGGAAAAAAGAGGAAAAATCAGAAATTTTAGTTAACCTTCTTTTGTTACATTGTTTGATTGTTACGATGTTGATGTTGCCAACACACACAAGGTACAATAAAAGAGAATTCACTCCTTAAAAATATTCCATGCCGGTAACACGAAACTCAAAATATTTATAACAAACCGAAAATGCAAGCTCGGGGGCAAGATGATGATCGTCAAGCTAAGGAACAGGAACATTCTCTGACATTGAAACGTTTTAAAACGTGCAAAATTGTTTGCAAAAACTTTCAAACAAGGCAAAATATGTATATTTCCTGACAGAAGGAAAAACAGCGGTATAGAACAGAAGACAGGAGACAATTTGCCAAAAAACTTTTTTTAACTCCCGACCCCATCATTTATCCAACATTTAATTGTTACAAGTACTGATGGCAACACACACAGCAATAAATATAAAATTTCACTACTTAAAAAAATTCCCGGGTGGCCGGCAACAGGACTATAAATAAAACTGAAATGCAACACGGGCAAGGTGATAGGCTAGTCAGGCAAAGGAACGGCTAAAACGCCTGGAACAATTAGCCGGAGGCTATAGAATAGAAGGAAAAAAAACAAATTTGCAAATCAAATATATTTTGTCGTGAATTCCCGATCTCCTTACAACGCGAAATCGCGGGAAGGGTAGGAATGCCGAGCATTATCCTCCTAAAACGTTGAAACATTTAATCTGTCAACAGGAGCACATTCCATTTGTCCTGCACTTTTTTTCTGCGTGAAGAAAATTCAACATTAATTACATCCATAACATTACACTGAGTAAGACGAGAAATTAACAACGAAAAGAGTTCGCAGACCCCAGAAGTGAAGTTATTGTAGTAGTGAAGATCAAAACGGTGTTTATTAAAGGTGAGCCCACATTCTACGTTTGACAAGCGTGGTTGCTGGATGTCTGCGAGTTCTTCTGGACATGCAGTAAGAGAAGTGGGGGAGTGGGTTTTTCCAACAGGGCCGTTGCAGAAATGTTTAGGGCTTTAGCAAGCTGAAGCTGCAGCGGGGAAGGGTTGAGCTGTACACAAAAGGGCACGACGAGTGACGTTTTTTAATTATATTTCACTGAGGCGGTGATGGTAACGGGGACTTGCCTATCGCTAATATATTAGCAGTGGCCAGGGATGTTTTTGCGAGAGCTACATTGTGAAAATATTTTATTTTCCAGTGCAAAGCTGCAGTTGTTGGATACCCAGAAATATTGTGGATGACCGTATCCTATTTGCCACTGAAAATAATAAAAATTAAAATATTTTGGAACCTGAACAAGCAAGGGGCTTATAGCAGTAACTCGACTCACTGAAACCGAACCACACAAAAGGTTTTCCAAACATTACACGCCAACACAATCTCATTGAACACCAAATAAAAATACTCTCTGTATAACAGAGTAAAACATTTAAACTAATTTTAACCAAAACAGTCTTCACGAATACTGCAAAAATTAAGTAATAGACACACGTATGGACACAAACATTTCTTTATATTACAATGAATATCAGAGGGAACGTGATTCCTTTTACGCAACACGTGACATAAGCAAAAAATATTAATGGCGGGGGCCGCCCCTTACTTTGCAGGCTTGCAGTCACATGACGTTCGCTATGTCGTAAGCATGACACTGAGTTATGCAGATTCAGTGGGTATGCGCTGAATGTTCATAGGAGGAATAATACGACAGGGTATTTCATTTTTCGGTCAAACTTTAAACTTTTCATTATTTTTTATTATTTACATAATTTTAATAGAAATATGTTTTTCCCATGCATTTATGGGGTTTTACAGATTACAAATGATTAAAAATGTGCTACAATTAAATTAGTATTTGATAAGAAGTAATTTTCATATAAAAAAGCACTTATTTGTGAAACAAGGAGCTTGTGATCATGATTATTTTAACGAGATGTTAGGGCTGCAAACATATGAAATGCTTTGGCATTATGAATTGAAAATAATAATTATAAATTCATTATTTCAAACATGTAATGTATATTAACATAATATAACAAATCATGCAAATCAAATATTCTGTCGACCTGTCAAACGTCTGGGCGATGTTTTAACACTAATAAAATTTAAATTAAATATTACGTCACAACCTCTTTCCGTGATCAAGAGGTCGAATAAGCAAGAAAAAAAAATTAATTAAATTTAAAACGTACCGTTTAGTTTTAACATAATTTTTAAACATTAAAAAATTTCGAATTAAACAATTGTATTTTAACAGTTTTTAATTGGTGTCAGCCTTCGCATGGTGTTCTTTCGGTGCGCCCTTGCTCCCTAGTTAACTAAGTAGGTATTTTGCATTCATTGGAATTGTAATTTGTAAATTTAAAAAACATGGACGCGTACCACCACGATAGCGTCAAAATGAAAGGTGAACATTAGGGGCTTTGCTAAGGGAATTTAACCTAGGAGATGACTTGAAGCTGTGACGTTGCTTTCCTATAAAGGCACCAAATTTATTTGAAAACTTATTAAACACTGAGAGTAATATTTTCTTCTGAATTTCTTTAGATTAAATGACATTGATACATCCTCATGACCATATAAATATACGAAAGCGGAAAAGTAGAAAAAGCAGAAAATTACTAACGCTGCTTTAACATATTCGGCGAATTACAAGGATATACGTGCATGAGCAGTAAAAACGTATCCGTCTGGCATTCTGCTCCGCTCGCTTCCACACTAGGAAGCCCGCAGTGCAGGGCGGCAAAATTCCAAGCGGCGCGCAAAGGGCGGCCGCGGCGTTCGCCGATTTGCCGAGGCGGGCTAACACCCC
>BOPP01000039.1:80415-100517 GCA_017312745.1 Gryllus bimaculatus | reverse complement strand
GGAGCCCCGCGAGAGCAATGGTGGGAAAATGGGGTTGCCAAACCTTTTCCCAGCGTGACTCACAGATGAGGTCCACTATGTTTCAGAAAACGAACGAACGAGGCCGCCCTAACTGGCATCTTACAGTCCTGAGTCACGGGAGCAGGTAGCTCAGTTGTATTTCTTCAGGGTTGTTCACGCCTAGCGGTCATATTTTTATTATAGCCTTTCCTCATTTATTTTTTTTACGAAATAATTTTATACTATGACATTTGTTCTTCGTAACAAATTGGGATTTTCGTTTATTTCACTAATTGATAGAGGAGTTAGTTGAATCTGACAGTGTCCGTACAATTGTCGCCGCCGTGCCGCGAGGAACTTGCCGACTTCCCGAAAACGGTGCCCTGATGGGAAAATGGGGCAGCCAAACTCTTCCCAGCGTGTGAATCAAAGATTAGGTTCCTGAAATAGCACGTACGAGCGAGCAGCCCGCCCGTTATCACGGGAACAGGGAACTCAGTCTCATCTCTTCAAGGTTGTTCTCGCTTAGAGATATTTTTATTATATCCTTTCCTCATTTATGTGTTTCACAAAGAATTGTATCTTCGTAATTAATTTGTTTTGGTTTATTTCACTTATTAATAGTGGATTTAGTTGAATTTGACTGTCTTTACAATTGTCGCCGTTGGGCCACAGGGAATTATCCGAGTGTGTATCAAAGATTAGGGGCCGGTTGCATAAAGCTTTCCATACGGGGTTCCATTGCAATGGGTTCAATAAAATGTATAGGTTCCATAGGTCGTGCATCGTGTATAAGACAAATGTATAGAATATATAACAATAGATTCAATAAGAACTTCGAGCTAAAACAACTAGATAGCGCCATAGTCGATAATTGAATACTGTGAGATGTGTTTGGTATTTCTCTATACATTCTTACTAGTAATTTGCTTTTATTTCATTATATTCATTCATTTCATTTTAATTATTTTTATTTAATTATTTTATATCTATAATCATTGGCTATTTGTATTTAAATAAATTCATTTACCTTCCATTCTTAATTTTTGCTGATTCACTCATTTATTCACTTCACATTTATTCATTGCACTCATTTATTCACTAGTTCGTGATACAATTTCTGACCAAATTGTATCATGTACAAAGGTGACTGTTATCAAAAAGGGTTGGATGATTCACGTATTGAATTGAATTGAATTAATGTCTTATTTTACGTGGAGAGACTCTGGCCATCAGGCCCGTTCTTCCGTCTGACCACGCAAATTTCACTACGCTCCTTTCACCAACTACGAAGAAAGAAGGTATTTCTTGGACGAGAAAATCGGCGATTAAAATGCAAGAATGAGATACAATTCTTTGGGGTTGAAAAAACCTTAGTCATAATGAAACAAAGCTTTCAAGTTGATTTATTTTGTTGTTATGAGAAAAAGAGTTCAAAAAAGGAAGAAGAGAAAATAATATAACAGAAATTAACATATTGTCATAACCACATTTAATCCTTACTTCTCGATACAATATTACACTCAGAATAAATGTGTGCATAAACGAGTAATATTCACTGATATGCAACACAAAAATACATCAAAAACGCACACTATATACCAAATAAAACTCGTAAAAAGTCACGAGACTACAACGCGGACGCCAAGAACCACCGATAACCTCGAACACTAGTAAACACTTGTGCCTTGTAGCAGGGCGCAGAGCGTTCATATTGCTTATTTGTTGAATCCATAAGCATTTGTAGAACAGTTTCAGGACCTATAAGATATAGAAAGCTTTATAGGTTCCATAAGTCTTATATGTTGTTCTAGAAACACCTTTCGCCGCTATAGACTATTTTATAGAACCAATAAGCTAATGGATTTCATAACAAAAGTTTATGCAACTGGCCGTTGTCCACTATGTTCCAGGAACCGAACATGCGCGACCGTACGGGCATCTTCCATTCGTATGGCCCGAACCAGCACGCTCAGTCTTATCTCTTCCAAGTTGTTCTGGCCTGGCGGTCGAACTTTTATTATAGCCTTTCCTCACTTATCTGTTATTACGAAATAATTTTATGTCAAGATATTTGTTCTGCGTAATTAATGTGTGTTTTGGTTTATTTTTCTAATTGATAGAGGATTTAGTTATATCTGACCGGGTCCTTATAATTGTCGCTGCCGTGCCGCGAGGTACTTGCCGCCTTCCCAAAAGCGGAGGCGAAAGCCCTGGTGAGAAAATAGGGCCGCAAAAATGTTTCCATCGTATCAAAGTTTAGGTCCACTATGTTCCAGAAATCGCACTACGAGGACACAGCCCGTCTGTATAGGCATTTTCCATTCTTGTATGACGGGAGCAGGGAGGTCAGTATTATGTCTTCAGGGCTGGTCCACCCCGTCGGCCGTATTTTTATTACATCCTTTGCTGGTTTATTTATTTTTACATAAGAATTGTGTACTATGACATCTGTTTTTCGTAATGAATTTGGGTTTGGTTTTACTTTACTAACTGACAGTGCATTGAGTAGAAACTGTTCCTACAATTCAGCTCCTGCATCATGTCCTTATTCACCAACGTTGTGCATCCTAGCGCGTGGCGTCCAGGGATATTTAATCCTAATGCCTCCGCAGATCTCGAGTTCCAAAGCATGCGATTGCTCAGGCGTGTGCGTGACTTCTTGCACAAACGTGCGAGAGCTATTGCAGCCCCTTCTAACCCACTCACCCCGGAAACAACCGAATTGTATCGCCAGATGTAGGGCTAATTCCTAGGGATCCCATACGATCCAGGTTTCCGGGATATTACCGGACTGTGAACCTTTCTCGCGGAGTCCCGACAAATAAATTTGGGCCGCTAAAATGCCAGGGTTTTAAGAATACATAAAAGTTCGTTTTTTTCGACAGCATGTACGGTTATTATCAATCTAAGACTTTGAATTTTCCGACATAACTGTCGGTCAACCTTGTCAATGATTCGTTAGAAAGATTACTTCGTTCGTTTGCGTTATTACTTTTTGTCCGCGTGGTTAGAAAAGAGTTGTGTTGTTTGTATTCAAAATAATTGAGAGCAATTTAAAAACTATATTTTAATTTTAAAAAATACCGGAGCGAAATTGTGTTTTCAGTGGAAATGTAAAGGCGCAATTCCCATACTTATAAAAAAACTGATTGTTCCAAAGAGAAAGTGGAATATGATATCTGCCATGCGGTATTTAACTTTTGAAGTTTTAAAAAAGTTTATTAATAATTTGTCTTAGTTTTATAATTTTCAGATCACTTGAATCACAATGCGCTGCTTTAAAAAAAACGAAAAGAGACAATTATTTCTTTATTCGTAAAGTATTCTGAATCATTATATTTTGTTCCTCCGCCTCCAAACATGATTTTGTGTTTTGTCCCGATCCTTGTTTCGAAAATATCAGATCCCTGGAAGTATGATGACCAAGTCCATAGAATGATGTGAAAGAAAGTAGTTATCTGATTTTTCATATATAAGGTCTTGAGAATTAATTCAGAATATTTAGATGAACACCATGTTTATTAAAATGTGTTCAAAATATTTTAAAGTTTTTTTCTGCATTCTGACAAACGATAAGAAAATATAGCTTGCTGCTTCATGTTATGCTAACTTTTTATTTATTTACCTATATATTTATTTATTTTTTAAGAAGAAAAATTAGTTTATGCATGTCCTTTTTATGGAATTTCATGAAAGGTTGAAGGAATGATAGGAAAAATTTCTTGTTAAATTCAAGAAGTTACGAAATAGTTGTTGAACGATATTAAGATAAATGTGTGTACATAAATAAGAGTAAAATACTGAATTTTGCTCACTGTAAAACTCAGTTTTAAACAAGTCATGCGAGTGATCGTGCAAGCCCCCGAAGTCAAGGTGAATCTGGCCCTATCGGTCAATTCCATCATATCAGTGCAATTACTCATACGAATCAACTCGTACCCTTTACAGAAATGACGTGACATACTTGAGAAAAGCATGCTTCAACATTCCGCCTCTGTTTCAGCCAAAACCCCAAATTCTAGGTGGAAACATTGTAAAATACGACAAGGGACCCACTCAATTTTTATGATTATATTTCTGTTCGTGGGGAAGCATCTGACATGAGAAATATACACTTATATCCATGTGGTTGGAACGTTTTCCGGAAACGACGATAAGAATTTCCGTTTACTTGCCGCTAAACGACGCATCGCTTAAGCAGGAAACGACATATCGCGGTAGTTGTATTTCCGCCTATCTCTCCCTCTCTACTAGCCGCATAAAGCTCGCAGATATAAAACATTTATTCATCAAATCTAAAATCAATAAAGGTAGATAAGTTTTGAATTATTGCGAATTCTTAATACGCAATATGTAGATTTTGATTAATACTATTAAGTAGTATGTGCACTGTGTCAAAAAAATTGTCACTGAACAAAGTCGATAAGAAGAAACTATACCATTCGAGGTGTTTCAACCTATTTCGGGTTTATGTTTATAAATTTATGTTAGATTATCTACATAGTAACGAATTTTAACAACTTTCTTCCTGTCGCAGAAAGGAAATATAAGGATATGTATAAAGGATAAAGGATAGAAATAAAGGATATCCTTAATAATAATAATAATAATAATAATAATAATAATAATAATAATAATAATAATAATAAAAGAATTATAATTATAATTATTATTATTATTATTATTATTATTATTATTATTTATTATCATTATCCTTTATTAAATATAAAAAATATATAATGAAGAGCTTCTTACAAAACAAAACTACTCTAATTTCGAGATTATTCAGACGGCACCGAAAACTTCATGAGAAGCCGTGCATAGTAATGAACATATAATGTACCCCGCCTTATAATCCTTCAATAGGTTTAGTACTTGCAGAAAAAAATGTCTAAACAGAAAGCGCCATTTGTATTGATGAAATATGTCGAAATATGAAAATTTTGTTTGGTTATTCTAAAAAACCCTTCATGTATTCTATCCGTGAATTTTTGTTAAAATATTTATTTTATTGTAGGGTAATACAATATTCTATTTTTTAGCAGTATGTGTGCTACTTTTGGAAACCATTATGTGTGGTCGTCCTCAGCAGCACGTTTGCATGGCACTTCTCTAGGCCACTGACACGTATCCTAAGCCGACTATCCGTACTCCATTCGTGGCAACCGAGCGATTTGTACAGTAGGCAAAGTCCAGATCTGAAACATTTCCTCGTGTCGTGGATGCAATCAAGCAAACGTTGGAAGGACCTGTGAAGGACAGTGGTTCAATGGAAATCAGCGAGTTAATATACGGTTATTTAAAAAATAATGTCACTTAACCCGCAAGATGAACACACATTTGTAACCTCAATTTTTTTCTTATGGAGGGGGACGGGATGGAAGAGAAATTAGCCGATAGTTCTGTATTTAATTTTTGCTGCACTTTGTGAAGAGAGGTTTAATCTCAGCTGTATTGAAAAAGTGAAATAGTGTTTGTATAAGAAAGCATTGGTTATGCTAGTTAACAAGAGTTAAACGGTAGGAACAAAATATTTTCAACAAACTAAAAATTCATCAAAACCAGACATACATTTACTGACTATTCTGAGGATTTCAGTGAAAAAATTTCGGAAACGAACGTCAAAAACATCGAAAAAAATTATAATCGAAAGGACTTGTCAATGTTGTTGCGCCGAACATTATCTAGCATTCTCCTTTACACAAAACTTTGCAAAAAATTCTTATTTATTTGGTCTATTCTCTTTCACACTACTTTATGTTTGTAATGAGCACTCGAAATATCTTGATTACTTTTCATGATTTTTCCCAGTGCTATGTATCTCCTTAAAGAAGACTTGTATTTTCGGAAGTAGATTGGGAAATCATGTGATACGTGATGATGTTTTATAATAGGAATAAAATGTACTTCTTGTTTTACATCGTGTTCTAATTCATCGAATCATCGATGTTTTTATTTTCCGTAAATTTGTGTAATTTTATACTTTAAAGAAGTTTTAACTGAAATGGAAGCTTTGAAAAATGAATCATCGATGTCGCTTGTATCATATTTTTAAACCCAGTCCTGTGATTCATGCATCAAGTAGTTCATAAACAAATGTATTTTACCTCTACTAAACAATTCACACATACGATAAATGCCGTTAGCCGGCATACAATAACTTGTAGTTCATATAAAATATGACAATAAAAAATAAACAACGAACATGTACGTTTTAATAACATTAAAAATACACAATAACCAAATAACCAAAACTATAACATCATCAATAGTTTTACATTACCTGCAAAATAAAATTTTCAATAGTAATAATTTTAAAGAAAATGAAAAGTTTGATTTTTTTAATTAAAAAGAAAAGGAAAAACCCTGATATAATATAAATAGAGGATCACATTTATAAACATAAAGCTAAGAGAAAACTAAAAATGGTTTGAATGCCACCTTCACATAAAATGTAGCGAATAGGATAAACTAGATGGGAGATGAGGGGCGAGAAAGAAGGAAGTGGAAGCGACGACACGAAGACGTGAACTAGTTAGTAAAAAGATTTAAAACTATTATACCTTTCACAGGAGAATGTCCATTGGGTGCTGTTCATTGAGACTGCATGAACACTACGAGTTTTCGCGTAATTATTCATGAAATAACGGCAATTTGAAAACCCAAATTTTCTCAAAACTGACATTATTTTTCTTCCTTGAATAGAGCAAATCGAGCTAAAAAAATTCGCGCAGGTCCAATTTTCATTTCACTCACTGAATTTTTTTAATTTGTAAACATTTTTTCGTGGTCTTCCTAGAACTACAAATTGTTTATTAATGTATCTTCTTCAAATTCATATCTTTAAGGTATGTGTAATTTTTTTTCTAAAACATGAGTTATTCTTGTTCAATATCATTTTTAAAGCGTCAGGAAGGTTGTTATGAAGACCGAACCAATTGACATGTAGATATGCTCGTATCTTGTTAAACCATGGCACGTGAATTCGAATCCTGACATGGTTATGGGTCGTTAACACTTTTGAGGTAAGCAGTATTGCAAGTAACATTATTTATATGACGTAACGTTTACAAATAATGCGAGAACTCACGTACTGTTATAGGACTAGATTTTTAACGATAGAAAAAACAAGTATTTTTACTTTCTCACTTTACTATGTAAGAAGAGAAAGTATTGTAACCGTGCGACGAAAACCGGGGAATTTTTGACGGGAAAATTTGAGCCGTTTTGGGGAAAAGAATTGTTCAAAAATTACTTAGACCTCATGCAATATCTCGCGGAAACTACTCATATATTTGAAAAATTGTGCACAATCCTCAAGATATGTCTTTGATGAACAGATATTAAGAAAATAATGTCTATCTTCAATATTGCAAATGTAGTAAGATGCCAAAATAACATTTGCAATTTTCGAAAATTTAGATAATAAAAAAAACGCCTTTGAAACTTTTTCTTTTCTTCCTATGCTCTCTCCGAATGGAATCAAATTTTAAAGATCTAGAGCCATTTTTGAAAGTTTTTTGAAAATCCTCATATAAAGTACTCTTAAAAATCAAAATATCCGTTCAAACTCGAGTTCGTTCTCATCGATCGCGGAATATCAATTGTTAACGAACACGTCTAACGGTTTAGGTATCTCCGTTGACAACAGACATATAGACCCTTTGCCGAAAGCAAATTTTTCGGTATCAAGGTTCCAAGGATATATTCCACATTTCGTGGGTATAGAATGTGCATTCTGACTATGCAATGGGTTAGAAGAAAAAAATTACTACAAATAAAAATACATTTTACTCACTTTCTCGATAGCAAGCTTCACAATATGAGTTTTCTATGGAAAATTTGCCGATTTCCCACGGCACATCAATAGTTTGTCTTTACTACGTAAGTGCGTAGTAATCCGAAAAAGTAAAAATGAAATAGAGAAACTTTCGAATGTATAATCTGACTGGTTCAAAAATGTTATGGAACGCATGTTTATCTTCTCTTTCACTGGGATCTGAGTTCATATATGAGAAAAACATGGAGTTTAAAATTTATTTTCGGTTGAAACATCAACAGACAATATTGCTTAGTTAGGTAGCCGTTCGCAAAGTTCTTGCCCCTTAATTAGAACAAAGTTATTAGGACAGAAATATAAAATAAATTTCAGGCATACATGACGCGGCTTACGTAACTCATAAATTCGTGTTTATAGTGAAAATCCATCTGGAAGCGGATTGAAAAAATGATTTCACGTAAACAGGCGCGGATCCACAGGAAGGGAAATGAGGGACATTTCCCCCTAAAACTTTCAGTTACTATTAGTTTCAACTTGACAACTTGACAACTTCAAACGAATAAATTCGTTTATTATTTTTCCTCAATTTTATAGAGTAAAATAAAGAATGATTACATAATCCAAGGAAAATATGAAAAGAGGCAAATTCCGACTTAAGATATCTCCGTACCGAAATACTAACTTGTTCGAAAATTAGAGTATGCCTTAATACGGTTGTTTTGCAGCTGCAAAGGAAAGCGAATATCCGGAAGGAGTGTTCTGGAATGTTCATTCAGCTGTCAAAATCCATCCTTTGCATTAACACGGGCGTGCACGGTGTTCTTCTCACTTTGCATGGGAGCACAACTTTATTAGCACGCTGTGGTGAGTAAGCGTTGCTCTTGACCTTTACGTGCGGCGTAGAAGTTGACTTGAGCTCATCGTAGCAGAATGAATCCGCCGCGCATAACAAATGAATGGAGGCCAAGGTGCAGTAGCCGATTTATATTTTCGGAAGGAATGGAGCTAGAAGACAGAGCATCGGAGCTGAAGTCCCCCTCCCCGCAATGTTTAATTTCAACCCTTTGGTAGGTTGTAAATACTACTTTGTCAGAAATTATTATTATTATTATTATTATTATTATTATTATTATTATTATTATTATATTTATTATTGCAATCATCTTCTTCGTGATTGAAATATTCCTGTTATAAATTGTAGAGATTTACAAAACCCAAAGCACAATATATTTATAGATAATTTAAAAGGACAATAAATTCAAAGTTCATCATTTCCCATGAATTTCCGAAGAATGCTTCTCACTGATGATTTCTGCATGTGTGAGTTTTATTCCAAACACAGTTGCTAACGCCACACATCAGACTTGTAGAAATGTCTCAGGTGCTTGAAATATTTTAATGGAATAATGATTAAATTTTCAATAAACGAGTGCTTCTTGGAAAGGTTCAGTTAGCTCAGTTAACTTGCTGAGTTTACGTTCTCGCTTACTACGTACCTATTTAGAAAAGATAAAGTAGTGTAATGCTGCAGCAGAGTGAGCCTTGATATAGAAAATGTGAATAAATCTTGTTCCTAAATATAGTTAATTATTTTCTCCCACACGTATATATTGCGATTAATGCAACTCTGCCCCTGGCAGGTATCATCTGTTGACGGTTTCATTCAATCAGGAGCTTGAACGTCACCATAGTGACGTCACTATGGTGACGTTTAAGTTCCCGATTGGATGAAACTGTCAACAGCTGATACCTACCAGGGGCAGAGTTACGAAAATCGTAGTATAGTCAGAATCTACGTTTTGTGGGTCCTTGATGCCGAAAACTTGGCTTACGGAAACGTCTGGCTGTACTCAACAGTAGTGCCTCAACCATTATTCGCCGTTCGATCTGGTCCAATTCGCGAAACTCTCGTCGAACTCCGATCGAAACTACAAAAGCATAAGGACCTGTACAATTTCTTGAAAATATGAATTGTTTCCGTGTAATGTTCCGTGAAATATATCCATTTTTAATGCAACTATTTTCGTTAAAACTGCAACTTTTTCTTTATTTTTCTCAAATAGTGCAAATTTGGAATATAACGATGACGTAGACTTTTTGATAAACTGTCTCAAGCTTTCCTAGAAACTGCCTTTTTCTTTAATTTTATTCTCAAATAATACAAACTACAATATAAAAATGATATATGTCTCATTTTTGGTGAACTTTCTGAATTTTCAAACAATCGAAAAAATAACATTGCAAAACTAAAATATTGATGATAGAGTTTTTTGCTTAATGAAATTGTCGTAAATATTAGATTCTTAAATCAGGTCCCAGAAATTTGCTTAAATATAAATGTTTTATAGTAATTTTTATTGAGATAAGGACAATACAAAAGTATTTTCCCATATACAATTTTCGTTAAACCCTCTGAACTTTTTGAAAATGTCAGAGATTACAAATAATGCGAGAAAAAAGATGTTTCCACAGTAGACATGTAAGCAATAGGGAGAACTGAGGTTCACAGAGACCTACGAGAACTACGGGAACTTTTTCAAACTGCAAACTGAAATAACCCCCTGAATCTGACCTTCAGAGAGACTATATTTATGAAATATGCCAAAAGAATATCTATTAGCAACAAAATTATACAATGGAAGCGGGAAAACAACAATGCGGAGGAAGACTGAAAAATGAGATGACGGGATAGGGTTAGGACGTTTCACCGCTAACTAAAGAGAGTAAAGTCAACCGTTTAGTTGGTTTAGTATCTCATCTCTTAAGACGCTACTTACATACAGAGAAATTGTGGATCCGGGACCATGCTAACAAAAAATACAGACAAAGTTGCGTTCGTGTTGTAAACTGTTTTACCACAACAAGAAATGAAAGAAAATAAACTAGTGGTGCTACAATGGCACATACTTTCTCATATTATTTTTAAATTTGCACTTTTCGACAATTCAGACAGCTCAGTGAATATGGGACCTTCACTAATTCTTTTAAGCGTCCCTTCTTCCTTAGAAAAATATGAAGAAAAAAGCATGTAGCCGAATATGGTGGAGAAAAGTGCCCCCATCCAAATCAATAATGGTGATGCTCATATAAAAGAATAAATGATACCGTAGATCCCCCAAAATCAGCCAACTAGGGCAATGGGTTGCATTGTTACAACGAGCTTCTATTGCATACATCAGGCTACTAGAAATTTCAGAGATGGGGAAAACAGTTGATTTTGGATTTGTCGTCAAAATTTGTTTACAAAAATACCTTCAAATAGAAAATTAATAAATACATTTTCGAAATTAATTTTCGACGTGATAAGGTTTAAGTACAGTCCCAGTTTTTGTCCTAGAATGTGTCCTATAACGTTTTATATCGTCATTTTTTCCGAATTTTAAACAATGTGGTAGATAGCAAAAAAAACAACCTATTTTATCGGTTCAAAAATTTGAAATATTCTCCAAAATGGAAATGCAAAAAACCTTTTTACCAATATTTAAATACAGATTCAACCAGGGCATATGAACTCGAAATCTTAGATGTTACATCTTTGTACCAAACTTAATCAGAATATCTATGGTGCAAAGAAATGGGTGAGCTCTTCGCATCCAACTTCAGCCAATGAGCTACAAGAACCAGTTTTCGTCATAATATTAGCGTGAATTTTAAATGCCAAAATTATCACAGTTCTATGTCATTGAAACAGAAACTGATAAGCACTTTTTTTCATATATTGGATCTTTTATTTCAGTTACAACTTCATCGTGTTACTTTTGGTCGGTCAGCATTGAAAATTGTCACTCTATGCCACTTTCAAAATGTTTCAAAATGTACCTAAAACGGAGTAATTTGATTTATATTAGAAACAATAAATAAATTTGAAAAGAAAAGGGATTTGATTATTTTATTTCGATAATATAAATAATTTCCAAATAAAAACAAATATTTGTCAGCAAAAAGTTGTAAATCAGGCTGATAAGTGAGACTTTTCCATAATTTAAATATAAATTGTTTAAGCATTGGTGAATAATTCCCAATCACATTTTGGCGTGAATGCAAAATTTAAAAACTAATAAAATTGGTTTTATTTATTTTTCACAATCGTCCACATTGTTTAAAAATCTTAAAAATTATACGACATAGAAAAATACGAGGTATATTCTAGGGGAAATCAGAGACAGTATTCCGCAATCACGTCGAAAATCAATTTCAAAATTATTCTTAGTTTTTTCTACCTGAATTTGGCGTGAAAATTTGTTGACAAAAATACTTTCAAATTCTACTATATTCGCCGTCTCTGCGATATCTGGCTGCCTGATACATGCAATAGAAGCCGAGAAAAAGTAAAACATGTAAAACACGTTTTTCGTTACATCTCTGCAATAGATTGGCCAAGGAGGCTGATTTTTTGGGAATCTATGGTTTTTATAAGCATTGCGATTATTGATTTGGATTAGCGACACTTTCACACCCTTATTCGGCTATATCTTTGGGAGCAGTTTTGTGATTTTTTTCTAAATAGTATTCATTAGAAGCACAAATTATACGAAAACTACTCGTTTCTTCAAACGAATTTAATTCTTAAAGATCTCGTTTTTTACAACAGACCTAAGGTAAAAAATCCGTATTTTGTGGTTTTGAAATATTAACGTTTTGCAATTTTCAAAAATATGAACAGATCGCTGAAAATGGGGCTAGCAACATCTTTTTAGCGTCCATTGATACAGACGAGGAAATATTTTGAGGGAAAAAATTGAGCGATTTTTGAGAATAAAGTATTAACAAATTTAAAAATTGCTGATATTTGCGCATAATTACACGAAAACTGCTCATGTTTTCGAAAAATTGAACATGCCCTTATTTCAAAATCTGTCTTTAATTAACAGATTTCACTAAGGAAAATATCTCTCTTCAATATTGTAGTTGTAGGATGACGTCCAAAAACAATCGCGCTTTTGCAATTTTTCAAAAATCAAGGATTTCAGGGAACATGAGATATATCATACTTTTAAGTGCCCTTCACGCTATCCGAGGTCAAAGTTAAATAAAAAAATTTGAAGTATTTTTTTATTTGAAAATATTTTTGAGGCTTCCTGTAATGTTCCCTCAAAAATCAAAATATCAGTTTAAACTCCCAAAGCCTCGAGTTCGTTCTGATCGATCAGAGAATACCAATTTTGCAGAAAACCGGCCGAACGGTTTAGCCGCATGACTACAGGTCAGTCAGGCGTTTTGCCGTCAATCGATTTTTCGGTATCAAGGTCCCACAAAACATGCATTCACGCTACACCACGTGTTAGAGAAAGTAATGTGCTGTATATAACCATATGATATATTCACTTTTTCGATACCAAGGACCACCAATAAGAGTTATTCTGCTGGAGATTCGCCGTTTTCCGGTGCACGCTTCCATCCTCTTCATACGAGGTATGTGTGAGAAATTAAAATCCCTGTTTAGTGTCGGAGATGGGCTAAGTCAACGAACTGCACGTGCACTACATAACTAGACCCGTTAAACCGTCAGAACTCGAACCATAGGTCCTCGTGATCAGAACGCTGCAGTGCCAACAGCTGTAGTTCCGAACAGTCTCAAACAGCTCGAACTTCCCAAGTATCTGCCACAACGTAAGATATTCGAATTTGTATTAAAAGTTATTTTCGATGGAGCATTTTTTATAATGACTCAAGGTTTATGGTTAATTTTCATTCAATGAGAGATCCGTTCACATGTATGCGTGGTGACGTACGCAGAATGGTGAGATTTTCATTTGAAATTCAAATAATTCACTTTGATTTTTAAATATCGATTATTTTATTCACATGTAGGTTATTTCGAAGTTGTATTTATGAGTTCACTTGATTCAAGAATTAAAGAGTTAAGATTCCTTTGTTTTCATATTTTGTTGAGAAAGATAGTCTTAGAACATCAAATTTATTTCACGGACAAATTTTCTCTCATCCTCCATATAAAAAATATGTACTTCTTGGGAATACATACAATTTGGAATGGCGGGATGGAATAAAACCATTTCTTTATTTTGAGTAGTTGTTTTTTTTTGTTTTTTTTTAATTTATTGTCTACCTGTTCAACATACATGTTTTTCAGGGTTGTGAATACAATCATACATAACTTTTGGTTATTTCCAACTGTGGTGCCCGCAACGAGGTCTAAATGTTTTTGGTTGTATTATGGTTTTATTAGAATGTAAATTATTTCGGAAGCATATAGAACCAGAGGAAGAAGAAATATAATACAATTAACAAGGTTAAAGAATAAGGCCCACGCGCTAAATTAGAACAAGGAGTAATAAGATTCTGCAACTATGAATTTGGACTCACGGAGCTGGCCATCAAGATTTTTGATTAACGTCTACCAGTCGGTATACTTATTAGGTTATCGTAGACATGGTCAGACAAGAGTGGAAGGGCTGTTCAGTGTCGGATAACATACCAGTCAGAGGTTTTACCCAGTGCTTCTGATGAGATCAGGACGCGTACGCGAAAGGATGGTGGTGGGCAGATATACAGCTGGATATCATGGGGCATAGGAAACAGAATGGGAATTAGAGGGGAAGTCAACTATATAACCTTTGGTTGCTACTGGAACTGTTTGAACTAAAGAGGAAGAGGCTTCGCTTACGAGACGATGTGAACAGTAGGTCCTTGCTCGCGACCTAATGCTGTAATGTTCTTGATTGTACCTATGGTTGCCATAAATAATTCGTAGCAGAGCACTTTTGAGGACCAGTGTCCTGAAAAATAACAAGCCCGATGGAGGGCCTTGAGATCATTTATGGTTTCCGCTGAGACTGGCTTGAGATGTTGGTTAAATCATGGAGGGGGAACTACAACAGTTGAATTGATAATATTGTCGAAGGTTGTCGCCCTCTCCGCGCAAATTTGGGGCTATGCAACTAAATAATAGTTGGTCTTTTCGGACATTTCATCTGTAACTTCAGATTAACGGAATTGCTTTATGGCAAATCCTTATAAGATACCAGATCAGTCTGCTGGGTGATTATATTATTAACAGAGGGGTCATAGATCTGATCTTTAGTGAAGAAAAGTTAGTGGCTAGAAAAAGAGATTTGGATGAGAAGTGTTGTGTTGAGTTAAGGGGAGCTTTTACAGTGTTGTTCGTAGTTCAGGAGAAAGGCGTCTGCTCCAGATGAGAAGAATTTGAGATGTTGGCAAGGGGCGAGCCGAAATGATGCTTGCGGCGGCGCTGGTGGATAGGAAGTGGCAGATCAGATTGCAAAAAAGAGATGTGCAGGTGATAACGCATCGAAGTGAAAATGGTCATAATAAAGCATGAGGGAACCTCCCAGGATTACGGAAGATGAAGTGTAAAGCAATCGGCGGAGGGATTTGGGGGCGGAAGAAGGGATACTGGCCGGACGCTCGTGAGCGATTAGGGGGAGGTCGGCTAAAAGGACTGGACGAGGCCCCCATTGTATTTATGGATTTAAGAAAAAGAGTAGATGCATATTGGCGAAGACAGACGGAACTGAGAGGATACGCGTAGCGGAAATTAAGTGAAAAGTCGCCCACCCCTGGCGGGTGGGAATAGACCTATTAATAGGGTCCTGACTGTGGGGCTGTGAGATGAACCGCTCTCTTCGGATTAATAGCCCCGGTGGACAGACACAAGTATGCGAACCATAGATGAACGTTGAAAAAGTGGCATATTCCTGAACACCTCATAAAAACCATCAAAAATGGGGAGGTGTATCACGAGACAAAAAATGGGTATAATAATGAATTACGTGGCGCGCGATAAAGAAGGGTGGAGCGAAGGAGTGTGATTATAATAAACTAGAGAGAGGACGTGAGAATCAAACAAAGGATTAGTAGTGATTATCTTACCATGCGACGATAAATTTCAAATACCTAGTATAGTATTTGTAATAGACGCGTTAATACAACCCAATATGGAGATGCGGATAAGCAAGCTCAGGTTCATGGAAAACTCTTGGGAAGCAGGAATAAACACCTAAAGTTCTACCTCTTATGCAGGATGACCTTTTACAATTAACATGCGGGAAAGAGGAAGTGAAGGATGATTCTGCAAAAATGCTGTAGATACACACTGTGTCATCAGACCTGCGTTAGATTGATGGGAGAGACTATGAGAAAAGCTAGTTGTCGTAATCTTTTGATCGGAAATTGTGCTAAACATCGTGAATAATATTGGGACTAAATTAAAAGTGATGTCTCAGTGGGCACCATGCGCGTCAAGAGGGATCCGCGAACAGTGACGGGTACTGACAAGAAACAACTAGGGATGCCATTTATGGTTTAGCGAGTCACACAGCTCGTATCGTTACGGCTTAGAGCATTCATGAGACTATTTAAATATCTTACCCTTGAGTGTTGTTTGAGCGAGCATTAGTTTCTGTTAGCACGGCTATAAGAATTACGGCAGACAGTCAGAACGAAAATGATTAGAATGACTGTTTATTATGAAAAGGGTTGGCATCTAATGAGTGCGGAATAAATCCAAAATTTTAGCAATGGGCATGACTACGGTGACAGAATAAAACTAAAGCAAGGAAAGACACAGATGATTGGTCAAAGTTTGGCTATGTTGAAGACCTATGAAGTCCGCTTTGTCTACCTAAGCATTCGTCCCTTCGATATAGGTTTCAGACAAGGCCGTGAAGTCGTGGAGGTGTACATGAAAATATATCAGAGATACGAGACCAATGAGAGGTTTAAGCGCTCGCAAGACTTCCCGATTGGGAAGTTGCCAGTGCCACGTGTTCTGTAGGAATATGCGTTAAAAGCTGCATTAAACAAGACCAGATTAAAAATGAGGACATCCGTAAAAGAAGCTGGAGAAGTCACATGTTATTAGACAATTCTATCACAATCAGGTGGGAAAGTAAGACCATCTGCTGTGGAAGATCTCGGAAGAGTATATGGAAACGGGATTCAGACGACCTTAGCTTCCAATTCGGTATAATTTGAGTTAACTGTATGAAAACATGATTATGCGTGTAAGAATATCACAACATAATAATCGATGCTTGACTCTGACATGTAGTCTATTATACTGTTTAGAGAGTGTGGATGGAGAAATCGGAGTGGATGCTGATATATCGGGCGACTGTGCCCCAGAATAATGAGAGGACTGGGGTCCTCTTTTAGATGTTGACAGATAGACGATATGACGCGGAGGAGAAAGCCCAGCACTTCTGGCTACTTCGCGGAAATTACCCGTTGAAGGGAAGCGTTTTTAGGAAGACTTGTATTACTTGTCGAGCGAGGGGCCGTTTAAGTGCTTGCCATATTTAAGTTGATTGCTATGGACACCATCCGTGTAAAGAACCGTTGCTAACAGATGAGACTATCCCCAGAATCGAGTTAGAAATGTTTATTTTAGTGTCGATATCAAGAAAAGAAGCAAGAGAAAGGGAAGATCATATTGAAGGTGGATAATCCTCGAAGTATTAATAATTATACGAGGAAATTCGTTGTGGGATGTCGTATTTCTCTATTCTATGCTGTAGGGTGGTGAATCTCGAAACTTGCGTATAAGGCCATAGAAAGGGACGGGCATCTGAAGTTGAGCAAGCTGCGGTGAAGAAGTCCTGGAAGCCGTGCATATTCGAGGTGGATTTACACTAAGGGTGTGTATAGTAACGAAGGACAGCGGCAAGGGTTGAGTTAATATGTGTAGTTATCCGGTGTTTTGAACCAACTGTGGCGGTTGGTCATGATATTTTGTGCTGAGAGATAGCGGTTGTCTGTTAATTGTGGGTGTTTACTTTGTAACTTAGGGGCTGCGATTATATGTATTTTAATCTTATTATCTTATGGATGCCGAGGGTATAGTGGGGGTGAAGTGGATTAGTGTGTTGAGAGTGCGAGGTGTCAAGAAAGAAGAATGGTCTTACAAGCTGCTATTCTCGTCTAAAAATACGGCTCTCCACATTTTCGAGTAGTTGTTAATTGCCGCATATTGCAAGGTGTCATATATTTAAAGAAAAAAACAACTATAACATTAAAACTGAAATAATGCGGTTTAGTGGTGTTTCTCTGTGTAGCGTTGATGTTCAGAGGGCCATCAATTGAAATCAAGCGTGATGCTAAGAGTCTTGCGGTTTTTAGATATTGTAGAAAAGTATGTTCTTGCCTCTCTGATGTTGTTGTTATTTAGAGGTAATTATTTAATGAAAAAGATAGTCGACTCTTTTATAGTATGAATACACGCAGAGGAAATTTTTGTTTCTTGAGTCCGTGGTCGTGTTACATTACAAGCTTTATTTATGCCAATAATCGACGCTAGCGTAGAGATAAAAGTAGAATGACAGGAGGAGGAAATACCATTGATAATATTAATGTTATGTTGAGTAGAGTGACCCGGAGAGGCTGAAGGGCAAGGATTTAGGAAATAGCGGTGTGTCGAACGACAAACGGGTATTAGTAACAAGAATTTAAGATGGCGTTTAGGAGTATGACGAGCTTAATTGAGCTTAGTACAGGAACGAGGGGATAAGTAATGGGAGAATTTGTGGGTATACTAGGGCTATTTCCTAAAATATGATTTAGGTGATGTGATCCAATTAGAGATACGCGAAGTTTCTACATAAGATACTTGAATTAAAGGTATGTGTCTGTAGCAAAATGATAGATTGAAGCAGCTGAAGGGGTAGATTAAATATTTCCAGTCAATGTTTCACCTCTTGGTATAGGATGCATTGAAGATTGTCGGGTGTGTGCCATTTTACCCTCAAACATGCGTTTAGGGGGTTTCCTTCATTTTTGCAACAGACAACTTCACGATATGGGAAAAAAAAACTTGACTAACTCTTAAATAATGGCGTCAAACAGTCCAGGAAATTAGTTTCGACGGTGAGTATGTGACCACCTACATAATGTACGCAAAAGTGAGTAAGAAGTATTTATGTTTATTAAGTGAAGCATGCTTGATTCTTGATAGGTTTCATCATGTTCCTTGAGAATAAAAAGATGCTATGAGATGGTTTATTGTTTACTGGTGTTTTTTTGTCAGATGTATTCTGGTTATTGGTTTGACATTTTTTCAATATGGTAGATCGGAGGTTCTCGTTGCGCGTAGTACTGACATGATATACGGTAATTGTTGATTTTCATTAGTTCTTATATTCGATTGAGGGAAATATGACCGTGATGCAATTAGTAAAGTGAACCACGCTAATTCCAGAGCGAGATTGCGCTCGTCTCGGCTAGATGACTCAGCATGAACGGTGGTCGATTAATATTAAAAAATAACCTGGATGTATTCGAATTCGAATTCTTGATGTGTGAGAGAGATGAATACACATCAAAGACGATTGTGAATTAATGGGTTAAAAATGAAACGAAATATCTATTGGAAAGTTTTCGAACAAGGATAAGGGTTTGCTGAGATAAATCAACTCGCATACGATTTGTATTTGTAGGAAACGTTATATGAAGTTTTATGTGTCGAAGTAAAAGCGTATCATTCTCAACGCCATTAGATTATACCCGGAAACTTTTTTACGCACGGGCCCCAGCTGGGCTTTTAGGACCTCGTGGATTAAGATTTCCTTAGGCTATGTCTTATATTTAAGGGCCTGATCACTCAAATAAGATACAGTGATTTATGGCTATATTTGTCTCTATTGATTTTTATAGATTATTGATGATCTATAAGAGCATATGACGTTGCAGTTTGTAGGATGTGTAAGGTATGTACTGATTTTTGAGGTTGTAAATATTTTGAACCTTAGGCCAGGGGGTAGAATAGCCGGGGAAGCAACAGCATAATTACGATGATAACGGAGGAAAAAGCGCTAATGTAGTAAACGCTCTATAGCTCTAGAGAGTGTGAAATCCAATCACACCCTAAGAACCCGGTGGCTTGAGTGGTTTGGCTGGTTGATTGGAGTTCACTTCAAAATATTTATTGTAAGAGTGAAGAGCTATTTTTTCGTGCTCAACGTTTCTAATTCTTCCTTGGAAGAGTTCTCAGGTTGACTTAGAGAGGTTTTGTCGGCGTGTTCTGTTGCCCTAAAAGCGTCCGATACACACCGCCCGGGGTCACTATAATCCTCTCTCATCGACCTCACCCGCGTGCCTGCTGATCGCCTCACGTTGCCGGGCCGTTGCAGGATCAGTGGGTCTACACCTTTCACACCTCCTCCATCAGGCGTCGGTGCCTCACGTCGTTCTACAATCATAACGCCGAGAATATATAACACAACCGTTTTCATGAATAGATCGTGCCATTTTAAATAAATAGTGGCTGCCGTGTGCTAAAGCACGATATAGAGCGCCGGGAAGCGACACTCGTAACGGGAACTAAATCCTCTCCTCGCCCTTTGGG
>BOPP01000039.1:33858-80390 GCA_017312745.1 Gryllus bimaculatus | reverse complement strand
ACGCCGACTGAACTAACAAAGTAGCGCTGCGGTCACAACCTCTCGCCACCGCTGTTAGCGCTGAACTGAGTAGTTGTTGAGTAAGTTTGAGAAAAATCGTGACATTTTAAAGTATAACTTCATAATACTAAGATAAGGAAACGTTTCGGTTTGCCACGCATCCCCAAGAGAGTTTTACAAACAAAATGCCACTAGCATTCAGTGGCTGAAGAGTCACACAATATTGCTACCTTCTGACAGTCACTTTGCAGTTTTTAAAGAGAAATTTTTAATCCTTACAAGTTTTGCATTCCTTTTATTTTTACAGGCGGTATGTTACCAGCTTAACTAAAAGCAAACTTTAGTCTTATGTTGTTTTGAAAAGTCGTTACTATAATAGTTCAATGCACATAAAATGTGGAAATGGTGTGGGAAACTATTTTTATCCCTTGATTATTCCTCAAAAGTTTTTAATTTGTTTATGTATACGTCCTTTCACGGTACGTGTTTTTATTTATTTAGCCAAAAAACTGTATGTGATGTACGGGGGAAAAGATCAACTGGGAACGTTTTCTTGAGTTCCAGAACCTCTTTCCAACAATTTAACTACAAGTAGTTTAAAGATGAATAAAAGTTTAAAAAAACATTGTAATAATAATTTTTTTAACTTTAAAAACGCGATATTAGTAACATTTCTAGAAATTAGACGTGTTTGTTCTGGAGTTATAGAAAACTAATTTGCATCGACAAACGACCTTCAGATTTGATTCCTCTTTATTACCAACAAAGTAGCAACTCACCTCCAGTTCTACTCCTACCACTACAAGCAAAAGGAGAGTTCAACAAAACGTGCGCGTAGTGAAGCTACATTTATGTCCAGAGCAGAACAAGGGGACCATCTCAGCATCTTCACAATGGGTCAGGGGAACTGGACAAAAACCTGATCGAGAATACGGTTGTTGACACGTGTTGATTGATATGAAAAACGAATGGCTTTCTTAAGTATCTTTTAATACTAATTGTGATGCGATTATCGCTTAATTAAAAGTAGATTTTATTTATTTAATTTTAATCAGAGCTAATATTCTGGGAAAAAGTAAGTGGTATTTTCTGGCTGACCTATTACCAACAACATATACATAGTATAACTAATATACATATCTAACATATACAAAGTATAACGTAAGAATGATAACATAACCTAATTTTATCACGTGCCTTAATCAAGTAATTTAGATTATATATCTTATCTAGAATTAATATTAAATAAGTACCATGTATATGAACTACTCCAGATATGAACGAAATACAACATTATTTACCTCTTTTGCTAATGTCACAGATATGTGGTTTTTCTACCTTTTGAAATTATTTACTTATTTATTTAATCAAAAAACGGTAAAAACTCTATGTGACGCATGGGAGAGTAAATCATCTGCGCACGTTATTTTTCATGTTCTAAGCATTCAAATTATTGATCAAATTCGATCCACTTCGTCGTTTTCATCCCTTCTTCAATTTAATAATGATTTTATTATTCATTTTTATATTCGAGGTTTTAAAATAAAAACTTCATGCACATTTTATTTATTTCAAATTTAATTTCATTTCACTCAGGAATTTCTGGTTTATTGTCTCTAAGAGTCAACAAGAACATACAAAAACGAAGGATATAAATGTTCAGTTAAATGCAATTTTCGTCATTCACAACAACAACCTGTTATTTGCTTCCTTTGCTGCATATCTGTACAGAGAACGTCCGAACGTCGGACGTCGCAGCGGATGTGCCTTGCGGTCGGGTTGTTGCCGCGGTTCGTTGCATGATGGATGCTTCCAGAGCAACGCAAAGAGCAGTGACCCAAGTATTTCGCGCAGAAGGGCAGCATGCGTCCCAAATTTATAGCAGTACTGCAATACGTTGCTGTATCTCAAAGAGACCATCAAGAATAAACGCAGGGGCAAAGCCATCGAATGGGATACTGCTGCTCCAGGACAACGCTAGGCCTCATGTGGCCAAGAAGACTCTCGCGCTCCTAGCCAAGACTCTCTGGGAGGTCTTGCAGCAACCTCCTTACAACCCCGACATCGTTCAAATCCCGTATCTTCAGCCCCTTAAATTGTTTTTGAAATGTCAGAGATTCACCTTCGACGAGGACGTGCAAACCACCGTGGAACAGTGGATTCTTCCGCAATCCAGGAGTTTTTACACGAAAGCCATCCACTCACTCTCTGCGCGCTGGCATAAGTTTATAAATGTAAATTGTGATTATTTATAGGTGCACTGTTCCAAATGTAATATATTTCGCATGTTGGCATTAAAGTTTCTTTCCATAAGACTGTAGTCTCCTTTTCATTTGGGCACACCTTACATGTGGGTACTAATGAATCTCAACATGAGATCATACGCTTAATAGTTTCATGCTTTCGGTCACACATACGACAACCATTAGCAAGACTTTATTCTGATATCTTTATTATCTATTTAGAGTAGTTATCTCTGGGAGTTACCTTCCAAAATGCTGGAAGCGAAAAATACCAATTTTTAAAATAGTAATCCAAAAAAGACTATTCGGAGGAATAAATAGATCAGACAAAAAAATCTGTTGGAAGCTTTACAGCATGTTTTCAAAATAATTAAGACAATATATGTAATATTGTTAACTTCACTCAAAGAAACTTTGTTACATTGTTGGATTGCCTTATAATCATTATTTAATTTAACAAAATGTTCCCAAACATCTGAACGTAGGTCACTTGTACATTCTCGATACCACCTACGCAGTAAAGAGAAAGTTATGTAATGCTGCGCAAAAAACGGTTAATCTTCGTCAGAAAAACTCTTATTATAGAGCCCTGGAAACGAAAAAGTCAATCAATTAAATCATTACGTTCATAAAAAAATCCTCTAACACGTGGTGTAGACAGAATCTATGTTTTATGGGTCCTTGATATATCAAAATCGAATGATAGCAAACCGTGTCTCTCCGTCCGTGCACTAGCGACTAAACCGTTGAGCTGATTTTGTCCAAAATTGATATTCCCCAATAGATCTGGCTGATGTCACTGCCCCTTGAATTTGAAAGCAATATTTTACTTTCAGGGGATACTTTACATAACGCCACATTTCCCAAATTTTCAAAGTTTTCAAAAAAATGGCTGCAACTTTTTTGATTAAATGTTGTTGTGGGATAGTGTGAAGGCCGTTTAAGAGAATGGTAGAGGTTTTATGTTCGTTGAAAACTCGGGTT
This sequence comes from Gryllus bimaculatus, assembly GCA_017312745.1. NCBI lineage: Eukaryota > Metazoa > Arthropoda > Insecta > Orthoptera > Gryllidae > Gryllus > Gryllus bimaculatus. Next base: position 77,163 of record BOPP01000039.1, on the reverse strand, counting down.
TTTCGAAAATGGCAAAAATGCAATTTCTTTTGGAGTCTTTCTACTATTAAAATATTAAAGACAGACATTATTTCCCTTAAAGAAATCTGTTCCTTAGAGATAAATTTTGAAATAAGGTCATGTACAATTTTTCGAAAATTGGACTTCAATTTATACGCAATACTACCATCACGAGAAAGTATGTGCCGTTGTAGCATCACTAGTTTTCAACATCCGATCGAGCTTTTAAACCACCATACAAGATTTGGGGAAGTTCAGTGGTCGATTGCACATCACTTTCATCACAACCTCTCGCACTGTCGATGCCATATCGCCAATTTTAGCTGAGCTGTAGGATTGTGAAGAAGGCTGGTCCGATTGACGCTCCCGTCAAGTGCGAACTGCGTGGTGTAATTCGCTTTCTTGGAGAATAGTGGAATAGCCCAGCAAAAATTCGCGAAAGAATGAGCCAAATATACGGTGTAAACATTCAAACAAAATAAAAGGGAATTTTAGTAGCTTTATAACAATTTCGTAAATCCCAAATTCAATGTTTCAGTACAAAAGCAGCTGGCCCAGGTGACGCAACCAATTTCATCAGTAATCGACGTCGCGCAATCAATAGTTGCTTGTTCGAGTTCCATGTACTGCATAAATGGGAGTTTAGATGTCGAAGTCAATATCGAACTACGTGACTTATAAGCATGTCATAATATTTCTAGCTCCTCGCATCCTCTCCCCCCATGAAACCTAGTTATGCAAGACCGTAACCCAACCATAAGATGAAAATCTAATAAAAATAACATGTTATAAAAGACATAAATATCTTATTTCCTGGAAGACCAACTCTTTTATCGACAAACATTTGTCCGTTTTTTGTAGAACTATCCAACTGAGTTCACTGCCTATTTCTTGCGTCTTCTGATAAGGGATAACGTCTTATCTACAGGCGAACTGCGTCCCGATATGCCTGTCACACTGGTGTTTTTTATTCGTTTTTGCGATTAGACCTACATTTCTTATCTCAGGTATGTGCAGTCCACATGTACATCGAAGTCGCTTCGCATTGTGCGCATCCTTTCTTGACCCTGCCGAAAAAATGTTTTCTTCAAACGTCCATCCGCCTGTCCGTCCGATTATTTCAACCTATGTTGGCATACATTTTTTTGCCAGTTGGAAACACCCTTTGATGTTTTATTTATTTTTATTTGCATGTATTTATTTATTGCCCAAAACAATTAAAAACGGTGTGTGACGTTCTATGGAAAGAAGTGTATTCTGTGCAATTCGTTTTTAAATTTCTGAGGTCTCTACCCTTACTCATATATAAGTTGAATTATGAAAACAGATGGAAACAAACGTTTTGTTAAAGTATCAATCAGAAACTATTAACTTCCGTGTAATAAAAACTATTTGCAACGCAAAATCAGCTAAAGATTTTGGTTATTATCTTTCATCTTGCCCTTCGTGAAGGAAACGAGTAACTGCCGCGAGAATGTAGGGACCAATTATTTGAGTTACTATATTCTCCATTGACCTCAAAAGACCGTGAACAGATAGTGAAGCTATATTTGCACCTCCAGAAGCAGAATAAGGGGCCATCGCAGCATTTTCCCAAAGATCAAGGAAACTGGACGAAAAACCTGATCAAGATAGGGGTCATTGACCCAGAAGCTGCGGTATTCGTTTTATATTTAGTATTTTAGTTTTATACAGTACAAATGGTAACTAATACATAAATATCATTGTTAAAATCAATATTACTTCCCTTTTATGATATGTATAGTCTCTAATTGTATTGACACAGCTATGCAGTAGAAAAGATTTCACTTGTCACTTACGCACTTAATCTTGTGTATCGATTTTAATCGTTCAACATCATCAAAGATATTTGCGATGTCTATAGTAGATTAATGCCTTTATATAAGGAAAATTGGTGTAAACCCTTCGAGCGAGCTATACAACTTGTTTTGTTGTAGTTAAACGGTTTCAATAAGCAACAATAATGCTATCAATTTAAAGCGCTTTCAGCTCTTGGCACTAGGGCGAACCGGAGCGGGCCGTGGTATGCCAACGGGAGCAGGAATCTGCAGGTGGTCGGCGCGGGGCGGCGTGCGGAGCGGAGCAGAGGAACGCTTCGCCGGGGCCACCGAAGCACCGGCGCGCGGCCGCGGCCCGGCTGACGTCACTGGGCGAGCACGTCCGCCTGCCTCCGCGCCGCGCCGCCCTGGCTTTCACCGCTCGCGCGACATTCTCGCCAGCTCCTCACTCGGAAGGGAAGAGCAGAGCGCACAATGCGCCGATTTCGGCTCGCGTCCACGCGCGCCCCTCGTTAACATTCCTCCCCCGCCATTATTACGCCCGGCCGCGCTCGCCGCCCTCTGCCTCCCATGCCACCTCTCTCCTCCGTTCAGCCCCCTCATCGGCGCACTCCAGGCCCCGGAGCTCACGGCACCTCCTCCAAGCTCCGCCCCCTGCGAGGACACCTGGATTAACCACCCCGGCCGCAGTCCCTTCCTCTGTCGACGGTCGTCTTCGCTTTTGTCTCCGGCTTGTTGGGCCTCGCGTCAGAGATTAAGTTCTCCCGGGAACCTGTTGCGCGGCCCATTTCACTTCTGGCCGTCTCATTTGTCATTTCTCGAGCTTTCCGTCGGGTAGCATCTTATTGTTATGGCCTGCCATACTTGACATAATGTAGAACTCCTTGGTATTTTCCATGATATTCAATATTTTGTGGAACGTTCACGCAGTAGCACATTGTATCATTCTATATCAAAATTAAAGCGCGTATTATTATTATTATTATTATTATTATTATTATTATTATTATTATTATTATTATTTGCGTATCGGCCACTTCTAACCACGCTACCCGATTAACTTTTGTAACTATGGGGATGAGCTTTTCAGCACCTTTATCTCCTTCTCCTTCTTCTTCTCCTTCTTGTTCGGATCTGTTTGGAACATTGGATCTGTTGTGAATTTCTCTCTCAGTCAGAATCGTATAATCGCAGTATAAATTACGGGTTTCATTTCAAACACAACTTCTGAACGATACTGATAGAATGGTGTACAGGGCGAATAAGTCTTCAGTGGCCCGAAGACTAACTAAACTGTGAGACCTGTAATAATATTGAAATATTAAACATACGCATTCAAAATGAATCGACCGACTTAATTAGCTCATGTATGCGTGTATGCATGTATGCGTGTATGCATGTATGCGTGTATGTATGTATGCGTGTATGTATGTATGCGTGTATGTATACAGTGCCTCGGTTGATTAGGAATTAGATGACTGGCCTCTGAATCCCCCAGTGCGCAAGTTCGATCCCAGCCGAGGTGCGTGGATTTTCGAGAGGTGGAAAAGAAGCCATGTCACCCTTGTGGCATGTAAAAGAACCCTAGCAGATGCCCTGCAGAACTAAAACCTTCCAATAATATCGTTCCATAACGCGATTTCACTTTCTTTCAATCAGATATTTCGGATATAGTTAACTGAAACCGACATCTGGCGGAGAAAGTTAGAGTCATATCCCTGGCGTATCAGGGGACCACCCGCCAGGCACTCCTGCTTGACTCCTGCGCGTCGAAGGTGGGCTTCCAAGAAAGCCTGGGTTGTCAACTCGGGTTCAGAAAACCCTCGCTAAGGGCAGTCTCCCTGCTAGCAATCCCGTACGCAAAAATATGTCGTTTTGACTCTAAATATACAGGTCAATTTATTCACTGACAAGAGGCGGATGTTAGGGGCGGAATATTCTCGTCGATAGTTTTCCGTGGTTTCTCCAATTAATGTCAGGCAATTGCAGGAGCAGGAACTCGATGAAACGGACCATAAAGATCTTTCTTTCCTTGACTCTACCTCTCCCCATTATCTGACAAACTGACTTGCAGGCCCTACACTATCTGACATGTCGGTAGTCCAGTAGGGCGCTTACATCTAGTGTGTTTACGCTTGTCCCGGCCGGAACGGTGTCCCACTGGAGGGAGATTCCTGGAGGGTGAAACCCGGGAAGCCAACGTGTAGGTTGACGCCGGATCTCTTGTTCAAGAGGAGGAGTAACACCGGCAACTCCCGGGATTGAACACGTACAGGAATAATAGTCACAGCAGTTGACGCGCTTGGAAACATCAATCAATAAATCAAAATTAATATGACAATAAATTATAATTTTTGAAATTAATATTAAAATATACAATTTTGCTTCAAAGTAATGGTGTCCTTATCCAGTGGTCCTAAGGACATGCTTAGTCAGCTAATGTTTTAATCCACCCCTGATTTGTATCAGCTTCCCGTGATAGCCCGTTGAGGTGATATACTCGGTTTCATGATTTCGGCCAAACCTACAACAACTATTAAGATGACTTTTTCAGTTTTTTAGTGTCTATTTAAAGTAGATATTTTGGGTTATCACCTCGTCTTGAGTTGCTGTTTCAAAGCCTTCGCCCTCGGGGTACAAATAACCTAGTGAGCACTACCTGATCGTGTCACAGTTTATAGTACAAGTTGTGCCCAAATGAAATGGAGACCGTAACCGCAGCAGCTCAAATCCCCGTAAGTGAACGTGGTAGCCAATAGGTAGAGAAATCGTGTATTTTCATCAAAATATCGCCTTCGCAGCGTTACATAACTTTCTCTGTACCATCTATACGTATAGTTTGTTTATACTTCGCATACAAGAAAATAAAAAAGAAACATACGCAAGTTATCAGACGACAGTGAAGAGCTGAAGAGATAACGTGCAAGTGTGTATTCGGTTTTTCAGCCATAAAAGTAATCATTCGTCGAATATTTTGTTCTTGCTGAGGTCTTGAGTTAATATCAAAACGAATAAGTCATTTAGCAGTCTTTTATGTAATATGATTCTCTCACAATTGTATTCCATTTGTGTACATAGATATTACGATACTAGGTAATAATAGAAGCTACATTTAGTGATGAAATTCGTTTACTTTTGACAATTTGTATCTTCGACGCCTATTAATGTTTAAAGTATGAGAACTTACAATTTTTACCAGTGCAAGCATTCTATTCTAGTAACAAGCATTCATTACGATAGTTAGAAAGGCACAAGTGTCTCTTTCAACTTCAGTTATTCCTATCCTGGAGAAATGCTCTTTCAAATAGTGAAACCGGTTGACTTTGTCGTCTTATTCAACTGTTATGTTACTGTTTATTCAACCAAAATATTCACAATTATAAATTATATTGGGTATGACTGTTTACTAATTCCTAAAATATGTAAATCATTGGAATTACCATGACTCTTAATCAGACCCTCTTTACGGTATTGCCTTAGTTACCACCTGCAAGGATGTTTCAATCGGACTCACTAGGCTAAGAAAGGGACAGTTCAAAACCAAGTTTGAAGAAGGCAATGGCTATTATTAAATACACGCCTTTGAACACTGTGTGTGGCGCAAATTATAAAATTGGATTATAGCATACCCAACGGACTAGCTTTTTTAAAAAAGTACACTATCATTTAAAATCAACATTCTGAACATTGTTATCATCGTTAAGTAAACTCTCCCGTCCTGACATAATATAATTTAATTTTGTCTTGTCTTTTTTTTAAATTCTGTCTTGTCAAGATTTTGAAGCGTTATGGAACATTAGATGCAGACAGGTGCGTTTACTTACTTATTATTTCTTCGACTTATTTACATAACTCCACGTACCCAAAATATTTCTCCAACGTTCCGTGACATCTTTTCTCTAACATAGTTGTAGTAATAAAATATCATTTGAACCTAGGTCTTATTAAATACAATTAGTTTTAAGGGTATATTTACAGACAAGAAAGTGTAAAACTTGAAATATTATCACTCGGCCGCCAGTTAATGCGAACATCACTCGCCTCACCGGCGACGAAGAGATATGTGGTCATCTATGCTCTTTTGTTTTACCAAGAATAGTCTCGACTGAATGGAATGACAAATCAGAAAACAAATGACCCCTATTCCGAAAATGATTACAGAAACTTCGAAGACTCAAAAAAAACTGTGTTCTCGACTTTGCAAATAATACAATTACATGGAAATCAAGAAAATTGGGAAAAACCTCGCAAACCGACGAGTAGGTCGGCGCCGGATCTCACCATCCAACTGGGGAAGGTCACGGCAATCTCCCGCGATAAACCATGCGCTAAACTTACTGGACTAGTGACTTTAGCATTTGAGGTGTCCGGAATCACCAATTAATCAATCAATCATCATCACTACTAGAATTATACGAACCGACAGCCAGTCTATCTCCTTCAACATACTTCCTTGTCCTTTTCCACCTTGTCTTCTCCACCTGCTCGTTCCTCATAACATTGTAATGCAAATGTGTGTCAGGGTCTGTGCCCCCGCCGAGGGATTAGCGATGCCCCCTCCGTGGCCCCCTTGTGTACGAGGATTCGAGAATCCCGTCGGGAGACTGCCTCGCCACCGAATGGAAGCGATCATCTCGGCAACGCCGACGCCAACACTGCCGCCAACGACGGCACCAACAACGTCCGCGACCCCTGCGCAACTGCCTGCGTTGCCGCGAGCGTCAGTTGCCCCACGCGCACTGCATGCACCAAACGAAAAGAAAGCCGCTCGTTTTTTCATGAACCGTACGTATATGTAACGTACGTAATGTAAAAATGTTACGTACCGCTACTCGTGCGTGAAGTAGTCTTTTTAAGGCATCTGAAAAACGCGAGTTCAATGTGAAAAAAGAGTAAAGGGGGTAAAAAAACAACATTTTCATTACCTTAATTCGAAAATAACTTTTATATAAAGATTTTTCCAACCTAAAAGAGTTACACCCTACTTATAATCTACGTATCGTCGAGTGATTCGATTACCGAAGTATTTTTCATTGTACGCTCACCGAAATGCGATGTTTCTCGATTTGAAATCCAAAGAAGGTGAGTCTCTTTCGGAAAAACACACACAAAGCAAAAACATGCGCACCCATTGAATCCGCTACCTTGCGCCCTCTGTAGTTAGTTGGCATGCGTCATCGATATCGGTTTTGAAATCAGATGTTTTTTATAAAGACATCGATTGATTGATTGTTAGTATTTCTGGGGTCGTAAACTGCTCATACTATTAGTCCCGTAAGTATAGCGCATGTTTTTCGCCAGAATTCTCCTCCAAACATGGACTAAATTCGATGATGTAACTAATGTTGAAAATTCTGCCACCGTCAGGATAATGATGACGACATGTACAGTGAGAGAAAAATACTAATAGAAGAAAAGCGTTGAAAAAGTATTAGGAGTGAGAAATAATTTAATAACGCTGCAATAATAATAATTTATTATTATTGTATAAACAAATATTGGAGTTCTTTTTAAATGGAGAAACTAGGAGCAATTGGTGTGCAAAGAAAATGAATCCAAGAAGACTTGAATGAAATAAAAAATACTGATAAATTAATTGAGAATAAAGAACAATTCAGAATTATAATTCATGATGAGCAACTCAGATTGCAACTGCAAGCAACATCTGAAAGAATGAAGGAGTATAAGAGGAAGCGTAAAGAAAAAAAAACACGCAAGAAGTAATTGATATAACGTACTCCAAGATGGGTGATCCATAATAATAATAATAATAATAATAATAATAATAATAATAATAATAATAATAATAATAATAAAACATACTCTAAATATTTTATATATACATCATAAACAATATCGATGTACCATAAATCATGTTACTGGCCGTAGAATAACCATCCTTTTACCTGTGGATTATCCCTTGTAAATACAGTGAGAATGTCAAGATTACTGATGAACTAGTGATGTAAATTTAAACGGTGTACAGAGAAAAGCTGACAGTGTCGTTGTAAACTTCATTTTTATCAACCTATACGTAGTCGTACAACAAATCGGACGATGATAATCAAGTCATTCGGTTACTACAGTTAATATTTTAAAAACCTCCTTGAAAAGGATAATGTCACCATTTATCACGTGAACAAAAATGATATAGCTATAAAAATACGGTTTCAGAATACCAGAAAATCACGGAACCCTTTTTACTTTCTCGGGTACTACTTACATAGCATAAAGTAATGCAATGCGTCAGCAGAAAACAGCGATTTATTGGCATAAAATACTTGTACTTTCCTGATACCGAAAAAGTAGATAATTGTATTTATGTTATCCGATAGCGTTTGTAAACTGCTTACTTATGTGTCCGGAGTCGTGTAATGACTCTTTATTACAGCCTTGTAATATAGTAGCTCTCAATTGTCGCGATCAACAAAAGCAAAACTGTTGTCATCGATCTGAATAATATGATGCAAAACAAAAACATTCTATGAAAAAAATAAGGAGTATACGTAGAAAAACACTTCTACTTAATAATTTATTAATGAAAATAACATATTTACTCATAATACTCATCAATTGATCAGGTTTTTGTCCAGTTTCCCTGATCCATGGAGCAAATGCTGAGATGGCCCCTTGTTTTGCTTCTGGACGTAAATGTAGCTTCACTAGGCGCACGTTTTGTTGAACTTTCCTTTTGCTTGCAAATGTAAGAGTAGAGGTAAGGGCAAGTTGCTATTTTGTTAGCAATGCAGAAAAATCATACTTGCATTTCGTGTACCGATACAAATAAGTTTTCTATAACTCAGAAACGAAAATGACTATTTTTCAAATATTGCTAATCTTGCAATTTTTAAAGTTTATTTTTAAAATGTATTTATTTTATTTATTTATATTAAACATTTCCTCACCTTTCAACTATTTATAGTTAAAATGACAGGAAGGGATTCTGGAACTCAAGAAAACGTGCGCAGATAATCGTTTCTCCCCTACGTCACATACAGTTTTTACTGTTTTTTGACTAAATAAATCTAAACAACCTTTCGTATACATTCTTACAAACCTGCATTAAGCTTTGGTACATACTTTCGCTGCAAAATGAGCTAATATAACTTCCATGTATACGTTCTTAATATTTCTTTCTCTCTTCTATTCCTTGAAAATGTATTCTTTGCGATGTATATCTTCAGATTAAATGGTTAGTAAACTTTTCACAGCTTCACTTGTAATACCTTTAGAAATATCTTCCCTTTTCTCGCACCAGACAGAGATTGTCAACTCATTCATCATTACGCCCTCATATAGAAGAGAATGCTGCAAAGGCGATCGGATATGAGAAAATATTGTATATTACACGTGGCTGAAAGACCATTATGTGCTCGTTAGGTATAGTTAGAGTTATACACTCGCGCTGACGCATTCGAGAATTGGCAAAGTTGCGCGTACTGGTCTACTTCAGAAACTTATAAAATTATATACTATGATATATCGCCGTTTTCTATCAACTTTTTAATACCTTTTTGTATTACGTTTTAATGTCTACCCATTTCTATATGACAAATTATCGTGGCATCTTTTCGGTATTAGGGACGCACAAAACGTGGGAACGTGGTTAGCGGAAGTAATTTATTACATATAGAAAAGTAATTAATTTTCATTTAAACAGTAATTGAAATGGAACACGTTGAATCAAGGGCGGAGTTTTGGAAACTCCTGACCAAAGGTTATAAATGTCTGTGAAAATCTTAAACTTAGAGATTTTTAATTGCACATTTTTTTATTATTTGGATTGCGGGTTAAACAATCTCAAGACAAAAAAAGACGAATTATGATATCATCCAAAGCTGTAATATCACCCTTCCTTATAAGAAACCAAGGTAGCTGGGGGAGTATGCTGATTAATATCGCTTTATTCATGTAAACACATCGAGCATTATAAGGCTCCTTGAGGAAAAAAAACTATATATATATATATATATATATATATATATATATATATATATATATATATATATATATATATATATATAATATGCATTTGAAGCGATTAAGGTAATCTACGTGGTTTCAATATCGATGCATTTCTGTCACTCACATGACATCAATGTCTCCAATTCTTTCGGTTTTCAAAACAGTCAAATGTCTTCCCCAAGTTTACAATTTATTATACGTTTTCATATATACAAGATGATGAGAAAAGTAGCTTTTCATGTTCCATTTCAATCGACAAATTTTAAAAAATTGGCACAAATGCGAAATTCATCTCAGCTATTTTATTAGGGTGGCAATGCAATACTCTTTTGAGTTTGAACATCAATTTCAACATTAAAATAAAATAAATGATTTACATATTCAATTTTCCAATTCGGATCCTCTAGGTTCTAGCAGCCTGTAATGTTCTTCTTACGAATTCAAGGCACATTGATTTTTTTTGTCCAATACGATTTTATGTCTTTTTTTTTTAACAAAAAAGATAAGCATAATTTGTGAGTATGAACATAGAATTAAAATACAGAATTTTCATTCCTTATTAGCCAATTTAGGATTGAAACTAAACTACTCGTTCCCTTAATAGTATTTAAATATATTTTCGAAATTAATATAAGAGTAAAAACCTAAGTGTATAGCCTTTATTATGTGAATATGAAATGTACCCTGAACAATTTACTTTGAAGGGAAAAACAAACTTAACATATTACTGTACGCTGCGTTGGCAGTACTACATAACTTCCGTACACAAATATAATCATGACTCGCTAAAAATGATATCTACAAATAATCATAGATTTTATTTATTTATTTATTGTTAGCGATTCCAGGCGCGTTGATGAATAAGGTCATTAATCTCCTAAGTGTAGTACATATTTCTTCCTCGGGAGTTGGCGGTGATCTTCCCCTGTTGGATGGCGAGATCCGACACCGAAATACCATTGACTAGTGGGGTCTTCCCCATCCAGGTATCTCTCACCAGTGGGGCACCGCTCCAGCCGGGACAAGCTCTAAGCACCTGATCGGTCTCCCGGCAAGTGTGGTAGTGTAGTGCATGTTAGTGTACTGGCCCGTTTGTTAGGGTGCTTCTCCAACATTCGTCTGGTGATGATCGGAGAAACCACAGAAAACTACCGATCAGAACAACCGGCAGCCAAAAGTCTCCTCAGCGGCTGCATTCGACCTAGCTGACAAACTTGTTGCAGAAAAATCCTGTCACAGTCGGGACTCGAACCTAGGACTTTCTAGTCACTGGCACTGCAGTGACATCAGTTGATGTGCCATCTCTCTCGATAAATAATCATAGGTTTGGTTTGGTTTTCTTTCGGCTAGAGACATGTCGAAGACAGATGCCTTAGTCATCGTTTCGAACTTGTGGCGGCCGGTGAAAGCGGAAGCCGACTAAGAGGGTGTGTACTGTAGGCTCAAACCTTAGAATACGAGATTTTATAACAAAATTAACTCACCTCCTGTGAAATGGGGTTTGCTTCCTAAAATCCGAGTCCACGGGTTTCAAACCTGTCTGGGAGCAGTGACATTTTAAATGGTGGAAAATTCTCAGAATCGCATGTCACGTTCGTGATTCTCATCTATGAGAATCGTATCTTAATTAGGTTAGCCTGAAAATCACGCAAATAACGGATAAAATGGCTGAGTGCATTATTGTGTCGGTCCCTGGTGCCAAAAAAGGAAGTCGAAATATTGCTGGTAGCGTTGGGCGCCCATGTGCCAAATTCAAACTAGAGATGCGACCTCGATATCGATGTTTTGGATACAACAGCTTTTTTATAGGTTTTTGTGGTGCAACTACCAAACTACGCTGGAGGATCATACAAATGTGTGGGGATGCAGTCTATTGATCAGCGTAGACGCTGTAATACAACAATTTCTTATGTTAACAAAAATATAACGAAAGGAAGCGCTGATAGAGAATAACACCTTCGTTTGACTTGTTCCATTTGGAGTTTCGTAAAAAAAATTTTTTCGCTAATATATATTATACGGAGGTTTGAATTGTAATATCACGGTGTCAGGAGAGACAAACAAGACTTTAAATAACATAAATTTAACTAGTGCAGCTACAACAGCACATTCATTCTCGCATTATTTGTAACGTCTAAGCAATATCTGTGTTGTTTGGTCAGAACTAGTAATCTCTAATTTATTACGTTTTAGCTGAAAGCACGTCCCTATTTTAAGAACATTCCTCTTCCGCTTGGTATAGCCATTGTATATCTAATAGTAGTTCAGCGATTTCTACATCGTGGTCTAAACCTGCTATCTGTCAACTATTTGTTTTAGATTTGGTCAGAACGTGACATGTGCACTTGTCATGTACTGACCAAACCATTTTCTACATACTATTATTTGTGTGGAGACAGTGATAGGGAGTTATCATGTTTGAACAAAATGACAGTTTATTGTAAATGTCAGTGTTTGTGGGCATTATCTCTATTTGAATAATGCAAGAAATGTCTCAATTAATTGGAACAATATTTTATAGTTGCAACTCACCAAGAATTTGGAGGATAGCGATTTCAATGCTCACTAGGAAGTATGAGGCACTTTTCAGAACACATGATATAAACAGACTAGAACGATTGTGTGAAAAAAATTGTTTGCCTTTTGAGGAGGAACTTATAAACATTCAAAATAATATAATAGTTATTTATTAAGTTTTACGAGCTCTTCTCCTAATGATGTCATTAAATCTGAAGTCATTGGAGAATTATCTAATGACGACGATAATGATAATGAGATGAATGATGAAGTAATAGAACGGGCAACAAGAGTACTCAGAGTAAAATTGCCGTGAGATCACTTTGTTCACAATAAATTTGGCATGGTTCGGGCAGCAAACAAACTCGGACTCCGGATATAAAAGTTGAAAGTGCTCACCATTACCCCATGATCCTCCCAGATGAAATGTAGCTGATTTCTTCTCGTAGATAACACATCCCTGGTAACTACACGACTTCACTTAATAGTGTGACCATAACCAACAACTTTTAACATTGTACGCTGAAAATATAATCTGATATCGGTACTCTGCAGGGATATTTTGCTCATTTATGAAATTTCAACGATGATGCGTTTCGAACTAAAAATGTCAACCCTAGGAACTAATTAGTTCGTGATTTCTGTTAGGAGTATGTTTTTGACCAGAGGTAGTTGCCCGTATCAGGAGGAAACAAAGTGGCAAACACCTACAGAATAAATATTTATTAAGAGCAACTGTCTTATTGATTGTATTGCTGTGCAGTTACTAGTCCATAAGCTGTTGAAACTGTCTACTCGCTTCGGTGCCTGGGTGGCGCGTGATAAGATAAATGTTCAAGCGGATTGTAAACCGAAGATATGGCAGGTTCTTCAGAGTTTTATTTCAGAAACCTTATCCCTAACGTTAGCTTTACATTTCTGGTGATCTTAGCATTTCTGCTCTGGACAAGGAATATTAATCGTATGTCAATAATCTGCGAACCCCCATAATATGTAGGAATGCGTTAAACCCATCTAACCGGACTCGGCTTTTCTCTATTTACAACCATTTTATCTTCCATCAAAAAGTATAATAATATCTTATCACATGTCGACATTGACTGACTTTTTTATTCGTCACACATATTTTATTGCTTTCAACATGGTAAAGACATCACGCAAACAGCCAATAATTACAGACATTTTGGATGTCTTCTAGTGACTACAAAAAATGTGTATTCGTTAAAAACATATTTATTCTGTTACACACATGTATAGGACTTTGGGAGAGATGAATTATATTTTACTTGCGAATGTGTAGAATATGTGCGAGTATTAATAGTATAGAGAAAAAACGTATTGCTGAAGAAAAAAGTGCCGATTTTTCGATAGAAAACTTCGTCTTGTTGGTCCTTAATAGCGAAAAAGTTTGTTTTTTTTTCTTATGTAGTGAATTATATTTTTTATGAAGTGAATTACTTTTTTACTTACTTGTGCAAACTTCGTAAGAAGAGAAAGAATGGTAATCGTGCGTTGCAAACGGCGAATTATAGAACGAAAAACTCTTATTGACGGGCCCAATCCAAACTTTTTCTTCACATTGCTTCTGTGGTTGGAATAAGGCATGCTTCAAAGAATGGTGCAGCTCTAATTTTCATTGAACTTTCTGAATTTTCGAAAATTACATATTTAGAAATAATGCGAAAAAGTATGTGATGTCGCACCACTTGTTTCAAAAACATTGTAGATGACCTTTTTGAAAGATCTGTTACTTTAGTACAGGTTTCATTTAAGACAAACATTTCTATATTCAATTTTTTAGTTTTGAAATGTTAATATTTTTTAAAAATCGAAAATACAGAGTTCTATACAGAGAATACTATTCACATTTTCCAAAAATTGTACATGACCTTATTTCAAGGTGTCTTTTAGCAACAGATTTTATTAAAGAAATAATATGTTTCTTTAAAATTGTAGTTGTAAGAAGAGGTCGAAAATAATTTGAACTTTTGCAATTTTCGAAAAATCAGGGATTTTAATGCCGGGTCCTTTATGCTATTCGAGGACAAAATTTAATCAAACAATTCATCAAAGTCATTTTTTTAAAAAAATTGAAAATTAAAATGAGCCTTCATGTAAAGCGCTCCCAAAACAAAAATATCCTTTGGTACTGAGTTCCTTTAAATTGGTTGAGAAATATCAATTTTAGAGAAAATCGGTTGAAAAGTTTTGGCGCTAGCTCTGACCACAGACGGACAGACAGACGATTTTTTCGTATCAAGGATGCACATACTTAGTTTTGACTACACGTGTTAGAGGAGGTAATTTACTATACATAAGAACAAGATTTACCTTTCTTTCGTTACCAGCGCCAGGCAATAAGAGTTTTTCTGTCTACCGAAGAAAGTATTGCAAGAAAAAGAAAAAAAAAGATGCGGATGATAACTTGAGGTTTTAAAAGCAGATTGAAACTTTCCTTCATTCAGTTTGCACTTTTTATTAAGTTATTCAATAATTTAATGCAGTATATATACTGCATAATTGAATGCAGTATATATATTGTCTACGTGCTAAACACACGTACACCCTTAAGCCATGACCACGAGGCAGGGACGTCGCCGGTAGGTCTGAGCCCGTTCACTGGCTGTCACCCCAAGTAACATACATACATTGATTACTTCCTTCAGCTGACGATACTGTGCTTATGATACTCCCTTCAACCACTGTGTCATAGAAATTATACGATTCAACTAAGAAGGAAATACCTTGCAACAATATTAAACGTGTAGAAGAAAAGTGACAGAAATCTAACTTAAAAAAGGATGTAGTACTACTCCAATTGGTGCTACAAGAGAACATAGTTTCTCGCGTTGAATAAGTTTTGAATTTTTTTCTAAAATTGAGAGTGCAACGAAAATTTGAGCTGTGCCGTTTTTAGGTGTCTATTGCTGTATTCGTGAAAAAAAATTGAGAGAAAATTAGGATTCATTTTTGTAACTTTTTTCTGTAAATTTCACTTAAATCTTACGCGAAAACTACTCATTTTTACAAAAACATAGTACATGTCCTTATTTAAAGATCTAATTTTGAAGAAAATATTTTATTAAACAAAACGTCTATTCTATATTAATATAGTAGTTTGTAATGTCATTTTTTGCAATGTTGCAAAATCAGTTGTTCCGAAAACCATTTCTGCTGTGCGTGAACTGATATTGCAAGATCGTCATGTGACCTATCGTGAGATTGAGACAACCTTAGGCATTAGTGGGATCAGCATACATTCAATATTACATGAACATTTGACTGTCAAAAAAATGTGTTCGCGTTGGATACCACACAATTTGTCAACCGCTCAAAAAAAAGCTCATCGATTGAACGATTGGTCGAAAAAATGCTCAAAAATACGATCGCGGTGCTTCGAAACACGCCTATGACATTGTGACAGGTGATATATCGTGGATTTACGCGTATGAGCCCGAAAGTAAACAGAAGTCAACTGTATGGGTGTTTCAAGATCAGCAAAATCCAACAAAAGTTGTTCTCGCACGAAGCACTTCCAGATGGTCGCCTGTTTTTTCGGAAAAACTGGACATGTCGCAACCGTACCACTAGAACAACGCAGAACAGTCAATTTTGAGTGGTACACAACGATTTGTTTGCCAGCTGTCTTCCAAGAAATCAGGAAAAACAACCGCCGAAGACGGATCACTCTACCACGACAATGCGAGCTCTCACACATCGGCTCAAACAATTGCATTTTTGAGCACCCAAAACACCGATTTGATGGGTCATCCGCCGTGTAGTCCTGACTTGACATCAAATGACTTCTTTTTATTCCCGTACATAAATAACAAACTGACAGGTCAACGTTTTTCGACACCTGAAGAAGCGGTTGCTGCATTCAGAATGCATGTTTTGGAGATACCTCAATCAGAGGGGCAAAAGTGCTTCGACAATTGGTTCAAATGCATGCAAAAGTGTATAGATCTTCATGGGGAATATTTTGAAAAACAATAAAGTGATTTTCGATGATTAATATTTGTTTTTGTTCTCTAATCCTGAAATATAAAAGGCAACCCTCGTAGTGCATAAAATATAGCAAAGGTTTCATTTTGGTAGATTTCCCTGGTTTTCGAAATCTGCAAAAAATCTTCATACAACTAAAATGTTAAAGATATAGATTTTTTACTTTCTTAACAGAAAAATAATGTAATCGTGAGCCGCAAAACGGCAAACTTTTCTGGCGAAAAAGTCCTCTAACACGTGGTGTACCTAGAATCCATGTACTGTGGGTCCTGAAAACCGAAACATCGCTTGACGGCAAAACGTCCGTCTGTCTGTCTGTGGTCAACACTAGTTCCTAAACTCTTCAGCCAATTTTCTTTAAAATTGTTGTTCCCCAATCGATCAGAATGAACACGAGACTTTGGGAGTTTCAAAGGGATGCGTTTTTGAAGGTAAATGAACCTTCAAAAACATTTTCAAACTTTTCTCAAAAATGGCACCAAATTGTTTTATCAAACCCATATTTTTTTAAAATTGTAAACGTGCAATTTTTTTGACGTCTTCCAACAACTATAATATTGAAGATAGATTTTCCTTAATACAATCTGTTCATTCAAGACGGATCTACAAATAAGTTGTTCAATTTTTCGGAAATATGTGTTGTTTTCATTTAATTTGGCGCGAAATATAGAAAAGTAATTTTCTCAAAAAACACTCAAAATTTTTCTTAATTTTGTTCCATGGATAGAAAGGATGATTAAAAGTATAGCGCAGTTCTCATTTTGTTGAACTCTCTGAATTTTCTAAAATTACAAATTTAGAAATATGCGGGGAAATGTTTGTGTTGTAACACCACTAGTTTCTTTAATAAAATATGTTCTTTAAAATCATCTAGAATAATGTCGTGTACAATTTTACGAAAATATGACTAGTTTTCGCACAATTGTTTGTAATATACGTAGTACAGAGAAATAATGTAATGCTGGTGTATATCAAGTTTGAGATGTCAACGATACACTAGTTTTGGGGTCTCCTGATACCGAAAAAGTTTTGTTTTTTTACCTTTCCAATACGTCCGTCCCCCATCTGGCAGGCCGTCTGTGAACACCAGCACCCTGCACCTAAAGCATACGTAGTTTATTTTCCTAATTGAAGACATGCCTGTCCATCTGGCTCGAATCGAAACTTTGAGATTTTGAAAAAAATTCTTTAAAATTTGGTGTACTTTACTTGAAGCTCCCCGTACATTTTCAAAATTTTCTCAAAACTGTCCCCTAGTTTTTTTCTTTAAATTTCTTGTAATAATGTAGTAAAATAAACATACATCCGATTTTTATGTTTTAATCTAAATTTTCGAAAATTTCAAAATTTTTCGGAGGTCTTCCTACAACTACAAATTTGAAGATACAGATTTTTACTTCAAATAAAATTTGTTCTTCATAGTGAGTTCTTCGGTTAAGGTCATGTACATTTTTTTTAAGAAATATTAGTTTTCGCGCAATATTGCGAGCAATATGTGCAATTTTAAAACAACAAACGAGATTTTCCTAAAACTGTTCCTATTTGTTACTTTAAACATTTGGAAGAGATGGTGCTAAATGTACTCTATGAGATGACAAACATCAGTAAGCACTATTCTTTTGTTTTAAAAAAATACAAACATTTATTATTTTGACTTGTCTCTCACGTCGTTAATATTTACATTAGCGACGATTTTTTCATATTATTATATTTCTGAGTACATGAGATTTAA
Organism: Gryllus bimaculatus; assembly: GCA_017312745.1. Taxonomy (NCBI): domain Eukaryota; kingdom Metazoa; phylum Arthropoda; class Insecta; order Orthoptera; family Gryllidae; genus Gryllus; species Gryllus bimaculatus. The sequence continues at coordinate 59,145 of BOPP01000039.1, read as the reverse complement.
ATAATTTTATATAAAGTTTCTCGAAAACTCAACAATTTTCTTTTAAAATGAGCTAAAATGTCGTATTTTTTGAAACGATCAAACGCCATTTTCTCTAAAATAGGTCCAAATTAGTTCTTCAAACATTTCCAACGGGTATTGATAATTGCATATTTAAAATAAAGTGTAACTTTATAATTCATTTTGCAGTATTCTTTTGTTTTTTCAAACATTACACAAATGTAATTTTTTTGAAACATCTCTCACGCCATTGATATGCACATTTCCAGCAATTTGTAAACACTATTGTATTTGTGAGTTAAAGTACTGGTTCCGTCAAGCGGCAGGGCTCTACCACCGCTGCACGTCACGACTGCACGCCACCGCCACCGCTGCACGCCACGACTGCACCGCCGCTCGCCGTTGAAAGGGGTGGGTTTTGCCGGGGTAGGTTTCGTCGACCCTCCGGCGATGACGAACAAAGGGACCGCACCAGCTAAAACGCCGCGACCGGCGGCACAGTGGGAATGCCGTCACTTAAAACTGTGTCTGCTAGCGGTGGCGCTTAGGCCCACCTGTGCCTGGCGTAGCGAGTCCGCCGCCGAAAGCCGCAGCGGCGCAAACCTGTCGCACGTAGGAAGGCCTCCATTCAAACCAATGCTCTGCTACAAACCGCGCTGTTCGGAAGCGCGCAGCAGTGGCGACGTGAGAAGGGGCCTTAAGCTGTTTGAATAATGGTTAATTTCGTGTTTCTGAGCGTGATAGCTGTTATGATCATTAGCCCCGTAAGTGTAGTGCATGCTTGTTTATTACGGGAGGTGGAGGTATGCTGCTAAGGTCATTAGTCCCATAAGTGTGGTGAATGTTCTTATAGCGGGACGTGACGGTGATCTCCGCTGGTTGGCGAGATCCGAAGGCGACCTACCGTCAGTTTGCGGGGTTTACCCCAACCAGTTATACCCCACCAGCGGGAAACCGCCTCAGCCACCAACGAGCTCTAAGCTCCCGACCGGTCTCCCGGCATGTGTGGTAGTGTAGTGCATATAAATGTAAGTGTGTGTAAGGGGTGAGGAAAGGTCACGTTAGGGGAAGGGAAGATCGCGTGCGGTCCGTGTCCCGTTTGTTAGGGGATTGCACCGGGGTCCGCTTGGTATTGATTGGAATCGGTACAGAGAACTCCCGATATGAACCGCTGTCCACTAAAATTTTCCTCCTAACAGCGGGCTCAATTCGACCTAGTTAACCAAAAGTGTCAAACATCCTGCGTCCGTCGGAACTCGAACCCTAGGACCTCCCGGTCAAAGGCACTGCAGTTAGATCAGTTGATGCCCTGAGCCATAAGCCGGTATGTTGCGATAAGATAAGAAAGAGAAAATGGACAGAAGAGATGAAGTTGGTGTTTGAAAAGTGGCGACACATGCTTAAGGTACATGGTTGCACCATCCTCAGATAATCGTAAAATAGTCTATACTACCTGAACCCGTACGATTACATTGCACACAAGTACTGTAGGGAAGTTAGGACAGAACATTCTGCTTATCCACAACATTCATTACGTTTCGTACTTACCAAGGTATTTAAGGCCGGTAAATATACACAGTACAGTTTTCGTGCAAATTGAACGTCCAAAAAGTGCAGCCCAGGCTGCACGATTTCGGCCGGAAAACATTTGAGCACTTTCATAATTTGAACTGATTGAGAATATGCGGAACTGTACCGTGTTACCATTACACACACACACACGTACACACGTATGAAATATATGTATGTACGTATGAACGTATGTATATACGTATGAAATATACTACAGAATCATCAGAATACCTTAACCTCTTTGATGTTTTCCGTAGATATCATAAGAAAGTACACTGAATACTTACAATTGCTAGTCACATATAATAGTTTTGGCAAAATTGGTTTGCCAATGACAATGGCTTTATTGCAGACACATACCATTCCTCTAAGTTTCACGTCGACGATGATGTCAATGTTGTCTGCGAAGCCTTTGATGAGGGTTCCTTCTGGGTGGGTGAGCTTCAGGACTTCGTTATATAACACTCCACAGTAGAAGCCCCAGTACTGAACGTTGTAGAACGCCGGCTTTGATGTCGTGCACCTGCGGTCCATTACTTTGTTATAGTACACTAGTATCGTTATCGAGATTGAGGTTTTCAGCCACTATTGTCGAGTTCGTTGGCACATTTATTTGGTGGAGTGCCTAACGAACGCCACTCTAACTTGCCGAATTAAAGGCATGTTTAATCTCCAATGTCACCACCTAACTATTTTGGAAATATTTTCCTCCTGTTTCCTCTAAGTCTACAGTGTCGACTACAAGGTAAACAGAGTGCATTGTTGATCGTGACTTGCGGAAGCGTTACTACTTTTCTGATAGCCCTGCTCTCTCTACAGCTTCTTCCAATCTGGTGCTTATGATACCTTCAAGACCTTTGCGAGCTGTATCGAGAATACATAGAGGCCCGTAAGACGACCGCTCTTCGGAAGTTTTTTTTCCCCTATGGATGAACTGCCATTTTTTTTCCCAATTGTGTACTATTCCAACATTCCCTTGATATTGATCGGAATATCCACAGAAATATACCGGTCAGAGCTAGAATTATGTTTGAATTCAACTTGTATACTACCAACTGTCGAAAATACGCAGTTGTCGGGACTCGAAACGCAATGTATTCCTGTCAAGGACAGTGCAGCGGCAATGAATGTTGTAACTTGGCCATCTCAGGAGGTAGACAAAAATGATCATGCGCATCTGCAACATCAACAATCTCCACTTCTTTATTTTATGTACAATCTGTACAATCATGTGCCATCTATACTTCGATTTAAACTTAATGGCACTTGAAGGCCACGAGCTGCACGGAGAGGGAGACACTGTCATCCAACCGGGAGCTTCGTTACGTATTCAATTTTCGTATTGGAGCTCTCAACTGGAAGGTAATATCCCCCTTCCCTTCCGGCTCGTGATCTTCAAGTGCCACTACGCTTAAATCGAATATATAATAGTCCTTCAAGAAAAATAATTTTCATATGATTGTGGTTAAAAACTATTATTAAATCAGTTTTTGTTTGCATTTTCGGGTATTGATGTGTTTGGTACGCTATTTTACTTTGGTTTAGTTAGTTTCATCTCAACTGCGAAATTCTGAATTTATGCCAATTCTACAATTTCCAGGAGGGATGCGAAAATAAACAAGCGAATGTAAACAAGTTAAAGAAATATGTGTTTCAAAACATGCAGAATATATATATNNNTATAATAGTAGATTAGTGGTGCAGTCGATTTCTCTTTCTCTGATTGGCATCATTTTTCGGGAGATTATTATCAAGAATGGTGATTATCTCGCCCGGTATCACATTATTCTAGTTTTCGCCATACGTGTTTCACACTTGACAAGAGAAATACTTCCTGGAAGTTGAGGTACTCCAGATCGATGCGAATTACATCACGAACTACTCCGAAAGTAACTACATATCTCACATCATTTTCTAAAAGAAGTAGACGAAGTAAAAGAGGAGGAAGAAGTGTTAAAAGTTATCGTAGCATTTATTATCTCGAATAAATAACTAATAATTTATTGTAAATCCCAGAGAAACTGAGTCGTAGGTGTTATTTCCTCACTGACTACATACTGACGACACAATTTTCACAATAAACGAGAAACGAAAAGGTCAGCGCCACTTGGTATTTAAGAGTTTGAAGAGAAAGTATTTGGTTGCTATCCGCTATTATAGTTCAACTTACGGAGTTCTTTACAGCGTAAATGATCATTGCCAACTCATTTATAACAAAAAGGAATCCATAATGGAGTGCAAGAAGAAACCAACAGATTACGAAAATGAAGAGAAGAATCGTTTCTCATTTCGCTCGCAAGTTAATTTTTACGTAGTCTTGACATTAGGTATTCGTTTTCCGAGTAGTCGGAGTAGTATTGTCCGAGTAATAACGTGAAAAGCAATGAAGATTTCAATGACTTTAAGAAGCACTGGACAGACAACATCAATGCTTAGCTGACTTATTTCTTTTTAAATTTAATACATGCTTTTCTAGATTCTGACTCCTCGAAATTCATGTTATCCCAATTACATTTGGAATATTCTCATGTTAAATTTTTGCAAAGAGATTAGCAATGTTTTCTTCCAGAGATTCATATTTAACGCACCTCTGATACGCGCATACAGACAAAACAAACATATAAACACGCATATACATATGCATGACGAAGGGAAATGACGTAAATCGTAAACCAGCCGAGAACGTGCACATCTGCGGTTTCTTTCAGACTAGCGTGGGGTTGGTAAATAACGGCGAGAAGAAAGATCGTTCTCGTAATAAAGAGAAACGGAAGACATTGTAGAAATATACTACCATCTTTTATAAAGATGGTGAAATATTTTAAAAGAAAAAAAAACATAGACATCCGTAGGCGTATAGTCATCTGTCACCCTGAGCCTTGTTCACCGAGGTCAGATTACTAATCATAGTCTCTTTCATATGTAATGTGGTGGCCACTTCAACAGTCTTCTCTGTTTCCTCATTACAGAAAATCGTCAATGTGTGAGGCGACACTAAAGAAAAGCAAATATGATGGAGATGATCTACGCACAAAGATGAGAGAATCACATGATAGGTCAAACATTCGCAGCGATGAATACTTAGTATTGTCGAAACTGAAATTAAAAGTAAGGGAGGTACAATTGATTGAAATAGTATAAGTTAAACATAATAATTGTAAACAACAATGGCAGAAAAACTCATTTCGCAAGAATCAATCAGAAGGGACTGAGAAAAAACTTTACCAAAGGTGAACAAATTTTAAACCGATGCAACAGTAATAAACGGAAGAGAAAATAAAAGATTATTTAATACTAAGATTAACTTAAAATCTTTTCAACGAAAAGTAATTTTATGAAAGTTATATATTATAGAATTGTCAAAAGGTTAAACAAATCAGGTACCATGCTTTGATGTATCTGTATAGTAGCTGTTCATGGCCAATCATTTGCGGGAAAATGGAATAATAACAACAACAACAACAATAATAATAATAATAATAATAATAATAATAATAATAATAATATAGCCGATCCGGCGGGTTACGAAATTATTATTATTCGTATTTTACAAAATTATTCGCGGGTTCCAGTCCCGACTCGGGCATGGGTGTGTTTGTGTATGTTTGTGTCGATCATTCACCTTTCATTATCATCATTCCATATCCCTTTCCCCAGGACTAGCAACCCTGGGGAATAAAAATTGGATTCAGGGTAGATTGCTGATCCCCCCAAAAGCAGTCACATACACTTGCTATGGGATAACTGTAACTGAGCATCAGTGATTGCAGGTAAATGTCCGCTTGGTCCTACCTGGACAATTCGCGACCAATAATAATAATAATAATAATAATAATAATAATAATAATAATAATAATAATAATAATAATACGCAATAATAAGCAATAATAATTTCAGCACTTGCACAAGTAAATATGATATAGTCATATTCCTATAAACCAAATCAACACCAACAGAACGAACAGCAGACCGTACAAGAGCATCTACAAGATTCACAGACCTCTACTTTTGGTGTTAAAAGTAGATTCAGTAAATATAAAACTTAAGCAATAGTTAAACACAATGAAATAAAAAATCTGAACCTTAATAGATATTATTCATATCTATTAAAACTCTCTCATACGTCAATACAAATCTGTTTGTTCAACGATAATCATTTCACAATTTTTATGTGATGGTTTGGCGTTTTATACACGTAATCATGATAATTTATTATATTGATTGTAGCGGTCTATGACAGTGATTCTTGTTATTTATATTCTAGTGACGACAAATAATATTGATGTTATGCTTGCCATAGTATCTGGCTTACCAAAATATGCTTGCGAAAATCTCTGGCATAGTAATGGTAAATGTTTACGTTATTTGACTATGCTTTCGAGATGTGTGTATATTTTGATATGTGATAAATAACAATTGTTTGCGTTTATTTCCTTAGTAGTATTTATAATCTGTGTTTCATTTTGGACAAGTTAAAAGAAAAATCGCCGAAATGGCCGAGTCGGCATCCCACTCGAAGCGTCTCCTGGCCAGCGGAGGTAGGTGCGCTGGCGGGTTGCGTGGGTGGCGGCGTGGACGAGCCTTTGGTGCGGGGGTGGCTGCGGAAGCGAGGTGCGCGGAGCGCCGCCAGTGCGTCGGGGGGCCATTGTATCGCGGGTGAAAGGTCAGCGACGCGCTGACCCTCACGGGCTCTCCGAGCGAGAATATAAGCACCAGCTTGCACACAAAGGATTACTAATACTTCTACCATCAATCTTTCGCAAGCGCCTTTTTTTTTGGTTGGCTTGTTTCCGCTCCTCGGGTCTTTTCTTACATTAGCCGTCGGGCATGGTAAATGGCTACCGACTTCGGCGTCATTATCATTCGGAGAACGCATGTAATTACAAGAATACACCGTCTTTAGAGGCCAGCATACGGAAACTTAATTGTAGACCGTCCTAAACGCCCACGCTGTCAGTCGCGTGCATCACAGAATCCGGGATCGTAGCCGAACCTTACACGTGATCATTACACTCTTTAGCAAAGACGATTTTCTTCTTAGAAAAAAGCACCCGTAAGAGCCATTTGTGAATGGAAAGTAATCACCCGATGCGAAACCTTCTCAGCCTACACACCTACCGTTTCGGTAAACACATGCCATGATTGGCTGGAACGAAGCTTTCCGACGTGTGAGGAGTGCATACGCCTCGGGTAATGTCAGATATAATTGGCGAAGGTTAACTCTTCGCACACAAGGGTCATCCAACGTGCAACTTATGCTATTAGTACAATTACGAAACGCGGCTTCCCCAGCCAGCCGTCCCGTGTCAACGGCGGGGGTGAGGTGAGGGCGGAGCGGAGAGAAGGCGGGGGCGGGAGACGCAGGGGGGAGAAGGCTGCGGGTGGCCGCGGGCGAGGAGGGTGCGTCGGTTCAGAGGGTACGCGCGCCTCGCCGCCACCCACGCGTCCTATCAACGGATCACCCACAATTACTTACCACGGGCGGCGCGCCGCCGCGCCGCGATCGCCCCGCGTGGAAATTCAATCGCTGACCGGCTGCCGTCAATTGCCACGTCCTTTCGGCGCCTCTGAGGAAGCCCCGGCCACATGGGACGGAGAAGGGCGTGCGGGGCGTAGGGAGCGGATTTGCTCACGACGCTGCAACGATTGAGGTTACTCGGCTCTCGTAATGTAAATATTCTGTCTAGTTGGTAAGACTGCTAATAATGGGTCGCCGGTGTCAAGATTCCGTCTTCTTCAACACATCGACTCATCTAAGGCCCAATAATAAATCTTATGGAACCCTAATCATTATGAATCTATCAGATAACTTATTAATATTGAACGTAATCAACATAAGTAAAGAAATAAACTATAACTTTTGCTAATTTATGAAAATTAAAATTGTGTAATCTATTTATGAAGTAACTTATGAAATGAGTGTAAGAAATGTTTATTTTATGTGACGATTAGTTTCAATTAAGGACAAGATGAATTCTGAATAGTAAATGACTTCTCAAGTTGACTGAAACTTCTCAAGTTATAGTAGAATTTCTATTCTTTTGCAGTTTTGCTACGTTTCGAAAGCAGATGTGCTTCCATCTTCCATTTCAATCAAAAACCAGAAAAACTATAAAATTATTTTAAAATATAGTATAACAAGCGAGCATACACAAAATACGAGTAGATAGAGAATAACATTTTTTTTCAGAACTAATACATTATTACATATGCGCGAAAAGTATCGTGGTAAGATTTCACCTCTCTAGAAAAAAAGGAGCACACTGCTTTCGAAACGTAGCAACACTGCAAAAGAATAAATGTTAAACTTTAACTTGTTACCTTATCATTAACTACTCATAATTCAATCTGATTGTCCGCCTTTGAAAACCTCACATAATTTTAAATATGTAATTTTAAAAATATTGGGGTACCCTATCGAATGGGACTTTAATCATGTGCTTAGTCTGCTTGTGTATTAATTCAGTCCTGTCTCGAGTTTATTAAATGCAATAGTAATAATAATACATATTCGTCATTTTTATTTGTGTGAATGTTAGTCCGTCAAACATTAGGTTATAGAAATAAAAATTCAGCACTTTCAAAATCTTTCTTACTGGAGTGACTACATATTAATTTTCAAATGCATTTTCTGGAAAACAATTTTTGAATTTTGAGAGTATTACAATATTAATCGTGAATTTTAAATTTTGTTTCATTAAAGTTCATAGCCACCCCTTCAGTTACAATCGAAATTATGTATGCGTCTTCGCAACACGTCTCCTAAGCACTCTTGGGCACTGAGCGTACCTAGTCTAATCATCCTGTATGTTATTGTTTTTTTTTGTTGTTTTTTTTCACGTCGCAGTCAGTCAGTACGTTTTGTCCCTTCGGTCAGAGGCTCGGCGCCGTTAGTAACCGGGCTATCACCCGCCGTTAGTAACCAGCTATCACCCGTTCAGGAATCTATAGTGTCCCGAGTTAACTTCCATGACTTCACGAAGCGTAGTGAAGAAATTCGGTTAACCACGCCCGCCATATCCTGTTCTTCAAATCCAAAAAATCGGTTACTGTTCATTAATTCATAGACATATACATACTAATATTTTCAAAACGTTCATTGTCAGTTTTACATTAGATTGTTTACACAATACTGTACTTATAGAATAAAATATTCCTTCAACACTTCATGACAAAGACCGCAAAAATGCTAACGTAAACAATCATAATATTACAGCTTACGTGTTTTGAAAAATATTCTTTGGAAACCTTGCATACCCAGCGTATCAAGATATAATACTATGTCGTTTCCGAACTGCTTCCTTGTTATCAAATTTTCTGAAACATTCCTCCATAAATGTCATTACTTATTCAGATGGAGTTCTAGTAACCACTAACACATTTTGTAAATAATTTTTCGAAATATATTCAATTATAATATTATGAAAACATCTTCACTCTAAAGGTTAATAAAGAAAGTTTCGTGTATGTTATCATCGTGGATTAAGAAATGTGTACTTACCAGAAAACTTACCTCCATTTTATTATACTGCTTATCTTCAATATGTTCAATTTTGATGGTATAGGGTTCCCTGTGAATTTTCAAAACATTTATAAACAAAACTACCATTTAATTAGATGATCTGGTGTGGTAAGTGTATATAGTAAAATACCCCACCGTCAAAAAACTGAAGAGAAAAATGTTTTCTTCTAGTTTATTTGCAGTGGGGAAAATATATACAATAGCATGATTCCCAGATTCTCACATACGCCCATAGGATAAGCCACCTGGAAAAAAATTTAGTCATGGTTGATGTCGTGTGTGATAATATACTTTCGGCTATACTACATAAAGGGAGAAGAAAATCTACGTTCTCGTAGACCTGAGAGAAAAATCTACGTTTTCGATATCAGAGACCCGCGAAATATTTATGTCGAAATATTCGCACTTTTTTTTCTGGCAGCGCAGTAGATAAGAGAGAGTAAATTAAGGTAAGTGACACGGAAGAATTTACACTTTAATACAGTTTACACGAGGTAAAAACAATGAACTTCAATCATCTACATATTTAGCTGTTTTTGTTCTTTACCCTTTGTCAGTGTGTCGAAATTTCCCACTAGCTTTTTAGTATTTAAACATTTTCGTGAGTGTACGGGAGCTGGGGCATGCCTCAACCCCCACCGTCGAGGACCGAATACTTCTGCTGGGGTTCATTTTATTCATAATTATTGACGATCCCTCTTCTTCGCTGGACGGAAATCCAATATTGATAATGTTCTTTGAATGGTGACACTTATTGATGGCCCAGCATTGAAATCTGTAGCAATTTGCGGAAGGGTTGCACTTATGTCACGTGTAATGATTCTAGTCAGTCGTCGTCTGTCCCGTTGCTTCACGATCTTGTTTTCGCCGCAGCCATGTCCGAGGTTTGATGTTTTACCGGATTCCAAGTACACTTGTGAAATACACACTAGTGCTGGCCCACATAAAATGGATTAACTCCAAGGGAAGAAATAGCTTGCAGCTGCAAACTTATATTTTGAAAACCTGTGCAAACGGGATTCCAAAAGGTTTCAATTACAGAAAGTATTTATTCCAGTGAAGATCAAAAAGAATAAATCTGTCATATCACCATTTCAGAAGAATGCGCAATCACAGAGAAATTAAAACCAAATGAAAATTCAGGTGACGATGGGATGAAAACTGACCCCATAAAGCATGATTTAACAGAACTTGCAAACGAAAATGCAGATATGTTTAACTCTTTCCAATAGAAAAAAGAATAAATTCCAAGACAGATTCTATTTCACGTAAGATTTTCACATGTCAGTTATAACATATTATTAGTCTCTTAAAAAGGAAGCCAAATGAGCGTATAAAAATAAACTGGAACTATTTACCTAACTTGCGCTTCTCTGACAATATTGATATCTTTGTCATATCTGGAGAAGAACAGAAGAACAGAAGAAAATAGTTTAAGAGCTCAATAGACAAATCAACAAATCAGGTCTCCACGTGCACTTTCAAAAGACTATAATGTCCAATCACGGTGATGTTCTTGTATCCATGGGCGACGAGCACCTAATATATGTTCAGAAATTTATTTCTAGGTCAAATAATATCGTTTCAAAACAAAATAATTAAAGAGATTAACAAAAGATTATTCTAAGTCTGGAAAAAAGTAGGGATCATATATTTTACATTATTGGATAAAAATTTAAGTACCAACATCAAAATGATCCTAATGAACTTACCCGTTCTGCCCGTTCAATTTTATGGAGCTTAGACATGGTTTCTAACGAAGGCACACTGCAAGGTTAAGAAAAATCAAGGACAGATAGGAAAATTTTACATCTCAAACTGAGACACAAGATCTGAAACTTGAAATTGCGGAAGAGGACAGGCAAACAAGATGCGGCTACCCAGGCATCGAATCAGATGGCGGAACCCAGGAAGACAACATTCCAGTTCGAGTGATATCTTCGGTCAAGTGATCGAAAAACGTGGTCAAGAGAAGCAAGATAAGGAACATCTCAACAAACTACAAGCCTGCCTAAATACTTGGCAAATAAGAGCAAATAAAAGCAAATCAAGTCACATTGCTTTCCCTATGAAGAGAAGAATTCTCTCCCCCCAGTGCAATTTAACATAACTAACCTTCCACCAACAGATTCAGTGAGATATTTAGGAGTTTATCTTGATACGAGACATGATACGTGACTTGATACGTGGAAAAAAACATTATGTGTAAACGATAAGGACCAGTTAACATACAAAAAACTCTATTGGTTGTTCGGTAGATACTCAGCTTTAGACCATAAATTTCTCATTTATAAATCATTCTTAAAGCCTGTTTGGACTTACTGCTCTGGGGCACTAGTTGCAAATCCAATATCAAAACTATTCAAAGATTTCAATCCATAGTATTAAGAAACCTTGCCAATGCCCCCTGGTATGTTCGAAATCATGCAATTCATTCTAATTTTAAAATGCTAACAGTTAACGAAGAAATAAAAAAAAGTAAGTATATTCAAAAATTAGAATGTCATAAAATCTTCTACTTATAAATTTGTTAGATAACAGTCTGGAAATAAGTGTCTCAAAAAATTCAAACCTTTAGATTTGGCTCTCAGATTTTGAAAAGTATTATTGAAGAGAAACTAATGCATAGAGACAGGATTTCCATGCACTATCAAATGCTAAAATATGCATTCAAACAGACACTATCTTAAAGCCAAATATCACGATGCCATCAAATTTTATTTTACTTAAATGTTTAGTTATATTTCCTTTCGTAAAATTGTACAATTAACACTTTTTATAAACTGTTCTATGTCAAATTCATTCTTTTGTCAGAAAAAAAAATTTTTTGAATGCAGAAAATGACCTTTTTACATCACAGACGAAGTTAGAGCATACTTCAGAGACGATATCTAAGCCAATGTAAGGTCAAATTATTCATTTCCTGTTTTTCACCACAAAAAAGGCTTTTTACGTTTAGAGAAATTTCAAGTGAAAATTTGAATTTAACACTTTCTGTAATTTTGCCGTAGCAGGCTTACTCAACTTCCAAATATTAATTTCAGACCCACGAATGTCTCAAATAATTTTTAATTACTCCACTAGAGGAAGACCTACTGCTTCTAATTTCTGAAGATAAGGAAGATTGTTTTTCATGTGTATGGATCCGGGATGTCCTGTCTTGTACATTTCTGTAGAAATTCTTTAAACATTGTTTTTTTTTTTTTTTTTTTTTTTTTTTTTTTTTTTTTTTTTTTTTTTTTTTCCCGAGCGGTATATTGTCCCTAGAAGAGCATCACACATTTCCATTAAAATTGGATTGGTTTCAGTCTTCAATGCTGCCTCAGTATCAAAGGTTTGCACTAAGTGTGACATAGTTTCTTTCCTTTCTCTAGCTTTGCCACTATGAGAAATAGATGCTAAGTGCTGACCCACTTGGAACTTTTTAGAACATTTAATCTGTATAAATAAATTCAAATTATATTGAGCAACATACTTCTTAAGAAAAGTATTTCTATTTTGCTACGAATTACCATGTTTTGAAACACATGTTTCTCAAATTATAGTCTGATATAATTTAGGACAAGCGCACTTTACTACAATGTACATAGCTAAACGTTCAGGTCACTCCCTGAGCAGAAATTATACATGTTCGAATTTGAGATTTGGTCGTAGAAATCAGGTTTAGTACGTACTTGTTTTGCAAAAAAAATTTCTACAGACACAGCAATGCTTTTAATACTTCAAATGAAATTAAAAGAAAGAATATGAAATACTCCATAATTTATAATTGTTTCTTCAATAACATCAATTGTTTAACAATTTTAATTTCAGTAACAATAATATCAAGAACATAATAAAAGAGGTAAAATTCTTAAACACGAGAAAAATGTTTGTACGGAATGTGCCATTCTACCACATACAATAATAATTTAAAAACAATGCGCGAAACAGTTTCTACAAAACAAATTTTGGAACCTTAAATAAATCTCAAAACTGCTAAAAAATTTTAATAACACCCAAAAATACTTATTTTCACTACTATAAAAACTAAAGTTTTCTTGTGTTTCTGTTTTATATATATTTCATTGACATTGTTTTATTCTTTTCTGAGTTTCAGTATTTCAAATTGTATAATTTCTGCAGCAACATTAGACTTGAGCACTAAACATTTCAACTAGGAAAACACCACTAGTAGATACATTATTTTAATTGATCAATCTTTACAGTGTATCCTATTATAGTACTTACTTTTTTGTTACAGCAATAGCAATAAATTGCATTTCCATCCGACCTCCAGATTAACGTTTCCAATTCTTTGTTTGAGAAGTGTTGCACACGAACCCTTAGACAAAGCCATCTTATTCTTAACTTAACAATATTTTTAAAAAAAAGTTTTGTTAATCCTCTGATGCACCCACATAGACAGAGAGCATGGTCTGGATTATTTTCCTCTCCCATTGTCAGTTATCAAAAGAAAATTGAGCTCTGGCTTACCCTTTCCGACGTATCCCATGGCAGTGATAATTCATTTCGCGATCGATGCTTCCCGCACGTGTACTCACGTTGCAAATCCAAGTAATGTAACGGAAGGTTAAAATGTGTAGTATAACAATAAGCTTAAAAACAACTGCATGCTATCAGAATCTAAGATCAATTTACTATTTAAACAAAATATGCGACGGTCTTAATATTCACAAATTAAGCTGAGAAATAATAAAATAGTTAATATGCTAGATAAGAGTTTAAATATGCAGTATTAATTTTAAAAACGCCCAAACATGCGGTATATATGGATTTCTCCAAAAAACTATCAAAATATGCAAACATGTAGGGGAAATATGCATTTTTTAAAACAATTTTTTGATAATTAAATGTTATATTATAGATAAAGAATTCAATTTCCTAAGAAACTAATAGAAAATATTTAAAATATTTCCAGAGCTATTTCCCTTTTATACACAATTCTTTTCTTGTAGTTCTCTCTTAAAAAGTAAGCCTTCTTCATCTCAAATAGTGGCTCTCCATACACATTTGTTTTGATAACATTGTTTTTAAGGTAAATTGAAATCAGAGAAAAAAGAAAAAAATTGTAAGAAAACAAATTTTATTTTAATATAACATTTTCAATACATTAATTCTGAATAAGAACTCTCAATTCACACATAACTTAAATGCCAATAATAACACAAAACAATTTTTTAAACACAGTTTTTCTGTTTCATTGGAATTTTCAGTTTTCATGAGTACAAGACAATAACAATTCAAAGACAATATTCTATTTTATTTCATTGATTACATGAAAGAATAATGGAATTTCATTGATAGTACTGGCATATAATGCTCAGGACAAATCATGTACAAAATACTTAATTTTTAGTACAACAATATTACATTATTATAATAGAATTTCACAATTTCATCAGAACCCTTTTCAGCTGACATTAACAGTTCAATGTGAATTTACAAAATATTATATAATTTTATAAAGTATATTGTATTAATTATATAAATAATTGTATATATTATTTTTAGTTATTTATATATAATTTTTAATTCAAAGAAACATATACTATTACTATTGCTATGTTGTTTTATATATTTATTAAAATCTAAAAGCAAAAAATCGATGGCTGTATTTTAACACATACCTCAAAACTCACCTGTTTTGAGGAAGCGTCACACCATACAAGGTAAGACTACCGAATTCTAACAACATGTGTTACAGAAATTAACAGGAAAATGGTTAAAATGTGTATAAAAAAATTAAAATGGTCACATTTTTATTAGCTTGGTTATAGAAACTGCTACGTATTTTGTTTCTTGAAAGGTCGCAACTTTTTAGATAAGTTTTTCATTTCACATAAAGAATAAGAAAAGTAAAATAATAACTGAAAAAATTATATCGTCTTCATTAAATTACCTTTTTAATTTATTTTCATTTGATAACCTCATTAATAGTAAAATGGAAACAAAAGAAGGCTTCAACACACTATTCATTTAATGTAAGATTTTTTTTAACTTCTGAAATTAAATTTTACAAATTATTCATCGTCAGTAAAACAACTTTTCGGCCTACGATAAAAAGAAAATTTATCAGCTTAGCACTGTAGAGGTCCAAGCACCAACTTTCAACCAACTTGGTTTTCAACTTTATTTCGGTACTTAACTTCGTGTTGGAACTAAATCATCCACAATAAGATTAATGCGAATTTTGCACATTTTCATTAGTCTACAATTATCAATAGAGAGTAATGTACACAAAATGAATGCACTTTGAAGGAAAAGTAATAAAGCGGACCATAATTCGAAGAACCATATAATTCGAGAAACATAATTTAAAATGAAGGGCTTAAAAGCACAAAAAGTCCATAAAGTATAGTGACATTAGGTGAATCATGACTATCTAGGTTATTATTTGAAGATAATGTCAGAATGAAGATCATTTCAAATATGGCATTAATAAAATTATTTTTCTTCCTTTGTCATAACGTTAGTAGATGTTGGTAAACGGAAAGAAAAACATTATTTTCAGGTTTAACAACATAAATTTAGAAACAGCCGTATAAAATGCTAGACAGTACTTTATAACTTAAAATAGCCTAAACGTTCGAGAACTCTCGCATGTTAAATCACACCCTCTTTCCAATCCTTTGATTTCCGAAATTAAAATATATTAACATTTTCTTTTGCGTCATTTTAAGCAGAATGAAGTTATGTTTCGACAGCAATATCGATGTACTCGGCGTAGTGTTTCTGTGTCGCCGCAGTGAACGCTAGAGACGCTGATCAACCCATTTTTATATCACTGAATGCTGTATGCTGTGTATTAGAATGTTCAGAAGGATCTTATTTTGTAGTTTATCGAGTGAGCGACATTTCTTTGAGGCTCTTGGCCTCAATTTTTAAGGTTTTAAGTCCCTACAACTCATCATTAAACTATAAATATTTTTCAAGTCAAAGTGCAATTCGTCACGTCCCCGTGAAATTCTTTTCTTTAGAGACCTCATTTGTAAAGATTAATTGCGTGTGAGAGTGGCAAAAGGTATGTATACTACTGATATAAAATATGAGACGATTAGATTTTAATATACTAATCTCGTTCTAAACACGTCGACAAATCGTTTTAAATCGACAATTCGTTAAAAATGACTCGTCAGTGGAAGAGAACTCGTTTCGCTATATAGACATTCATATCGAAACAATTTATTTGGTAGAAATGCTTTTTGTGGACAAATTCCTAAACCGCAAGCCACACGATACTTCGTAACAGGAAATTAATTAGAGAATTGGTCTGTATTACAGACAAAACCATCTTATACTAACACACACAAAATGTAACGTTGACATATAAATAAACAATGACACGATTCTAAAGTAGTCGACGCTCGAAATCAGTTTCGAATTCTTCTATTTACGAGCATTTATTCTTTAAGGGAATTCTCCTACGACTTTTCTATAATAATAGGCAATCATGAAACTACGAGATATACATACAAAAAACGATTCTATAGCAGTCGTCCCTGGACAGTCAATTCGAATTATCAGCTTTAGTACCGAATATTAAGGATCAAAATTATCTTTAAAATATTCTTCCAAACGTCATGGATGCTGGGATGCCCAAGTTACAAAACTCTCATTTAGCAACGTGATTCAATAATAAATTCTGCCCTTTTTCCCCTTAATTACCATACTACAAGAATACGTGACATATCAAAAAAATTAAGGCTACTGAGCTGACAGTAATAAAGACAATGAAATGTTTTTAAGCGGACACGTTTTCGAACTGGAAAATTACTCGTATTATTTAATCTAAAATTTTATATTTACGAAACATAACATAAAAAACTTCAAGTTACGATATGGATTCCAAAATGTACGAGCCAAACGAAATTTCCATATCTAATGCTGCAATTAATTTAAAAAATAGAACTTTTCTTTACTTCAACGTATTATAGACAAGATTATGTATATTAACAGCATGAAGTAGGCTAGATTAGAAGTCTATTTTGAAACTAGACCCCTCAAATATTAAAAACACATTTACACATATGGTTATCGCTGGAGAGAGATCCTTACAGTAATGCATTCCGAAAACATTAGCAAAGATTTCGATTTCACACAACTGATTCAACAAGATTGATGTTGAACATGAAAGACAGACAACTTTTGATGTCACAAACAAATTATAATGATTTCGGGCACTTTACCCTACGACAAACAAAACTTTACTATATGCAGACAACATAGTACAACAACATTCATCGTTTTAATAGACAAGAATATCGTTTTTACATGCGTTGCGTAGGAAAGTAATCGTAAGGTAGTACTGAACGTTTATTGCCCGAAAGCAATTTGTAAAAGAAGAACTTATGAAACGCGAGCCATACGATTCATTGTAAACAATTGAATAAAACGCAGAAACCAAATAGAGAATTGTACCCCATTACTGACAAAACCTTTCTATATTAACATACAAAGAATGTAACTTCGACATATGAACAGACAAGAAAGTGATTTAAAAGCAGTCATCGTTGAAAAATAATTCTAATTATCATATATACGTTCATATTTAGGAACAATTTGCCTTTAAGGAAATTCTCCTACTACGTGGATACTGAAATCCTAAGAATAAAAACTCTATTTAAGCGACGTTCATTTAACAATATAAATACAGAAACATGGTCATAAAATGGTTGACTATGCTATATTATGAGAAATGGAATTTATTATCTCATTTCGTTGTAAGGAGTCGTCAGGGGAAATGAATTTGTTTAAAATAGAGGTTAATATCGAAACAATTTTTCCAGTAGGAATGCTTTTGCGGACGAATTTCAAAAGCGGGTGCCACACTATTCATTTTAAAGAACGAGAAATAAATTTGAGAATTTGTGCGTATAAGACACAAAACTTTTCTCTACTAACACACAAGGAATGTAACGCTGACATGTAAACATAGAAACAAACAGGCAAAGATATTAATTCAGTCGTCTTTCGAACTCCAATTGTAATTAGGTAAACTAAATTAATATTCACGAATAATTTTTTTTTAAGAAAATTCTCTTACGATATGGATAGTGGCTGCGCAAGTGAGAAAACTCTTCTAAAGCAACGGTGATTTAACAACAAAAATTCGCTAACTTTACCGTATTACACGCAAGACTGCAATTCTCACAATTCATGGAGATTCGTATCGAAACAATTGGTAAGGAAAAAAATGCTCTTTCTGAATAAAATTAGAAAACATGAGACCCACGATTTTTGTTAAACAACGTGTAATATACAATAAACAAATTATAAATTGTTGCGGAATTATAGAAAAATATTTTTTTGTATTCATTCATATGGAATGTAGCTATAATTTAGTAACTGTAAGAAAACGGTTTTACGGCAGTCGTCTTTGGAAATCCATTCGAATTATGCACCTTAGAATAATATTTACGAACAAAATTATTTCTAAGAAAATTATTCTACGACATGGATACTAGAAGCGCAGATTAAAAAAATATTTTTTAGCAAAGGTGACATAAAAAAAAAACAACAAATTCTGCAACTTCACAATATTACACACAAGAATTTCTTATGTTATCAAAAAATGAAAGTACTGTGTGGCATACTAAAACACAAGAAATGTCTTCGTGTTAATTAATCATATTCATATTGTACGTTACATATCACAAAATTTACCTACGATACGCATTTCGAAACATGCAAGCCAGACAATTTTTCATAAGTTATGTTCAATGAACAACAAATATAATTATAATTAGTTTAACGTATTATACACAATATTTAGCTATATTAACACGTATAACTGTACCTTTGATGCATTAATAGACAAGTAAACGTATCTAAGCCCATCCTCTTCGCATCTGTATTTGTACTATTAAATTCAGAAACATTATTTTGCGTAATTTCTCGAACGATTGGTTTAACGTGATTTACACAGATACAAGAAAGACAAGAAAAAGTTCAACAAATATATATTTGAATAGTGTATGCAGCGACACTAAAGATTTTACTACATTAACTAATAACAAACAAAACGTTGTATTAATAGATGAGAAAATGTTTGTAAAGGAGTCAAATTGGTAACTGAATTTGTAATATGTAAGACGTGATTATCGTCATAATTTCTCTTGGAAAGAAAAGTTATTTACGGACAAGTTCCTATATTAACTTACAAGTAATGTAAATATGACAACAAACAAGCACACGATTTTGAACGAATAGTCTTTTAACTTATTTCGAATTATGAAGTTTATATTTAGATTTACAAATAATTCGTCCTAAATTGAATTCCGCTATGACACGGAATCTGAAAGCGAAGGTCTCGCAACTTTTTTATTACAAAGTTGGTATAACAACATTGGCTATGTTCACAAAATGAAAGTAACTCTTACACAAATATATTCTTAATACAAACCAGAAAACAAATTCTTGATTTAACGTAATTGAAAATTAAAAATTAAAGACACGTGAAATTTTGGTTTTACAACATACAAACATTTTTGTACTTCTGGAAACTTTACTCTGTGACACAAAAGACTTTACTATATCCAATCAGGCAAGAAATATTACTTTGATATTTTAACAGAGAATAAAACGTTTGTAATTTGCACACATGCGCGCCCACACATTTGTGCCTCCGGTAGGATTCGAACATGCGGACCTACTTCTCGTGCGTGGAGACACTGTGTCGGATTTGAAGGTTCTTTTTTCAAATTTCGGGTAGTCATTTAGTTCGTCAGCCTAAAGGCCAGAAAGAGGAATGCTTCGTGTAACGCACGCCCGTTGCACCAGCGTCGCTGAACAATGCAGCATACCTCTCACGGCCGCCCACCGTCGAAGGGATGTTGACGAGAGATCGATAGTAGGTGGTCCCAAACATCCCGATAAGACCGTCGCGCGTATCTCTGGCCTGGTTCTGGAGGGCACCGCTATGAATGGCGTCCTTTCAGCAATGCGCCCGACGTGGCGTTCAGACCCCAGGGCCACTGGCAGTGCTTCCTGGCGCCCGCCCGCCCGCCTTCCGCAAGCAATCGACTCGTTCCAGTGAGCGACAGGTAGAAAAGAAGCTCAACAGGTCAGTGAAGCGTGGGTGCTACCGCCCTGCTGCGTCTTCCCGAAATGTTTGTTCGGCTGCGTTCTGATCCGCTAGCGCGTCCGAAACCGCCCGATACCTTTCGGTTGAGGGTTAGGGAAAAACATCGATTCACTTTTAACTTTAACAACTCTTGTTTCCTTCTACGAGGCAAGCAGGCCATTAAAACAAGTAACATCGGTAGAATGTCACGTAGACCACGAGACTGACGCAGCAAAGGTAAAAACGCCGTTAAGGACAAGACGTCATTCACGTACTTAAAAGCGTTTGGAGACTAGTATCAATAGAATTCGGTACCGATACTAACGAGGAACGAAAATGTAATGAATACTCCGTCATGCTTTAAACATTCCCTACGAAACATTTTTAAAAAATGAAAATTTTAGTAGCGGAATCCTTCGGGAAAAGGTAGAAAAAAGAGTCACATCAGGCTACCCTGTGCTCTGCAATATGGAGCAGAAGGTTTCGGAAAGCATGCCGAAGAAGACGTACGAAAGGCGCCCTGGCGCGAGCGAGTGGCAGCAGCAGACTCTGCGGGGACACATTACAAACCGCTCTTTTACGATCCTGTTTGAAAATATTACACATTCAAATGAAGATTGATATTTTCTAGAATGGGATCAAGGACGTAAATCAAGGATGACATGGTCGCGCGCAAGGTAACTAGCTTACTAGAGTTTGCAGGTTCTGCGTCCAGATCTACTGGCGCAGAGATTTCAAGTTCAGGATTGTTGTACAAAATGCTCCGAAGTGGTGGTAGGTCACTGGATACCAGGTCCAAGTCGGTCTTTTGGAGAAGTAAGTTGAAATTATTATTCCAGATGTAGCGCATTAATTCACATTTACTCAACTAAAGCAAAAAAATGATCCATTAAAATGAAATAATGCATCAGTCATATTTCAAGTTGTTCAATGAGAGTGAAATTAAACTTTCTTAATCGAAAGGATCTTGATTTTGTAATCTGTTACTTCCTACGCTCGTGTTGAAAGGTTTAACAAAGGTTCTTTCCACCAAGCCTGCCAACTGGGAAAAATATATACACAAGGCAGAATTTAAAAAGAAAATAAATATGAAACAGTAATAACTAGTAAAGAATATAAATAGAGTAAAAATTTCAATTGTGTGATAGAACAAATCTGGCAAATTTATTTTCGTATGAATCCACTATTCCCCGCCTCCCGTCGTTTCAGCTTCTGTAAGGGAGTGAGGGGAATTTGCCCTAGCTCGTAGTCAGATCTGGATTGAGAGCGGAGACTGGAAAGTTACCTTTGCTCGTAGGAGCGCCGAGTTTCCTACGCAAGTAAGTAGCTTATGCGAGCGCGGTCTGATATGCTTAAATAAATAATAAAACGCAGGTGTTATTTATAAGTATTTCTGGTCACTGATCCGGATACTTGTTGGCTTGGCTACGTTGACATACTTTGCAATGCCTTCTGCTCCATTTTAACAAGAAAAGACTAAAAAAGAACGACACTGATAAGACTGAAGACGATCATTTTCATGTAGGATTTCGCAACTAGAGTTTTTCCCGATTTATTTTGCATGTTTGAACATTACATTCTGGTAACATTTGAGCATTGAAAGTGCTCGGATTTCTCGAGTACGAAACGCAGGTCCCTGCACCATATAAAATTTCTTCATAAATAAGTTGAGCACCATCGTGAAGTACTCCGAGGTTCATATACATTGAGTCACAAAATCTTTACTCCGAAAGGGTAATACTTACGAACACATTCTTTGGTATTGCAGAGTTCACCCTTGTGTAGATATTTTGTACTGTGCTTAGATTGTTGTACGCTCCTATTTACGATATTAATTGTTATTTAATATATAATATTTTAGTAAAATATAACAAAAACATTTTATTGGAAAACAGACATATACAAAGAATATTTAAATTCAACTATAGTTATTTGGAACTTATAGTTGACCTCAAAATGTCCGACTTCTCTCCCAAAATTCTTAAACCGATGTATGTATTCGTATTTAAAATATAATAAAAGTATTCTCTGCAGTCTTTTTAAACATGTCGGCACATGGACGTTTTTATACTCCAACATTAGTCATAACAACGTACCTATGTGTTATGCAAATGAATTTCGTACCACAAAAACACAATAAAATGAGCGTATAGAAAATGAATTCATGTAAACCATGATTTTTAGATCTCAGATGATGAAAAAATACAAAATAATTATACCGTACTACAAACGTTTTAGTCAGATGATTTTGAACAGGATTTTATCCCTCGGTTCTCAGGTAATATCACTTTCCATGTATTATGCAGTATTATGGAATAGACGGCACATCTACTCTCCCAATTATCATTCTGTCAAGAGACATACTATTCCGTCTTGAATTCAAAAAGAAAAAGAAGTTCGAAAAGTATTGTAATCACACTCTTATGCAACGCAATAAAGGTAGGCTGCCTAACATTTCTTAACAGGCACGAACAGTACAGGTTAGTCGATTTAAAAGTCCCTCTGAAATATTTTCTAAGCGGATCAAGAAATTGAAATGGAATTTTCAATAAACGATTCAAGACATAGGGACTCATCGGTTGAAGTTATTAACGTTTTGAAAGGTGTTGTTTGTTTTTTGTTGTTTTTTTTAATTTAAAGGTATTAGTCTTTTTTTAAACGGAAAGCTACTTTTCTACGCGAATAGATAGATCTTGAAAAGACAAATTCAGCAATACTACACAGTATGTATGTATTTAATTAATAATTATAAATAGAAGTGAGTTATAAAATCCGACGTTATAGATGTATTGCATTGTAGACGCTAATGACGCAGCCCTCAAGCCCTAGTTCAAGCCTGAAGAGGGTAAAGCGTGAAATTTTAAAATTCATACAACGCAAGCAAATGTAAGTAACGTATGTGCAATCGAATATAACCCTAAAGTAAATGCGTTAGAAAAAGTTATTCGAGCACAGGCCGCGATCTCTCTGATGCATCACTTGAAATGTAGTTTATCTTGTTTCACAAACTGGCCACTGGGTGTTTGATGCATAAACACATTAAAAACATATACTAAAATCGAAATTCTAAAATATTAAACTACAATATCTATCAACAATAAGAACAATATATACGTTAAACAGTTGCATCAGTTGTAAATTGTACTTCACGCTTCGGCCTGCGATATTTGCAGCGCTGCATACGCTTTGCTTGAGATTATTCTGGTGACGAGGGCATAAATCCTATTGGCACTAACTAGAAGCTATGACTTCTGAGTACAATAATAGAAAGGTCCTAAGAAGGACCAATCCACAGAACCCGCATGAAGAACAAGTTTCATACATTCTAATGTAGAGTTATCATATAAAGATTTCTCGACCACTCTTGTAGTAGTGTAAGTTGTATTTTAACATTAGTAGTAACTTTATTGTAAATTAATTATAAGTAGCTTTAAGCAACCATAATAAATGTAGAGTGTTTTAACACTGATCTTTGTATTATTCAACTGAAAAGAAAATAAATTAAAAAAATCATAAGGGATTCGTTTCTTTGGAGGTGAAAGGCAAAGTGCGTCGCGCTAACAACCAGCTCTCTCGTCAACTGGAATCATTTTTTTTTCTAGAAAAAATAAACTATTTTCTATACAAGGAGGAATCTATGAGGAAATAATGAGGATCTCTATTGGCTCTTAGGAGAAACGTTTTGGGTTCAACCATTCTTCCATATGTATCATAGTCTTTGTGCCAGGCGCTTCGCGGGATCTTTATCGTACTTGTCATTAACTGTTAAACTGTTTGTAATTGATATAATGAGCTTACTGTGCTTTACCGTATTTCAAAAAAGTGAAAAATAGTGTCATTTAGTGTGACCACTTCGACTTCTTTTAAAAATCTGTTAAGTTGATGTTTTGTTACACGTATCTGTAGTTGACCTCAATTGATTAATTTTTTCCGTTGTTAAAGCGATGCCTTAGAAACTGTGAAGTGTAAATTATTTTTTATATCGTTGAATCAGAATTGGAAGGCATTTCGTACCAAAACGTACCAGGCCAAAACGTACAAGGAATTCTGATATAAATAATTTAATAGACGATCCGGGAAGACTTAAATTGTTGTACGAGGTTGTAAACAATCAAAAATAATGAATGCCACAAAGGCATCGATGTCAATAATGTGTGGGAATGAGGGTGACAAATGACATCCCGTAATTGTGACCTATAAAACTCAAAATGTTTACCCCAAATGGGTGGAAGGGGGCCCTAAAAATAACGTAATAATCCATCCACCAACGGGTGGTTTGAATATAGGTGTTGTGGTGTGATATCTTTGGCATTTTTCATAAAATAATTAAAGACGTTGTCATTGCCAACAATATTATTTAATGCAAGAATATTATTTAATGCAAGGTAGTCGTTTTGTGGCTTCCATCCAGCAGACAACTGATGATGATGGCTAAGCCATCGAAAGGGTGGTTTGAAACTTATACGTTTGAAGATTGGTATGAATTTGTTACTTACACCAAAGAAGAAGGGAAGAACAACTGTTCTCATTGGTGGCTCCGTGAAAACGTGTGAATTTACACGTTTTCACATTGTGTGACTAATACATTATAAAAGTCACAGCTCTTCCCCTTAATTCTACGAATCTCCTCCAGCCATTGGATATCGGTAGTTTTCGTCCTCAAAAAAAAAACATGATAAGTAGTGTTGAAAGAGTGAGAGGGAGGCTGGAGGCAAGCGGTTCATCTCATTTCAAAGACAGTTTCCGAAATTGCTAGCAAAACTCCTTCAAGAGATATAGGAAAAAATGCGGATGATCGGGAATACCAAGATTGCAATGAGAGCTTACATATGGTTCACTCTCAATTTACAATGTACGTCAGAGCCAGAGTAGCCAGAATAAGAGATTGCGCATAGGAAGTGTTTGCAGATACCAGGCGCTCCACGGGATCTTTATCGTACTCGTCATTAACTCGTGAACAGGTTGTAATTGAAATGCTAAGCTTTCTTGATTTAAAAAAAGTGAAATAGTCTCATCTGATGTAACCACTTAGGATTTTTTCCAAGAATAATATGTATACAGTGGACGTCTTTTGTCAAGGGAGTGACTTCTTGAAAAAATGAAATTAATATATATATATATATATATA
>BOPP01000039.1:0-32884 GCA_017312745.1 Gryllus bimaculatus | reverse complement strand
CGCCACGCGCGCCCGGGAGCGTTGCGACGCTGCCGGCGGTGGACGGCGCGCCGAGGCATGGACACAGGCGCCTGCTGCGTGTTGCGGGCGACCACGGGCGTGAGCGCGCTGCACGATGACCAGATAGTGCCCGACCACCCCGGGGACTGCCGCGAAGACAGCGCCAGCTGGACCTCATCCTCTGCGGGCCACGCGTACTTCGACGCCTGGTTACAAATGCAGGTAGGGGCGGCTGCCGGTCAGGGCGAAGGCGTGCGTAGGCGCGGTGGGGGCGGCTGAGCGCGCACGCCGCCCCATGCGTGTCGGGGCGCTGAGTTTTTTAACGTCTCTCCTCGCTTGTCGAACAAGTGTTCTTCACATTGAAAATTTCCTCCGCAAGGCTCGTTTATTTTCCCTCTTGGTTCGCACCACAAACATGTTTACCTATCGTGGCACTTGTTATTGAATTGTTGAACTTAATCAAAACTATTACGTTATAAACGTAACTGGTCAGTACCTCTGTTAGGGATTGTGACGTTGTTAACTGGGGGTGAACCTTAAATGTCGGGACGCTTTCATGAGTTGAGCGTCAGTGTTGGGGAGCGTATATTTCACATCTGAGAACGCTTCACCACCCCCGCGTAATATGTTGCAATGCACCCTTTTGACGACACGACAGGATGATTTCCTAGTTCCATTTTATTCATCATTCTATTGATTTGCCTTCGATACATACTCTTCTTCGTTACCAGAAATTTGCAGGAATATATGTAAAATATCCCTCGTAAATAATAGGATTCTGACTTCTCAATATCTTCAGGTTTCTTCTAGTTTTGTTCTTGTCGTACAGCCGAATTTATTGCAAGGCTCGTGACTAACACTAATCTTAATATCAGTAAATAGAACAAAATGAAATTGTATAGGACTACTGTCTTGTACAGAAATATATTTAAGCTGTATTTCCATACGTCTTTAATTAGAAACAATTGAATAACGCACTATATCGTTTACGCTTAACTTCACATCATTAAATGGTATCATCAAAGAATATGCTTCATGCGCTATTTGTTAGCAAAGCGTACGCATGTTTAACTTCCAACAATCTTCAGGAAAACTGGTAGATTTGATAATTTGCAGTCTCGTAAAATTTTGCATGCTTTTCAAGCGGTAAAATGAATTGTCACTCCGAGAAAAGTCCGTCAGAACATCAGACGCATGCAAGCAGGATTAACGTTCTTTTTACTGCAATGCAGAACATCTTTTTGAAACGTGTAAATCTATTTCAGAGTATTTTGAAATTATTTCACTATTATATTAGGAATTATCTTTACTTTTGGTAAAGAAACAAACCAAAAATTTCTTTAAATAGTCAAGTTTTCGGTCTTTTATTAACCAAATGTAATGTAATAAATATTATATTATAGTTCGAATGACCAAACAAATGTAATAAAAAACATTAAAATCTTCCACTTTTAATCTTACATTCGGTAACAAATATTTTAAAATATACACTTTACATGAAATTGACTTGTCAATTCGTATGTCTAACAAACTTCTCTTTTATACATACCATTAAGTAACTACATACACTAGCGTCTACCCTCGTGAAGGTTGCACCTGCCCCGCATCGCCCACATCACTACATGCGTACAATGAACGTCGCATCTTTTCTATTAATGCTGCCTTTCTGCTATGATTTTTTAAAAGTTTTGTTAAAGTCATAACACACAATACTATAACTAATCAATTGTAGAGTATGTGCGATTGGTGACGTAGCTTTTAACTTTGGCAGCATTAGTAGAAATGATGTAATGACGTTCATAGAATGTAGGCATGACGGCGATACCGAACATGTGCAAAATCTTCGCGACGCCGACGCCAGTATGTTGTTACTTTAGACAGTGTGTGAATTGTATGGTACAAAAGAGGGTGTGCAGAATGGTGTATGTTAGTCAAGAATACATTTCAAGAACTGGATAAGTAATTTCGTGGGCATTACAAATGTAAAAATATAGGTAGCTCCATATAGAATTATGACTGGAAGACTGGGGTTTAAATTTGATTTGTACATATAAATGTAATTTCATTGTATGTTATCAAAGCTTACATCACCTCCCAATTCTGAAAATGGAATAAACAAAGGGTGTATGTGGGAGAAAATGTGTAACAACACTGCATTCTTACATAAGGAAGAGCAACCCTGGCTAAACATTCTTCACAGTCCGTTCGCATTCTCATGGAAAAAATGCCTAGAGAATTAGAAAAATAAGGGAATTCAGAATTACAATTCGGAGTTAAAATCACTTTAATTGTTTTTCTCTTGTTTTCCGTATACTTAGGAAACTGAGGATAAGTGTACGCATTTCAATAAAAAAAAAAGAACAGGCTAGGGACAGTTAAATGCAGATTGTATCCACAAACTGTGGCCATCAAAAATAAAATAAATCTGTGCCTCTGTTTGTGGAACTACCTAGTGCTTACCGTTTGAGGAACTATTCCTTATTACATTATTTTAACTTATTCCCAAAAAATTGAGTTCTAGTTCATTAGTTTGTAGCTCCCAGCTACAAGTTTCGTTTCGGCCATTTTTTTCTTTCTTAATCAACGCATCAAACAAATGTATAAAGAATTACGATATATTACAATATTGTATTCGTGAATAATATTAAGTGAATAGAGAACTACCCAACATATTGTTGAAATACGGTTAAAATTCTTGTCATCTGTGAACTATATTCCTAACATTCATTTTTTCGGGTGCTTGAATTTTTTATACAAATTGAATATTCAATTTTTCTTGCATTTCCGATTACTGCAACCCCGTCCGACCAGTGATGGCATATTCTCTGAGATCAAAATATAAGAAGATGTAATGACAATTTTTCACTGGACACTTGGCAAATTCGTTTCGAATGTATTAACCGACCGAATAACTTCGAAGAAGTTTAACGTAGTTCAGTATCGAGGCAGACAAGATCATAGCTTCAAATCACTGTCAAGCAGACGCTTTCCAAGCTACAGTTAAGGAGACTAAAACTATTTTCGGTACAGTCATCCCTGGAAAAATTTTACGAAACGTTTTCCTATTGTGGATCACCTGAGCACGTTTCCAGGAAAGCGCAGGCAGTTGGCGCTTGGGCGGTCGCAGATAATACAGGAGCTAGCGATCGTCCCTTTTCCTTTCTCCGGCGGCAGGGCGAGGGGCTGTTCAGGAAAGGTGCCTGAGCGTCGACCGAGCACGTCCAACCCGCTGAAATGCGTCTACCTGACTCTGAGAATATTCGAGTCGCGTAACCAGCTGATCAGATGGTGAGACTACATGTGGCTGCGAAAACCGCAGTTTTGCCTTCTATTTTCTGTCCGGTCCATGCCTTATCGATTCCTCGTGATCATCGCCCGTTTATCGATCTTTGGAGTGATTGCCGGGAGTATTTTACTTCCTTTTTCGGCTGTGTTCATCTGCGAAACATGTCATCCTTTCCTCCGTGGCTCACTCATTCCATCTAGTTCCTCTGCCCGTCGACAGAGAACACTATTCACTATCCCAAGCTTTATTTTGCACCCGACCCTTCAAATCCGCACATCCAAAGAATGGCAAAAATATAACAGCCGCAAAAGTTCAGATATTTTCCAATGACTATAAATGAGGTAAAATATATTATGCGATACCTCATTGACAATACAGAATACACTGGATACCCCTACTTCAATACTGAAATCACTGAAGATGGGATACAGGGTAGTATGAATAATACGTGTTATTTGATTCGAATCATCCGTTAATCGAGGAACTGGACTGTTAATGGGTTCCTAAAAGCTTCGGTGAATACAATTGCCAGATCGTGAGAAGAAACCGCGTCCTATTTATCATTAAAATTTAAATTGAAAAGAGGTGACAAGTACAATCTTCGAAATAGTCATATGAAAGCAGCAAATTAAATTCTTCTGCGTAGTGAGAAGTTCTCGAGCGTAGTGAAACTTGAAAGAATGACTATTTTTCTAGATTTCGTTTTTACGTAATTTTACTTGAATGGAAACATAAGGTAGTGAATTGCCACGCAGTATATACAAATCCGCCTTTTAACATGAAATTTTATGCAACAAATTAAAAACAAAAACTGGAGAGAAATGTTTCCTTCCTTACAGAAATCGGGAACTACGAGCTATCTGAACAAATTGTCATTTATAGAAATAGAATGGTTACGACGATATTCACTAATATTTTCCTTAATAACAGCATTAATTATGGAGGAAATTAGGGAAATACGTATATCGAAAGGCATAAAAGAATGCATTATTGTAGCAAATTTTATGCGACATTTAAGAGAAGGAACGTATACTCGACAAGTATGTTGCTGCGCTGTGGAAACTGAAAGCACGATTATGACATTTCGTTTTTCATGGCGTTTTACGTGAAGGGAAAAGAACGTATTGCAACGAATATAAGAAACCGCGTTCTAACATCGAATTAGTTGTTACACATTAAAGTCCAGACAACAAAAATAAGACAAATATTGAAGACAAAAGCCTTGCAGAAGCAAAAAAATTTCGAACTGACGAAATTACCATCTGACAGCCATATCATTCAGAGATCATGTTACACACGTGCACGATTAATACAATAGTTACGTCAATTTACAATAATTAACGTGACAATTTTTACGCTAATAATAACAGAAATTATTGAGTCAACTAGGAAACTATCTACCACGAAAAGTATGTTTCTATTGTCATTCTGTTCAATACATTTCTAATCTCATGTGACAATTAATCACAAATTTCCTTCATTGTCTGTGAGTTGCTTATTCCGTTCAAGAATGGATATGGAATGGCAATATAATTTTTCGTGGAACCGCTAGAGTTCGCTGGTCCCGCAACTCTTTCGTTGTACCACGTAGCAAAAGATTTGCCAAATCATTTTTTGTCTATCACTTTTTTTTTATAAGAGATTTGTTTGTAAGCCATATTTTTGAGACTGTGAAATAACAACTATTTGAAACGGTGGGAATAGTTGATTCTCAGCTTTCAAACGACACCTTAATATTAATTCATCCAGCAGTTATCTAAGATCTCAGATCTGTATTTTACCATAATTGTAGTAGACTTCGTAAATTCTGATATTTTCATCAGTCCCGGCACGTAGCCTTCGAGATTTATTTCGTTGGCCACGGTCCTGGCAGAACTGACGGCAGACTGATAGTGTAACCTCTAACAGCTGGCAAACTCCAATAAAATTACCAGACTTCACACATTCACACAATGTTTTGGAGGAAAAGTCTAGGTTTACTTCGAAATTATTCATACACTATTGTCAAAATAATTTGTAACAAATAGTCAATGAAAAAAAATATTTATGAATATTGATTCATGCATCAGTATAATTATAAAATAAATATTTTCATTTTTGTTATCAGTCTATTCCCTAACCGTTCAAAAATAGTAGAATCGCTATTAAGAAAAATATGGTGGCCAGTGTGCGCCTGAGCGCCGTGGTGTAATATAAGGAGTATCGGATTCTCCACCCAATGCCCACAAGGGGCGCCGGCGTCCGCCGTTGAATAGTGGGCGCGGGCAGTGTTGCTGACAACCGCTGGTTGCAGAGGCACGAGCCGTCAACCATGCTACTCCCCGCCCCGCCCGCTCCACGCTCGCGATTTCATTTTTCATCCGCACATTGTCATTAGACTCACTAGCCATGCCGGTACATTATCATCTCGACGTTGTAAAAAGGCTAGAGTGGTGTCAAAGGGAAAGGTAATTAAGTGATAAAATTCTTTATTTCACAATTCAAGTTAAAGGAAAATGTAACGAAGTTTCAGACCAAAGCTAGCTTATTAGACCTGCTACGAGGCTTCGAAATAGTCTTTATTAGCAAGTGTTCATTCCCGTGTTTATACTCTTCGGAGCATTCCGTACTACAATTTGAGTTCTAATAAATGCAGTCATAACTCGAATCTATAATCGTTGAAGAATAGTCAATATACACATGACTTAGAACTTACAGAAATAGGTAGCATCGTTATCTGAGAGCAAACAGTAAAAAATCTAATGATTCTAACCTTTTACAACTCCTTATGGTGTGAAGCGAATTTTATCAATATATTATATATCGCTTAGTCGAGTTACACTGCAGCACAAAGCATGATCAACTGATGTGCAGGCAGCGTGTAGCTAGATTGCTAGCTCGCCGGCCCGCCTGGCTGGCGGTTGGCGGGCTGGCTGGTTGGTTGGCTGTCTGCTTGCCTGCCTTCCAGCCAGCGTCCCGGATCCGTGCCAAGGCGGATGTGGATCTGTGCATCACAGAGGATCCCCTTCTTGGGCAGTCGACGTACAGTGGGCCAGAGAGTCACAAAACGTCTTAATCGCACTACTATAACACATTTCGTTTACAGACAGAAAACAAATATAATAAAATATGAACCACAATTATATTAATCGAATAACTTTATAAGTGTTAAATACAGGAAATGCACTTAAAAGTAAGTTGTCCGTAAATTGGAGAATCTGCCTCTACGAAGTTATCATTATCATTATTGCTTTTATCGCTTTAAACAGAAACTATAGAAACTCCAGCGCAAATAACACACACTAACGCGACGTTTACTATACGATGTGAATAGTGTCGATGAAATTGGAGCGCGTCACAACATTCGGACGCGAAATGTTCAAACGGATTAGGACATGAGCGGTAGTACTACAGAAGAGGATACAAAAATAGAGGGATAAAAACGGCGATGGCGGCGATGCGCGACTGTTTTTATTCTTTCTGATGTGAAACATTTCAGGAGGCGTACGATATCCATTCACATACTTTCACTAATTACGTGATTAACGTAGCAAATGTTGCGTACTGTGGTTGTATTATAAGGTCGGGGGAGGGGAGCACTCTTTATTCTCACGAATGAAATCTTTCATCGAAAACCCTTCTTTAAAAATTCTCAACGATTTATGTACACACATCCCTACTTATCGCAAGAATGAGTGAGGTTGAGTGTTCTGCAGAACTTAAAACATAATTACTTGAAATACAAGGAGTAAAATAAATTAACTTTGCCCGTCTTAAATCCGGCTTATTTCTTGAACGAATTGGCAGTTAAGGACTTAATATTATTGCATAAAATAGCACCAGGAGCACCCAACACCCTTAGACAAATACGTTAAAATCGATTATCAAAGAAATGATAAATTGAAAGAACGTCTAATAAAGAAATCGCAAAAGCACGTCGAATTCAAAATTAGAAGGAAGCATTCGACTCTGCGAGATTCTGTGCAAGTGAGAGGAAAGATAAATAAACTTACAATGCACTGCAGGTGTTGAATATATATGAAATGCTACGTGACATCTAGAGTAATGTACCGATACGTCATTGTAGCAACATCACGAACATTCACAAACAATCGCTCATCGTCATTCATCTGTATTATTCTGTAACCATTGCTCCGGTACCCTTGTACTTCCTGGATGTAATTTGTTTCAAATACGGTCACGTTTTGTGTTTCGGCTTACGCTTATTTATGAGTAATATACGAATTAGGAAATTGCGACGTATACGTGACCTCCTTCATAGCCCGACTAAATGTAGTATTTACGCAAGAATCTGTCATATTTTTCTGATTCTTGCGACGTTGATTCATATGAAAACTTACTCCGTGTTGCTCCGGTTTCGACATTGTTTTCGCTAACTTGAGGATTATTTTCAAAGGTAACTTTTTCGCAAACTTATTTCAAAAAATTAAAGTTACATTTAGTTTTCAAGGTGAACGGAGCAATGTCTTCAGTCCGTTCCTACTTAATGGGTATAAAAAATCACAAGAGCAAAGAACCAAAAAAACTGTTCATAATCTAAACACAAATTATTTGATGATCGTTCATCCTTGAACATATTTTTCTTATCTTCAATTTATAAACGTTTTTTTAAATACATTCTCCCTGTGGAGTAAGCAATACTTTTAATCTAGGTAAAAACTAAGTAAGGAGAACAATGTAAATATGCTTGATAAGTATGATACCTGTGATCTAGTACGTGAGGAATTTCACGGAGGTAGTCCGTTGTAACGAGGAAATATTAAAAGAGGAAACAAGACTTATTTCCGTAATAAGCATACATTTTAAAATATCTTACACATAAGCGATGTTGTCTTTCGAACTACGAACAATTTTCTATCGAACTATTATTCAGTAGATTTATTAATTTTCTAACATAGGGCCAGTTTTGTTTAGTTTTTCTGCAACGTACTACGTTTACGATTTCCCTACCCGTTTTGGGTTAGTTTACTTAAAGCCGCACGGAAAAGTCGGCAATCTAATGCTTAAACTAGATTGGTTATAAATAGTGCACTTTTTTCCTCATTATTTCACTTGGTTTCCATACATTTCGTGTGAATTCCTTGTGGTCTTTTGAACGCTTTTCGAGCCGTTTCCGAGCCGTTTCGCTGTGCCCGGCCCCAACAGAAACACGGAAGGGCGGGCCCTCGCGCGTGTCGGCCGCGTGTTCCGCGACGGACGTATATGTGAGCACGTCCGCAACGCACAGGTATGCTGTAGCGGTAGAGTCGACGGCTAGGGTTGTGACGAGGAGGCGGAGGAGGTAGAAGTGGAAGTCCAAGGACCCACTCAACGACGTGCGTGTGGATGTGCGTGCGCGAGTGTCGGTGTCGTCGTCGCGGGCTTGGGGCGACGCCATCTCACGCGGCGCTCGTCGATATACCGAGTCGTCAGCTGCGGCATGCTAACAGGTCCCTTGCGGCGCAGCGGCCACGGCGACGCGGCCCGGTCACGCGCGGCGCCTGCCGCGGACGTACGGGAACGGCGCGCGCGTGCTGTTTCTCAAATTCTGACCTTTCTTTTCTTTGCCGGCATCCGAACGCAACGGAAATCGCGGGTGATTCCACCGGCTGAGTTTAGCTGCGACTCTGACAGGGAAGTTCCTACGGTTCGACTCGACGAAGGAGGATTTTCGATTGATTGGATATACTGGGCGTGTCAACTGCTGAGGTCATTAGTTCCATAAGTGTAGTACATGTTTTCATCGGGAGTTGGGAGTGATCTTCCCCCGCTGGATGGTAATATCCGCCGCCGATCTACCCGTCGACTAATGGGGTTACCCCAACCACGTATCTTCCAGCAACGGGGCACTGTTTCAGCCGAGACAAGCTGTAAGCTCTCGGCTGGTCTCCCAACGTGTGTAGTAGTGTACTGCATGTAAGTATAAGTGTCTGTAAGGGAAGATAGGACTAGGAAGGGGAAGCAAAGATCGCGCACTGTCCGTGTCCCGTTTGTGAAGGTACTGCACCGGCATTCACCTGGTGTTGATCGGAGAAACCACGGAAAACTACCAATCATAGCAGCCGGCTGCTAGAATTCTCCTCCAGACAGCGACTGAATTAGACGTAGCTAAGAAGCTAGTGTCGAAAATCCTGCCGCCGTCGGGACTTGTACCTAAGCCCTCCCAGTCAGATGCACTGCAGTGATATCAATTGCTCTGAGGCACCTGTCCCCGAGCTGATTTTTGACATTCATTGCTGTCAGGAGAAGGATTCTAGTGCCGGCTGCTCTAACCGGTAGTTTTTCGTGGCTTATCTGATCCAAACAGGCGAAGGGTGGAGCAGTACCCTAAAAAACGGGCCACGAGTCTCTTCCTTTCAGACCTTCCGCTTTCTTGTCCTATCCTCTCGTAACATCCACTTACATTTAACATGCACTACACAACCACACACGCCAGGAGTTAAAAGCTTGTACCGGCTGGGGCCAGGCGAGGTACCCGGGGGAGGGAAACCTCGCAAGCCGCCGAGTAGGTCCGTACCGGATCTCACCAAGGCAAGGGGAGCAAAACCGGTATGAAATGTTCATCATCCAAGGATGAAACATTCACTACACTAACGAGACTAATGGCCATAGCATTTGATATGTCTAAAAACAAATCGGTTAATTTCAGTCAAGCACAGGTCTCCATACACCTTCAATCTTGGCGTGGCGTGACGTGGCGCGGCGCGGCGCGGCGCACCTTCAAGTAAAGCGATGTGGTCACCGGCGGCGCTGTCGCGATTTTACGGGAACGGCGAGCGCTCTGTTTCTCCATTTCTGACCTTACTGCTCTTTTCCTTCACCCGAACACAACGGAAATCTCGGTTAATTGTACTATCGCGCCATACACCTTCAAATGGGGCGTGGTGCACATTCAAGGAAGGCGCTGCCGCAGACTTACTTCAACAGCGAGGGTGCGCTGTTTCTTAAATTCTGAACATTATTTTCTTTTTCAGTCACCTGAACACAGCGGAAATCTCTGTTGAGTCTCTCGCAAAGGACCCCCACACACCGTCCAACTGGACTGGCGCTTCTTGTAAATTTATTTTTCGGCACGTTTGCTCTACTGCGGAAACAATGCAACTACCTCTGATTTACAACAGACGTGAGCCAAGTTTCAAGAGCCGCTTGAACATTGAGGCCAGGTTTTCGACGTTCCCTTCGAAGTATAATTAATGCAAATCGTTGTACCGTGCTAAACACTGATTTGCGCGAGGGTAAGCGAGGAGGCTTTCTTTCATAGAGCAATCCAAAAGGGCTGGAAACGAGGGGATATTAAAATGAGATTTTATCGGTAAAAATTGGAAACATTTTTTTTTCACATTTCTCTCCCCTCCCAATTAGGAATTATTTCACGCGGATGGGCATCATCAAGCGACGTGTAACCCAATTTGTATTGCAGCGAACCGTCTCCCCGAAACGCGACTCTGAATTACCCTCCTCCACTGCAAGGAATTCCAGGGTATACTCCCAGACGGCATTCACGAAAGATGGAATGTATTTCGCCCGAATCGATTTGGAAGATTATGATTTTCTGCAAAAATTGCACTCTCTAAAGCAATCTAAGTCTAGAAGTGTTTTGTCGTTTTGAACGCATAAGTGAGATGGACCGTGATTTGTACCATTAAGATTAGTGCAATTAATAAATAACGAGTATAATATGATTTAATACCTCTCCCCAGCCGTGTAGTTCAACGTTTACATTTGACAGTATATGGTTTGTAGCCGACCCTAAATTGATGGGAATTAATCAGATTTATTTCCGGTGTTTTTCTTTTTCGAAAAACAAAATTTCTTATGACCTTTATTTTCCAAGCAGAATGTTCCTTTCGATACGAAATACATGGTAATGAACCTACTTTGAAATCGAAACCGAAGTTTAATTTTCTATTGTATTTTTTCGTTTCTTATTTATATGACTACAAATCTCTGGAAGGAAATAATTTAAGATATTCCGTTTTAGTTAACTGGCTTCGAATATCAAAACTACACACAAATAAACACGATTCTCATTTACCCACTCATTTCATATCCTGGATCAGATTTCATGGACACCAGAGCACGAGTCTAAGTGAATGATGACAAATCATCATTTCCTTTAGATCGGAGAGGGATGAGGATGGGGAAATAAGGGGGCTTAGCACACAAACACACAATCATTCGGAAAGATAATAAACATCAAGTTGAAACTGAGAGAAAAGAAAAAAATCTTAAAAAGCTCCATCCATTATAACTAATGATAATTATCCTCCAGTACACCCGGGTGAGCACATGCAATTGCGGAATTATTGATTTATGTACGTTATTTACTTTCAACTCCATGAATGTTGCCTCAAATTCCTCTACACTACCGCACGCGATTTGGGAGGTGCATAACGTCTGGAGTCTTTGGTGGTCTGCTGTTAGGTCCCCCAGTTGCAACGAAGCACGCTGACTCCTATCGACAGACCGTGAAATCGACGCTCCGACCGAGCGAGGAGTAGCCTGTCGCTCGCGGTTGTTGGCAATCGCCCAGGTTCGTTTCCCGGCGCTGTTCCCGCACGTTCAGGATTCTTGGCCGCGCCGCTGCTGTTCGTTGATTCACAATGCTTGCGATAACGCGACACTGAAAACACATTAGGCACCGCAGGGACCCCACGCTCTCGCCGCATTGGGGACAGTCCTCTTGCTAGCGGCGAGGGGCCCTCTTCTCAATCGACTGTACGGAAAGCGTGTCACGACGGAAATTATTTGTGAAAAAATAGTTATATTTAGCACGGCAAAAAATAGACTAGAGCTGATCGTAGGACGCAAATTTTGCGCAAATAAATGAAGAAAACGATCCGAGCCGAGTCGTGTTTTGTCAAAAGCAATTTCAGAGTTGAGTTCTAAATAACAACTAGTGCTAGTGTAGTGTTAGTACAAAGTTTGTTTTCTTCGACTGAAAATTGTACGACTTTTATCAATTTTATCTTTTATTTGGAAGTATTACTCCCGCTACGTAAATTTGGCGTAGAGCTTCACCACGGACAATGTTGACCAATGTCTAAAAACATTGTCAGGCTCATTTTGGATTACATTTGAACGATGAAATAGTGTAGTTTACATGATGCTTAGACTTTCTATTCTTGGCATTGGGAAAACCCCGTAAAACGACACTTGGAACGCGTGAATATCTTGTTCTAGCGGGGGAGGAACTTCCCGCGATTGAGTACGAGATTAATAACTATACCAGTTAATGCACCCAGTAACTCAAAATAATCAACCATTAACTTCTGCAAAAAAAACTCTATCCAATATCAGCAAAATTCGTATTTGGCACCATTCATTGTCGATTTTTATCTTCGCACTGCGTTACATTTTTTCTATACTGCACAGCGCTTTTATATATCGTATTCGACAAAAATTATAACTGGAGACGCCTCAGAAAAATTCGCGACGGTTGGCAATCCTACCTTCCGCGGCCAGAGAGGCGACGGCAGTAGCGTCCGGGAGGACCTGCCGCGCGCTGAAAACGTGCCGCGCACTCCAAACGACGCGAAATGATCCTAGTTCCACGGCGTCACACTTGCGCGTCGCTACTCAAGTATGCGAGCCTCCGACGTATCCTTTTTGTTACGTGTCACTCGCAAAGCAGTGAATGCATTTTCTTGCCGGACAGTTCGGAGAACTAAAGGCAGCGTGAAACCTAAAAGTTTTCAAGTTATTAAAAGCCCGACGAAAGCTCCAACGCGTGAGTCTTCCAAACCCTTTAGAAGGCGACGTCGCGTTCATGCGCGGACGTGGCGCGAATGTGGACTTACGTGCTTCGTAGCCCCGGGTTTGCGCGGCTCGTATTCCCCGAGGGCCATCTGACGCACAAGAAAAGTACTATAAAATTATATTTTTAAGTTAGGTAAGGAAGTAAGTATGTTTCGATAATATGATATTTTACTAGTAAAACTTGCATCGAGATACTTCACAAGACAGTCGGTATGTTCAGTAACTTTGTCTTTTCTTGTTCAACTAACAACCGACTCTGACCAGGATACAACAGTTTTGATAAAATTATATTTATTGAAATGTCGCTATTCTTGTGCACCCACGACAAATGAAACGTAACGTTTCTCAACGAACGGTTCGAATATTCTTCGTATAAGTATGTTGTTCAAATATTCTTTCTAAACCTGACGCCGTTTCTACTGAGAAGAGGACACTCGCATTCCACATTGATGCGAAAGTTCACACGTCTGTAGTTCCGGCTGAAGTTCGGGGCAGATCAAACAAATAAGACATTTTGTGAAATATATCCTGTTTCATCAGTCCTTCACTTCATTTTTAATCTCACTACTCACCTCCTCAGACATTTTTACTCTCGTAACAATGTTCGAAGCCTTTATTCAGCATTAAACACAAAGTAATTCTCCTTGAACGTTGTCATAAGTCATTAAAAATGGGGGGAATTTCCCTGAGCGTACTCATTTTGTCATAGTCATTGCTTTTTATCCCTATCGGCCAGGGACGTTCGTATGCGGGGTTCTCAGACGATCACCCACCCAGGGACCGTCGTTGTCTGGGTTGCTTATTCCATTCTAAACTCTGTAAAGTCACGAAGTTTAGCTACTGCCACAGGTTATCGTATAGAGTCCAATATTTTCACATTATGGTAATAATAACCTAGCTAACTGGGAAGTTGAGCTAAAGATATACTATTCTGCGATTAATCATGTTTCTGTGATTATATATATATATATATTATACTATATCTATCATATACTACTATAGTAGTATAATAACTCATTTATTTATTATTAAATTATTATTGATTATCATATTATTATGATTATATATTATATTATTAGTATGGGAGTGTATATAGATTATAATGTATGAATATATATATATATATAATATATATATAATGATATGATATATTATATATATACGGCCACCCGCAGCCGCTATTATTCCGTCACTACATCGACACTTGGCCAGACGCAGAAACATTAGCCACATAAACTTGTTCAGAGGCAGAAAAATGGCGAATGTTTATGCTTCTGGTCAGGTTTCAATGAGTCATCACTTTACATTCAAACTTTATCCGAAGTTCGAGGTTGATAATAAGACAACTCCGGCCTGGATTTTCTTTCACAATATTCAGTATGAATAATTCACGTTGTGACATATAATTGACGTAGTATAATTTCTAAATGTATTCTAGAACTGTAGATCAACCACTTTGTAGAATCATTTTGTTATCGTCAGTAATTACTTAAACTCATTGTAATTTACAGATGATTCTGTCATTAAAATGATTATTCGACTTTTTAGTTCAATTATACTGTTTGTATAAAACGAAAATTTGTATTAGATATTTTGTAAATCTTTCCTATTTAAAAAATGGTTTGTGAATGATGCAAATAGAGAAGGAAGCAAAAGTGACTTCAATAAAAATGGTGTTTCTGTACTATAAAATTGGCATTTTGCCTTCACAATACACTCGTAAGGTTGTATAGCAATATGTAATAATATTGTATTACGTTCAAATATTAGTTTAACTTGCGATACGTGTAGTAATTTACAAGTATCTTTGTTTTTATGTTAATAGAACAGTTATCGATCATTTTCTTGTAATGTTATTGCAATATTAGGACCTTTGTTATATAATATAGATCCCACGGAATGATTTGTCGATATGATTAATAAGAAAATAATAATAATAATAATAATAATAATAAGATAATAAGATAACATGTACAAATTCACAGTATTTCATACATTTCACAATTTCTTATGCAATATTTCTACCAGAACAATTAGTGATAGAATATATGTACATATATGCTCTTACAATGTTCGTTAGGGGAAACGGATACGAATTTTGTTGTAGTATTGCCACCTTAAGATATTT
Source organism: Gryllus bimaculatus (assembly GCA_017312745.1). Classification (NCBI taxonomy): domain Eukaryota; kingdom Metazoa; phylum Arthropoda; class Insecta; order Orthoptera; family Gryllidae; genus Gryllus; species Gryllus bimaculatus. The sequence goes on along the minus strand of BOPP01000039.1, from coordinate 17,732 downwards.
CCAGCAACGGCATGGCACAGCAACTGGAGTATTGTCTTCGGAAATGATGAGTGATAAATAAGAACCATCATTTTTCGATTTCAACACGACATGGAATTTATGTAAAATGAATGAGATTTGTATATAGATTTTTTAAACATATCAAAAACAATGTATATTACCGGTATATTGTAGTACCACCGTAATTCATGATGACTCTGCTTCCTTCTCTGCCTTCTCCGAAGATGAAAAAGAAATATCTCTAAATGTAACCTTATTTTGGATAGGTATTTCGACACATCATTTGTGCACATTTAAAAGAGGCGACTTTTAATATTCCAGTCAGCCCGTCCGCCGCCACCCCCACTGCGGGGTGCGCACGTTTAAAGCGCGCACGACGCATGATGCAGTCACGCCGGTCGCGCGGCAAGGCGCTGTTCGCTGCGTCGTCGCCGCCGCAGCCGCTGCCGATTGCGGGCGGGAATCGATTGTCCAGCGGCGGAGGAGGAGGCGACGCGAGCAAGACGGGGCGGGCAGCGAGAAGAGGTCCCCGTGAGCGCCATGCCAACGGCCTCCGCGCCGATGACTAACGCCGTCGCGCCGCTGCCGCCATCCGACGGCCACGACGATGTTCGCAAACGCGCTTCTCCCGCTCCGCTGCGCCGCCTGCCAACGACGATTTCCTATACATCGAAACTGCTTGTGGAATCGCGCAACATATCTAGCGGTCTCTGCTCCGCATGGCAAAGGCCTGCCGCGCGGCCGTTCGAACCAACCCCGCCCCGCCCCCCCCCCTCTTTTCGCCCACGCCTCGCCCCGAACACTCATCGGAGTACGTCAAAATTCTGCTCGCGCTGTCGCCGCGGCGGCGAGCGGGCGCGCGGCCAAGTTCCCTCTCTTTCTTCCCTCTGCCTCCCGCGTTCTCTCTGTCTCTCTCGCGTGTCAGGAACAGCCGAGACGCGCGGCGCGGCCACGGTGTGTTGATGGTCCCCCAGGATAAGGGCGGATGTAAGCTTGCACACGCTATCGGTGGATTCCCGTGGCTACAAATCAGGAGGGGCCTACGTTGGGGCGCAGATACAACGGACGGACGTTCAATACATAATAGTTTATACAGTCGATACATGCAGAAAGAAAACGAACTGCAAAAAATCATGAAATGCCAACAGAAACGGATACCATTACAGTCAAATATCACACATTTAAATTACTTGCGGATACGTGCGGCGAACAATAGTGTGTACGCAACTTATTAAAACTAGGAGCTACAACAACACACTTTCTTGCATAATTTCTAAAATTGTAGTTTTGGAAAATTCAGTGTTCTACGAAAATGAGATCCTGCTATTCTTTTAAGCATCCTTTCTTCTATCCGTGGAAAAAATGAAAGAAACAAAGTTGCGCGGTTTTTGAGAACAAAATATAAAAAATCCTTCAAATTGCCCGTATTTCGCACCAAATTATATGAAATCCACTCATCTTTTCAAAAAATTGAACAGTAACATATTTAAAGATTCGTCATTAAGGAACAGATTTCATAAAGGAAAATCCCCTCTTGAATATTATAGTCGTAGAAAGACGCAAAAAATTGCACTTTGCAATTTTTAATAGACGAATGGACTGAGGGACGGAGGAACGAGCAGACGAATGGACGTTTTACCGACGATCGTATTTTCGATATCGATGGTCCACATACCATGGATACTAGCTTCACCATGTATTAGAGGATTTTCCGCTATATTTAGCAACAGGATTTATCCACTTTTTCGTTACCAAGGCTCGGCAATAAGAGTTTTTTTTGTCGACAATACACCGTTTTCCGGAACACGATTACATAACTTTCTCTTCTTACGAAGTACAGGCGAGAAAGTTAAATGTAACTAACTTCCATTCACAGTTTTCTCGATTATCTAAGACGCACACGATTCGGAATGATAATTAAATGGATCGTTTTTGGTTTTCTGAGACACCCATTTTGCAAAAGAACAATTGGTCTTTTGCAGCCTCAAATCCTGAAGCCTTACTGATTAAAAAACAAAACTGTTCGAAAAACTAATTCTCGCGAGTACTATAAGATATCCTAATTCAGGAGAGCAGCCTGTTGGCATGGGATATCCCAAACCCCCAGAAATCGAGGAGCTCTAACGCAGCTCTTTCAATGTCACTCGCTGCCGCCCCGCCCTAGAGGCGAGACAGGGCAGCAAATGTTCTGCGGCCCACCGAGAACATTTATATGGTAATGCTTAACGTGGACAGCGTCGCAATCTAAATGCAAATAGTAGAGGTCTGTCGCTAATTGGTGGCAGGTCGTGGCTTCGCACTCTGGGGTTGATGAGCGACGAACGGGCGCGAGCGGGAGCTCCAGACGCCCGCGTTAAGCGATCGGTACACTGCTGCATCGAGACCGGCGACGTGGGCCAAAGTGTATTTGGTCGCGCTCCTTTCAATAGAATGGTTTGTCGTGTGTGCTTCATATTGAAAATTATACCTGCCAAATAAACTTCAAAAAGTTACAAATATTAAGACTATTGCCAGTGGCGCATACATATAGTGAGAAATCGGACGATCCGCAGGTCTCCGCTCACCACTCGCTTGTATGTTCGAACTGTGCTTATTTTATCTTATCTGACGGCATATCAGGGCCATACAATCATAAGATTTAAACGCAGTACTAATGGAACATTATAGTATTATTTTCTTTTTAGAATTGAGCAGCCCAGCGGCAAAAAGCCGCTGGATGTTTAAATGATATTAGTTCCGCGAATTTGTCATCTAACGTGCATTAACGATGCCACAAAGTCGGAGAGCGTTATAAAAAGGCAATCTTGGAAAACAAGCATATACATTGAGGGGTAAACATAAACAATGTAACTGAACAATGGTCCAATAGAAAGCGTATTGTCGAGAAGCCATCATTTAATTGTTTTGGAATTATAAATTGAACATCAACATTTTGAAATATTTCGTCGATTACGATACTGTTTATTTTACAATGTGTGCGGGACATTATCACGGGTCCAGCTACTAGATATTAATTCACACAAAACAGACGAATTAATGTTTACGAATGAACCTCCACGGATACCGCGTACACATAACGAAAGACCGTAATTAAAATCGGATTGAGAAGCCGGGTGAGAAAAAGCCGCTTAATGTGTAAATGATATTAGTTCCGCGAATTTGTCATCAATGAGTATACTCAGTCGATTTCAATAGAAACAATCTCTTGTTATGATTGAATCTGTCCCGAGACCCAAGTTGTTTTTAACAATGAGTAATGTTGCAGTAAAGAGAAAGTTCGTTGACGATCTCAGTATTGAAGGTGGCTCATCAAAGAGACGAAGGTTCAATCCAAATTTCAACCTAAAACCGGTTGTCTCCAATCCATATATGTCTGTTTTATGAGGATACTCTGCCTTTATAAGGATAATGAGTTGGAAAAGGTGGCCACGAAAAATGGCCGCGAGAGCTATCAGTTTGAAACATTCAACTTCTTATCTCTTTCTCTCTCTCTCTCTTTCTCTCTCTCTGTACCTCTCTCTCTCTCTCTGTACCTCTCTCTCTGTACCTCTCTCTCTCTCTCTGTACCTCTCTCTCTCTGTACCACTCTCTCTCTCTCTGTACCTCTCTCTCTCTGTACCTCTCTCTCTGTACCTCTCTCTCTGTACCTCTCTCTCTGTACCACTCTCTCTCTCTCTGAACCTCTCTCTCTCTGTACCTCTCTCTCTGAACCTCTCTCTCTCTCTCTCTCTGAACCTCTCTCTCTCTGTACCTCTCTCTGAAGTCTGAACGGCATGTATCAGCGGGATCTTCTTTAGCTCTCCCGACTGTACGCGCCGGAGCGAAAGAGGTGCTTGGCCTTTGGTGTTCAGCGTGCACGCCACGCGTCCACCCGGACCTCAGTGCGGCGGACGACGGCCGTGGCGGCGCGGCGCGGCGCGGCATGGCACGGCACGAGCCCGCTGCTGGGCGAGGGCGGGGGCGGCATCACGCGTTGTTGGGTTGCGCGCGGCCGTGCGGCGCGACACGCGGCACGACGATGATATTCGTGCATCCCGAATCTTAATTCGGAAGGCCGGAGGACCGACAACTCACGCCGGCAGGTGCCTTATCGATTCTGCATTCCGCGAGGAGGCCACATCCCCCCCTCCACCTACTCGTCACCGCAGGGGTTGGGATTTTCGGCGGCGCCGGTGTGCATGCTCACACTTCGCAAATACGGCAATAAATAAAGGACGTTGTGTGTACACACGAGCAATGAACTGTTCGGGAAATCGTGAGGACAAGTATTTCGCTTGTAGCACAGTGAATAACAATTGAAGTGTGCACGGTCTCACTTCGCAAATACAGTGATGAATAAACGACGTTGTGTATACACACGAGCAATGAACTGATCTGGAAATCGGTAGGACAAGTATTTTACTTATATTGTACTGTTAATAACTAATTAAAGTCTACACTCCCACCCGAGCAATGAACGGTTCGGGAAATCGCCAAAACATAACTTTCTGTTACATTGTACTTTGAACAAATTCTTTGACTCAAGTTGTTATCGTGTCAATAAGATTCAACAATTAATTCTGATACAAAAATTGCCCTTTGTTTATTTACTGTTCGTTTCGTTTTCATTACTTTCGACAATTTGTTTGCGAAAAGTATTCAATTTAAGAGATGAATTTTTCCAACTCCCCATTTCTCAGGAGTGGTATGTCTTCTGTTCCATTCGGCTTACTCGCTGTGCGCTAATCGCTTGAAATATAATACAATACTAGGATTGGCGTGTCTCCAGTTTTCGAAACTCTGCGCTAAACTCGTCAGTCAACAATTTTCATAACCCTTCGCACATTTTACTATGTAGTAAAAATGAAAGGCTCTGAGCGGTTATCAAAAAAATTACGATTTCGCAGTGTGAGGATTTCGTTAAAAATCTAATTAGAACAGCTGAGAGAAACGCTTCGGCCATGCACTGATAGACGTTGCAAAATAAAATGGCAAATGAGGGGTGTAAGCAGCGTTTGCAAAGCTCGAAATCGAAAGACTGTGTGCATACACGATTATCACGACACCTTTCGATTTCACATCTTACCGAAGTTCGTTGCGAAACGAACTGCTCATTCGCAGGTGACAATAAGTTCACAGTTCACAAAAGGCATTCACAGTTGGCAACAAGAACGGAGACAACGGTTCACAACAATTCGAGACAGTAAAGCAGATTTGGTGTAGAGTAGTTGGGTGTAGGAGGTAAGTTGATATATGATCTGGAAAAGGTGAATGAGGAAGATGTTGATAGAAAAGGGTGGTGGAATGACCTCCAGTAAGCACTTGAAACCGACAGCAGAGATCTTAAGAAGTAATACGAGGAGCATATAGCATTTGTCAGAAATTGGCTCAACTTCGTAAGCTCTCACTTCAGATAGCAGTTGAAAACACTCCTTCATCTCTCCTACGTTTTTTGCCTTGAGCTTTTGTTCACTCCGACATCCACCTACAGATGCGCTTTCTTGTTCCACTCCCCACTCTGAAGCGTTCCCTCCACTTTGCCTTCCAGAACCTCCTTCATAAAACAAGTTCGCCTTAATAAATGTTCAATGCAACTAGTCTTATCTATTCGTACTATTTATACATATATGTGTATGTGTGTGTAATATAATAATATGTAATTATATATACTATATATTATAATGCATAACTATATTAATTATATAGTTAATATATACTTATAATACTTACTATATATTGTATGTAATGTATTATAAAGTCGTTCTCATGTACTTCGAAAAAGGTAAGGATACAAGAGCTGTTGTGACTTTTGTGTAAACGTACTGAGTAGAAATTAAAGATCAGCCAATGTGAACCTGCTCAGAAGCGGTGAGATCTTGAACCCCGCATCCAACACCTGCTGTAGGCGCGTCGGTTGCGCCGCTGGCCCGGAATCTCCGCGCCGAAGAAACGTCCGCCAGTGGCCGCCGCGTGTCGAAGCCGTCATGTGCGATGTGTAAGATTAATTGCCGTTGGAAACGTTTGTAAAGGGAGCCTGCACGGAAGCACGGGGGTCGGAGGGCGGGCGAGAGTGGGCACCTGACCGGCAGCAGTGGCGTGATCTCGGCCTCGTGTATGATCGACACCGGACCAAACCAATTACCTGCTCGTGGAGAGCTTGGGACGGATCCGTTTCAGAAGCGCGGGAAACTGGGGAGGATACTAGGAGAACTCGCTTCGAATTCCGCCCTCCAGGACGCACGCTAGACTGTTCGCAACATCTTACATAAACGCGGTAATGGTCAAACATTCTGTCGAAGTCGAACAACAAGTTGCATAGGTTAAATATGGCTGTTCTATTAGATAACTATTAATTCAAAATAATTTGGTAAAATCAGTTATCTATTTTCAAAGTCATTTACAAAGCGCATTAAAGCCCTGAACTCGGCAAAAACTTCTTTCCCTTACTCAGCAATGTAATAAATCGATAGCAGCAGCAACAGACGAAACGTTCAAAGAGAAGTGAAACATTGAAATTGAATACTGTATTGGGCGATTTCTTCGGCGCCTCTAAGCTTCCGACATGTGTGATAGTAGGGCATGTAAGTGAAAGTTTGTGTAAGCAAGGGATGATAAGGATTTGTACAAGCAGTAGGACGGAAAGATCGCGCGAGGTACATGGCTAGTTTGTTAGGTATTGCTCTGACATTCGCCTGGTGTTCATCGAAAAAAACACGAAAACTACCCATCAAAGCAGTCGGCCGCAAAAATTATTCTCCAGAAATCGTCTGAATGCGACCTAGCTATCTAGCTAGTGCCAAAAACCCACCGTCGGAACTAGAACCCTAGGAACTCCCAGCCAGTGTCACTGCAGTGACATCTACTGATGCCCTGAGCCATTTGGCGCTTGTAGCTATAATTTTCTATGCAATAAATTCGAGGCATTGGACATTCGAAGTACAAAACTCTATGCATAACGTCTTCCCGTCTTTTCTTCATAAATCATGATACGTCTTGGTTGCACGCAATCGCTTCTTCAAGAGGGATAAGATAGTGGAAATGGCCTGGGGGGTTGTAGGCTTTGCAAGCCTGATACGTCTGTTCAAAACAATTTACAAAATGAATTTATATATTTTTTAGCTACCATTATTTTAAAGTTACTTTTCCTTTACTTTACCATTTCTGTTACCCTTTATTTGTCGCTACTTTTGATCTCCAGAATTTAAAAATAAGAAATAAAAAACGTTTTTTGCTGTTTCAATTTTACTTTTTTTCCCATTCGAAAGTAATTTTATTAATAATGAGAAAAGGAGTAAAGACATTATATTTAACAAGGTTGGAAAAAACGTAAAAAAACTTGACTCAACAGTTAACAGTAACAATTTTGAATAGAATCCTGCCTTCGATTTTATTTAATTATTTGCACCGGAAGGGTCAAGAAACATGCTCTACATTTTCAGCGCTTCTCATTTATAACTAACGTTTCAGGATGACTTAAAATAATAAAGCAATATCTAATATTTTCAGAATGTTGAAGTTGTATTAGTGTTGCACTAAATATAGAAAGGGCATCCCGAAACCTGTCTGCCATCTATCGGTGCATGAAAGATCTACCAGGGACTGTCGGGGCCACTACCGCTTGCCTGGAAACTCTTTCCAGGGAGCAGCACTCTCGTGCTCGAACATTATGCTGATGTGGCCCCTGGGTCCACCTCGGCGCTTGTACCATCATTTTGGAGTGTAAGAGGCAATTACTCATTCACGCAAACTGACAGAACGAACACTGTTCACTCTCACAGATACCGGTGTGACAATACATTTACATATTAGTTTTATTTTTAATTCTGCAATTAAGTGTGGAGATTTGGAGACAGAATATGCTAACTTGTATCATCATTTTGTACGACAGGAAAGGATATGTTAGGACCCAGATGGCTACTTGCCTCAGACGCAAGCTCCTCTGCCATCTAGGTCGACGAGGAATGGTAGGATATAAGTGGAAATGTCATAGGCGAGATAGGAAGAGTAGATAGGAAAAGTAATAGGACTCAGATGCAACGGGTACATGCCTCATGCGCAAGCTCCTCAGTCACCCGGGTCGGTGAGGTGTGTCAGGATATGTTAGGAAAAGTGATGGGAGAGGATATGAGGACCCAGATGCAATGGGTACTTGCCTCATGCGCAAGCTCCTCCGTCACCCGGGCGGTGAGGTGTGTCAGGATATGTTTGGAAAAGTGATGGGAGAGGATATGAGGACCCAGATGCAACGGGTACTTGCCTCATGCGCAAGCTCCTCCGTCACCCGGGTCGGTGAGGTGTGTCAGGATATGTTAGGAAAAGTGATAGGAGAGGATATGAGGACCCAGATGCAACGGGTACTTGCCTCATGCGCAAGCTCCTCCGTCACCCGGGCGGTGAGGTGTGTCAGGATATGTTAGGAAAAGTGATGGGAGGGGATATAAGAGAACCCAGATGCAACGGGTACTTGCCTCATGCGCAAGCGCCTTGGCTACACGAGCCAACCAAGAGCAATAGGATGTGGTGGGAGAGTGTCGATCTACTGTGGGATCAGAAGCGGATCTAGGCGATCGTTTGGGAGGAGGCCATCATAGATTATTGTTAAATAATAAACATTTGTTATTACATTCTATGTCATTTGTGTAGTGTATATATGATACTAAACAATATTAAATTTTGAATAATTACATAATTCTAATATAAATAAATATTTAAATCATTTTGTGCCAAATAAAAAGAAGGAACAAACGAAAACTAGGCCTTGGGAAGGGGGGCATGCTCCTCCTCCACCCTTCAGTGTGTGGGATTGCTATCCTTCCACAATAGAGAAGTAAATACGTTCAAGCATGTACTACTTGAGATTCTATTTCTTGGCGCGCGAAGCCTTGTCTTCACGGTGGAATATCTCACAGTATTTCGTGTTTTTCTCACTCTTGCTGCTAGATGTCGCATGATCGTGACGTATCGCGCAGTATTGGCGATCATGCGACATCTAGCGGCACGTCTGAGAAAGACGCTAAATAGCCAGAGACATTCCATCGTGAAGACGAGGCCTCGCACGGCAAGAAAGAAAAACCCAAGGATATGCAGCACTCAAACCTGGGCCTCAGCCATATGGGTCGGGTAATACTGTTATATGTAATTAAAAATTTAATATACGCAAACCGAATTCAATATTTCTTCTTTATAACACTAATATAAGTAGAATTTTCGAAATGCTGAATGTGACCTCACGAACATTGAAGATTCGTGGGTTTTGAACTTGGGTAAAAGATATAATAAAAATGCCCATTTATGGGAATCGATTCTATCTGGGCTTCGTTTTCTATCTAGCCGAACTTATTACGTTCGTTCTAACCTTGTTAAATATCGTTATCCATATTTTTATTCCATTTTAACATGATATAGTTTCTTATAGAGGTTTCAAGGATATGAAAGCTTTATTCAATTCTGACAAAATGTATCTATCTCTTTTTATAATATGCTCAGGTTAGATGAGGTTTTCTGAAAATTTATAACAAAACATCGACACAAAACGCTATAAGTATGAGACTGCAGGGTTAGAAATTACTCCGTAGAACGACATTAAAAAGATTCTCGACGATGATGGAAAAGAGGAATGATCATTACACTCTCGAGATCTCGCAGCATGGTCGGAACGCAATAGCGTATAGACGCTCATACGTGTTCGGGATAATTGAGTTTTATCCGTTCGGGAATGCGTATCGCGTGTCAAACCGCATCCTGAAGGAGCTCGCAGTTTTACCTGCCTGTGTTTGTGTGTGGTGTGATCCCACATGATTGTGTCTGTCAGCAACTCCCCCACTCTTCCAACCTATCCATTGCTCGATTCTGTTCAGACGAGGTTGTCATCTGCCCTGAAGAGGTTTAACTAAACTGTACTCGGAACAGATTTTCTCGTTGAGACATTCAGGACACGGTTAACCACGCCCAACTGACACTCTTGCAGGGATGGTGAAACTATCATATAGCATAAAAATAGATTGGGTTACCAAAAATGAAATCGTCAAAATATGCACTTAAAAAATGCTTGATGGGAGGGGAAGGAAAGGGAGAATAAGTGTCTTCCCCTGAGATATCGCCTAATCGCCACAACGCAGGTGTAAAATTGGCAGAACGGAGCTCCCAAATCCCCTTAAGGTCGTTTTACACGGTGCAGTTTTCGTGCGTATTGGATATATAGAAAGCGTGCAATACAAATTGTACAATTTCTGCATGAAAACTTTTGAGCATATATTTTTTCATGCATAAAACGTAGAATGTGCCTCTAGCGCTTCTAGCGGCAGACTTGTTCTCTAAAGGCTTTCTTTACGTCAGAAATCGTCCATTCTTTCCAATTTTGTGGTTAGATTAGGTGCGATTTGTGAGATTTTATGTATTAGCGAGGCAGATTCGAGTTCTCGGCTTTTCTAGAGAGTTTATTTCACTGCTCCTCGCAAATGTGAGGTTACTGAATCTCACTTCTGCAGTGAAGACTTCCTGCATTCGGAGCGTTTTTTCTGCGCCTTCACAACAACAAGCATGCTTGTAGCGACTATGACGGCATTTCTATTTTTTCTCCCCATGTTTCATTAATACAAAAAAGTATAAACAAAGTAGCTCAGAACCCACGTACACAAATGTCAGGAATGAATGTATGACGCAATTCAGGAATTCATTTATGTGCCGGCAGAGCACCTGGCGGCGTATAGAAAACGCAAGCCGCACAGTCGTACGCACGGAGCAAGTCGTATAGAGAACGTTCAGACAGTTTAAACACGACTTTTGGGTTCTTATACTTCCAGCTTGGAATCATAAAGTTTCTGTAAAGTTTCTGAATAAGAATCTGCACGAAAACTGTACCGTGTAAAAGGGTCTTCGCGTCTTGGCACTACTGCGCGGCGCGGCGCGACACGGCGTCCGGCGAGGCCCAGGCAAGTCGTGCCGCGCAGCGGCGAGCCCGACTCGACCGGTAGAGCTTGCGATGATGTCATGCCCGTTTATGGAGAAGAACACTCGATAGCGCTATCTTGCGCGTAGACAGTCGCCAATGCATCAATAGCGCGGAAAGGAGCCAGGAAGAAAGGAGCTTGAGCTGCGTTACGCGAGCCGCGTACATTGTGACTGCTGCTTACACGTTAGCCTTCACCTTTTGACGGCAATGCTGTGCGCTCGCCGCCGACCGTAAGTCGTCAAAGATTAGCAGGAAACTTGCCTGGCGCCGCCGTTGCTACGCTGCAGGCGGCGGAGAGGGAAACGTAGTCCGCTTTTCGTAGGACGCGGCGTTTCTCGGATAGCCAAGCAGTTACCTTTCTATTACTGTTCTACCTCCGAGGATGCGATTGTTGTTGACATTTTTGACAGTTCGAGAAATGAAAGTAATTACCCGATCAAATAAAAATTTGTTTAAGTAAATAATGGGAGTTTCTATTTAATTCTTCTTGAAACTGAAACGACCTTTGAAAATTAGTGGTCAACTAATGAGAATCGATATCTATAACTTTACACAATACACATTAAGAAAACCAGTTGAATTACGTAGTGCTCCACAAGTAGAATCGCGTGGAATGAATCTACAACATTCGGTGAACAATAAAACACCTTCAAGCTAGTCAATTATGCAAAATGTACATAGGTTCAAAACGGGCCGTATTGTCTAAAAAACACAGCGACAACGAATGATTACTTTAACCGATATCCCATGCAAGTTAGAGAAAGGGAAGGGTCATATACGAGAAATGTGACAAACGCGTCGGCACTAGCAGCAGACGAAATTTTTGGGAGCGAAGCCGCGCAAAAAGGAATAAAAAAAGGAAACAAAACACTGGCCACGCGGAAACGTCGTCGATCGTGAGGCGAAAGTTCCCGAGGCCGACGGAGAGATGAATGGTGCGCGCAGGCAGCTTGGACCGTCCGGTTAGCGGAGGCGGGAGCGGACTCCGTTCAGTCGTTGCGAGGTAAGGTGAAGTGAGTCGCGGCGGAGCAGAAGCGGCGCCCGTGACCATCGCCACCGGCCACTCCACCCACCGACAAAGGTGGCTCAGGGCATCCACTGATGTCACTGCTGTGCCTCTGACCGGGAGGTTCTAAGATTCGAGTACCGACAGTGGTAAGATTTTTGACACTAGCTTCATGGCAAGGTCGAATTCAGCCGCTGTTTGGAGGCTTCTAGCGGCGGGCTGCCCTGATCGATAGTTTTCAGTGTTTTTTTCCTCTCAACTGTAGCAGTACCCTAACAAAACAGGCCACGGACCGGGTGCGAGTTTTTCATCCTCTTCGTATGTCGGTACCGAAACTCTATCTAGCGAGGGAAGATCACTACTTCCTCGCGCGATAACCACATGCACTACACTTACCGGACTAATCTCTTTAGCGGTTGACGCGCCTGGAATCACTAAGTAATCAATTATAAAATCCAGTACACCATTCGTCTGGTGGTGCCCGCACCTGCCCCTTAAGCAGGGCCGTGGTTTCGGCCCACGCAGTGCAAAATCGACGATGTCATAGTCACTTTCGCCTCCCCCCCCCCGCCCCTCCGAGTCTAACGAGGGAGCGGCGGTGGCGATCTGTCGGAACGGGGGCGGTTCTGAGGTGGATGCATGAGGAGTGGGGGATACGTTCACGCGCTGACCAGCCCGGCTGGTTCAAGTGAGCGGTCGGCAAAGCACGCGCAAAAAACAAGACCAGGAAGTGGCATCCCGTACCAGGAGAAGTGTATGTATATACACTGGCACAAATCTTATGGAGAGATAATTAACTAAAGGGCCCAGTAAATCCCTTCTAAAAGTCGCGTTGACTTGACGGGACTTGATTTTGGGCATCTATAGAGGCGGCGAATATGTGTATTTTGGAGTCCACCAGCAGTCTTCTTTTTTGGTAGTCGTTGCCTCGCATACGTTTTTTCGCTGCCGTTGCCGCTAGCAGCGACCGGTCTCAACGTCGAAGAGGAGCGTGGGAAGATAACTGCGGAGCGACTCGGCGGCGGCCGCCGCCGAGGCTTCTGCTGTAGTAGCAGCAGCCACGTTGGATAAATAAAGCGGCGGGACGCCCAGGCTCGCGGGCATCTGGAGGGCGGAAGGAGAGGGTGGCAGAGGGAGGTGGGCGGGCTGGTGGTCGGCCCCCGCTTTGCGACGACTCCACGTGCCTTCCAGGAACCCGCGGGCTGGGCCGGCGGCGGCGGCGCGCGGATTCTGCGGCGGGGCTCCGCGAGAGAGGCGAAACTAGGTCATACGCAGAGAGCTACAAAGGCAGGCAGCGCCGCTGCTGCAGAGATCTCCCCTCCCCTCTCCGTCTACGTCGCCACCACCGCCGCCGTCGTCTGAACGGCCCGTGCGTCCGTTCGGACCGAGCCGTCCGCCTATCCCGGCGCGTCCGGATTCGAGAGGAGCTCGAGCCACGTGTAAACGGGATCCCTGCGCGCACGTCGCCGTTGCCTCGGCTAGACCTGAAAAAAAAAAAAGTTCCCCCCCCCCCCCCCCCCCCCCCGCCCCCCCGAAAAAAAAAAAAAAAAAAAAAAAAAAAAAAAACCCGCCGGCTCGGTGGGCCGGGTGCTATTTGTCGGAGCACTTTCTTCCGACTGGGGGGAGAGAGAGGAGAAGAGAGAGAGAGAGAGAGAGAGAGAGAGAAGGCAAGCCTAACCTCTCCGCGACTTCCGGCGGCGGCTCTTACAATCGCGGCAGTGTTTTTGCATGTCGGATGCGCGCGGTTTTGAACTTCAAGAAGTGCGATGGTAAGGCAGACAGAGGGCAGAGAAAGAGAGAGAGAGATCAAGGTTTTCCCGACGGCTGTGTCGAATTGCGAAATTCCATTTCGACAGAGCCGGGTTTCCCCACACGTGCGCTGTGCACCTGTTGGCCCGGATTCTCAGGTCCCCGATCACTGAGTTCGCTGTCGATACGTGCAACGACCAATAACGTTCTCTATATCGTTCCTCCCGTACAATACGAGATCCCATAACTCGCGTAAAAGTTAGATTCCTTTACCAACGACCACTACTTTTTAAGTTACGTCAAAATTTAGAATCCGATACCAATACACATGAATTAAAAAGACTCCATCATTAGACGTGTTGATAAATCGAAAACACAGTCGGCGCGATGTCAATTTTCTCGAAGTGGAGGCGAAAAGGATTAGTGTCGACTACGTATAACGCGATGCGTGGTGTAATAAAAGTTGCTTTCAAACAAGTCAGAACATAACCGTTTTCGAAAGTTTATAAAATATTTTATAAAACAACAGAAAAAATTAATAAAAGGATACTAAAAATATTTAAAACGGTCTCGCCAAATCGATTTATTGGCATATATTCTTATTCTATAATAATTCTTGGCAAAACATTCAGATTACAAAAAATGCAGTTATAATTAACCACTCGTTGTAATTGGAAAATTAATTTAGACTTAATGTAACTGCGGTTTCGAAACCGCTGTGTTAGGCGTATATACTACGGTTAAATAGGCACCTGCTCCAATCGGGAGGTTTGATGTCCCTAACAGTGACACTCAAGGACATTCATTCATTTTGATGACAGTGTCACAGCAGACGAATTGTCAACGGACCTCGTGTTTTAATCCAAAGTATAGTACATCCAAGGTAAACGTATACAATCGTAATTCATAAATCTAATTGAACTCTAGAAGTAGCTACTATACAAAATTGCCGGCGTTCCGCGAAAATGGTAACATCCAGGCATTCATTACTGCGAGCAGTTCCTTCAGAGGTTCCCAGAAATTGTTTGACGGATCAGACAAACTACTGGATTCTGAGAGTTTGAACCGCTTAGAAATTCTCTGCCATACAGCGGCTGAATTCGACTAGCGGTGTAGTGCCTGAAAATCCCGTTCAGAGGCACCTTCTAAACCGATCGGAGAAGAGGTTCGCAGATTTGGTGACTGAGGAAGAGGCTCTTCCGCGGCAGCAGCCCGGGGTGGCGAAAGAGCGAGTGTGCGTAACGGGACACAAAATGACCCTGATGCGGGTCGCGGATTAGACGAGGGGCAAACGCCCATCCTCCAGCGCCTCCTTCTTGGGAAGGGGCAATCGGGGCGGTCGGGGAGGGGGGAGGGGGCGAAAAAGAGGGGCAAAAAGTCGGGGGAAGAGGGGGTGAAGATCGTGGTTTCTGCGGTGCTCTGCCATCGCAACGCACCGCGACCTAAGCCATCCAGCTCCCTCCCTTCTGCGCAGCTGGCCGCCTTCGTCTCAGCCTTCTCCTGAACGCGGTTTTATTTTTCTTGCTGACATAGCACCTCTGCAATTCACGTTGCTCACGGCGTAATACGAGCTCTTGGCACCATGCTTCCACAATGAGCAAATCCGACTTTTTAATGTACCTTCCCTGAGATGACTCATTTTCTAGCATAAAACGCCTCGTCAACCGTTAGGAACAGATGCAAAAATTTATTAATTTTCACTCTATATATGCACCCGACTCTTACGTTACAAGTTAAAACTTAGCATGAAATTCATAAATGAACGCAAATTATTAACACGTAACTATTGAATTGTATAGGACGAGACCAGCTGTAATCATTATATATAGACACTTAAAATTACTCTCTAAATAATACTAATATGAATAGTAATTTTTGAACACTTTTTCGCAAGTAAGACAAAAGATATCTCAGTTTACGCAAGGTCCTGATTTTTGGGATACGGAGATGCGTTGTACCATTATTTCCAAGATTTGAAATGTTTCACTCTAAATCGATGAGAATTGTTACGTGTATTTCACTAGCAACGGAATTAAAAACTATATGATCGATTTCCTTCGTAAACTTGCCTTGAAAATCCATTTTTTTCGAACCGGCAAAACGAAAGATCTTTTTATCCTTTTGTAGGCAAGAATCAGTTGTCCGCCTCTTTTCAAGGAGTGAAAGCGAGGAAATATTGAAGATAACGGAGTCCTGTGCAATTAATGCACCCATGAACTCTTATCAATGTTAGCATGCGTTTGCATTACGAGCATAATTTCATTTCACTAGGGAAGTTGAGGAACGGCCTTCGTGGCAATGAAAAGTAACGAAGAGGGGAGAATCTTTTCTAAGGTCACTTTTCTATCGCCCCGTGCACCTCAGGCGCCAGCAAGAAAGCTGTCGTAAAACTGTTTTATGTGCCCTGTCATGAAGCTGGAGAACCGCCGCTTTATGTGTCGCAAGAAAAAACATAATCTGTCGTAATCGTGAACAATTAAATGTTGGAAATATGACAAAGGCGAATAACAGAAACGATGGTTGGGGTTTGAAAGCATCTTAGGGGTCTTCTAACAAAATTAAGACGTGGGTAGATTTTACCCAAATGCGGATGATATCGCATAATGTAAATTATCTACTTTGATTAGGTGAAGTCAAAATTTAACATTATAGTCCTGTCTCATAATGAAGTACTTTACCGTACTTCATACGAACTATTGCGATAAGTAGTGGCAGTAACTACAAAGAAATTATATATTCTTTTGCAAAAATATTCTAGACTTCTTTGCCTTTAACCTTCACTCTTCTTTCAAAACGATTAACAACTGCGTAAAATTACTTATATCAATATTGCCATCTAATGAAATTGTAAACTTTTAACGTTGAGTAATGTGTCTAAAGACTACTCGTAATTTCTTTCTCTCAAGCCTATGAGAGAAAGAGAAAGTAATATTTAATTCCCGGAACATACGTAATGTTTTTTTAGCACACCAATCTTTAAAATACATCATATTCCACCCTAGAAGTTTTCTTGAATTTTTTTCTGGAATTTAATGTTTGTAATGTTTAATATTAATAATAATATTTTAATTATTTTTGTATTGGCTATATTTACTAAAAACTACAATATGTTTCGTGACACAAAAGTACTTTAAATATGCAAGTATATCAATGTCAATTAAAAATATACATTACAACAAACAGTTTCGGTTTTGAGTTTTTAATTCTAAAAAGTTCATCACGCTAGTATGTTACCTTCGTCCGCTTCAGATGGCAAGATGCCCTTTGCAGCGTTAAAGATTCCGCTCCAACGGCTAACTAGTAGCAGAGAAAGGAAATACCGGCAATTATTGAGCTTCTGCTGTTTCAAAATACGAATGAAACAGAAACAATCTACTTTTATACGACCGTGCATTAACGAGGTGAGCATATTCTTGTGTATAAATACCACAGACGTTCCTATATGTGGTAACAAATACCAACAAATGATAGCAAAATACTTTCGCCTTTAATACCGTTTAAATGAAGTGAGGTATTGATACATTCAATTCCATCAGAGGAACGATAAATACATGCAGTGAAAAAAAAAAGCTATTCAAAATCAATATGTTTCTGTAAAAGGCTCGAGGCCCTTGCGTTTCTCCGCTGCGGCCGACGGTGTGTCTGCAGCAGTCCGTTCGAGCGTCCGCTACCAACAGCTTCTATGGGAATCTAGTCGCGGTGTTACGGAGTTCCAAGGAATTTTTAATCGGCAACACGAGGCCGATACGCACAAGAAATATGGCTTCACCGTTCTAAAAATTGGATTTGTGAACCACCGAATATTTTCAGCCTCCCGCGACAGAGATGTCTGCGGCCAGCGGATCGCATCGTTCAGAGGCGGTGAGACTGTTTTTCCTTTTCACAGCGGGCTTGTTTTATTAAAGCGACCTGTTCGCATTGTCGGTGCTCGGAAGAATTAAAAGGCGCGCGACGTACGGAAGAAATGTAGCTGCGCTGCGAAGTGTCAAGAAGGGAAGGGGGAGAGAAAAAAGGAGAAAATACTCGATCTCCAAGTGACAGTGCAAA
>BOPP01000038.1:9821353-9842331 GCA_017312745.1 Gryllus bimaculatus | reverse complement strand
AAAATTAAAAAATTTAATATTAAAAAAGAAAAAATCGTAAACAACAAAACAACCAACGACAAGACGACGCCATTACGAACGACGAGAAACAAGCCACTGTCCGTTGCGACAAATTGAAAACACATCGTAGTGCGACATGCAACGATGACAAGCGACCAGCGACGAAGCAACGAACGACAAGCGGAATACGAAAATCCAAAAGACACAATTGAAGACAAAAATTTTTAAATTTTGAAAAAGAACAAAAATATAAAAAATCGTAAAATGTTAAAATTTCGAAAAATATAAAAAAATCGAAAAAAATATAACCATTTCGAAAAAATATAAAAATTCCGAAAAATATAAAAAATTTCAAATGTAAAAATTCGAAAAATATAAAAATTAAAAAAAATATAAAAAATTCAAAAAGGAAAAAATTTGAAAAAAAAACGAAAAACAAAACGGACGGCATACGACGGACGACAAACGAGCACTGTTGACGTGCGACCATTGAAACACATCGAAGCTGCGACATGCAACGAGGTGACAAGCGACCTGCGACGAGCACCGAACGACAAGCGGATTACGAAAGCCAAAAGGACACAAATTGAAGACAAAAAATTTAAAATTTTGAAAAAAACAAACATAAATATTCGAAAAATAAAAATTTTTCGAAAAATATAAAAATTGAAAAATATAAAATTCGAAAAATATAAAAATTCCGAAAATATAAAAATTCAGAAATTATAAAAATTCGAAAAATATAAAATTAAAAAAGATAAAAATTCAGAAATATAAAACAAAAATATAAAAATTAAAAAAATATAAAAATTCGAAAAAAAAATTTGGAAAAAAAAACGAAAAAACAAACGACGAACGACGCATACGAACGCGAGAAAACGAGCCACTGTGAGCCATGCGACCATTAAACACATCGTAGTCCAACACTGCAACGAGTGACAAAGCGACCTGCGGACGAGCTACCAACGACAAGCGAATACGAAATCCAAAAGACACAAATGAAGACAATAATTTAAATATTGTGAAAAAAAACAAAAATAAAGAAAAAGTCGAAAAATATAAATTTCGATAAATATAAAAAAAAAATCGAAAAAATTAAAACTTTCGAAATATAAAAATTCAAAAAATATAAAATTCAGAAATATAAAAATTCGAAAAAATAAAAATTAAAAAAATATAAAATTCTCAAAAAGGAAAAAAAACTAAAAACAACAAAAAACGACGAAGCGACGGCCATACGAACGACGAGAAAACGAGCCACTGACTCTTGACGTGCGACCATTGAAACACATCGAAGTGCGACATGCAACGAGTGACAAGCGACCTGCCACAAGCTACAGACAAGCGGAATACGAAATCCAAAAATACACAATTGAAGATGATAATTTTAAAATTTTGAAAAAAGTAAAAATATAAAATTTCGAAAAATAAAAAAATGGAAAAATATAAAATTTCGAAAAATATAAAAATTCGGAAAATATAAAAATTCAAAAAATATAATAATCTTAAAAGGAAAAAATTTTGAAAAAAACAAAAAACCTACGACGAACGACGCATACGAACGACGAGAAACGAGCCACTGTCGACGTGCGAACATTGAAACACATCGAACGACGAGCGACATGCAACGAGTAACAAGTGACCTGCGACGAGCTACGAACGACAAGCGGTAACGCAATCCAAAAGGACGCAATTGAACACAAAATTTTTAAAATTTTGAAAAAAACAAAAATATAAAAATTCGAAAAATATAAAATTTCGAAAAATATAAAAAATCGAAAAATAAAAAATTTGAAAAATAAAAAAATTCAAAAAATATAAAAATCAAAAAACGAAAAAAATTTGAAAAAAAAAGAAAAAACCAACGACGACACATACGAACGAGCAATGAGCCACTGTCGACCTGCGAACATTGAAACACATTGAACGACGAGCGACAATCAGCGAATGACAAGCGACCTGCGACGAGCTACGAACGACAAGCGGAATACGTAATCCTAAATACACAATTGAAGACGAAAATTTTAAAATTTTGAAAAAGCCAAAAATATAAAAATTCGAAAAATATAAAATTTCGAAAAATATAAAAATTTAAAAAATATTAATATTCGAAAAATATAAAAATCGAAAAATATTAAATTTCAAAAAATATAAAATTTCGAAAAATTTTAAATTTCGAAAAATATAAAAATTCAAAAAATATAAAAATTCGAAAATATAAAATTTCAAAAATTATAAAAATTCGAAAAACAAAAATCAAAAATGAAAAGATTTAGAAAAAACAAAAAACCAACGACGAACGACGCATACGAATGACGACAATAGGAATTCAATAACGAAGACAATAGGAATTCGAAAACCGAAGACGGAGACGAAAGACGAAGGCGAAAGACAAAAACGAATTACAAAGACGATAGACAAAGACGAACGTCAAAATGAAAGACGAAAACGAAGGAAACCGGAAGACGAAACAAAAGACAAAGAAGAAGATGAAAGACGAAATAGAAAGTAAACATTCGAATTACGCAAATGATGAAGAATCGCGAAATGAAACACTATAACGAGACAAAAACGTAATACGAAGACAAAGGACGAAGACAATATATGATGATGAAAGACGTATGCGATTTACGAAGACGAATGACGCAGACGAAAAAAGAACCCTAAAGACGAAGACAAAAGCCGAAGACAAAAGTCAAAGACGGAGACAAATAACAATGACAAGAGAGAATAACGAATAACGAAAGACGCAGACGATGACGAAAGACGAAGTCGAAGAAGAAGGACGAAGGAAGAAAACGAAGACTAAGATGAAGACGAAAGGCGACGACGATAACGAAGACGAAGGACGGAAACGAAAGATGAAGACAAAAGCCGAAAAAAAGAAGAAAGACGGACACAAATAACAATGACAGACAAAGGCAAAATAGAATAACAAATACTAAAGACGAAAGCGAAAAACGAAGATAGACGAAAGAGAAGGACGAATGCGAAAAACGGTAGCAAAAGACGAAAACATAATACAAACATAAACAATCACGAAGACGAAGGCGAAATGGCCAAGACGAAAACGAAATGCAAAAACAAAAGACGAATACGAAGACGAAACACGAAGACCAAACACAAATACAACACACAAAGACGAAGACGAAAGGCGAAGACGAAGACGAAAGACGAGGACGAAGACGAAAGACGAAGGCGAAAGACGAAGACGAAAGACGAAGACGAAGCGAAGACGAAGACAAAAAAGACGAAGACGAAGAAGAATGACGAAGACGAAAGACGAAGACGAAGACGAAAGACGAAGACGAAGACGAAGACGACGACGAAGACGAATGGCGAAAGACGAAAGACAAAAGAAAGACGAAGACGAAAGATGACGACGAAGACGAAGACGAAGGACGAAGACGACAGACTATGCGGAAAACGAAGACGAAAGACTTAGACAATGACGAAAGACGAATTGGAAAAACAAATACGACAAACACGTCGAAAACGAACGAATAATGAAGACGAAAATGAAAGGTGAAAACCACAATGATTGATGAAGACGAAATACAAAGGCGAATGGCCAAGATAAAAGATGAGGAAGAAAGACAAAGACGAAACAAGAAGAAAGGCAAACGACAGGGACAAACATCCAAGTGTAGCGTCAAGCCACTGGCTACACGCCGTTGGCAGCAGCAAGCCGAGTGCAAGGTAGAGGGCTGGGGGATCTAAAGATAGAACAAAGAAGATACATTCCGACAGGAAATGGTCCGCGGGCCAGGCAGCGCCAGGGAAAGGCTTCCCACCGCGCGGGGGTGGGAGTAGTGACGTAGGAGGTCAGGTGACCTGGACCTATAAAGACGCCGTGGCGAGAACGCGCGAGGGTAACGTTTTCTGGTTTCCTCGTGGCTAGACCACAAAAGATTTGTCCGCCCAGGCTGGTGCGGAGATGCCGAGGGCACTGGTTGTTCGACGAGTTCGGACAGGGTGATGTGTTCTTCAAACACATTCGGGCAGATCGTCAATCTGCCGGGGCCACACCAGGTGCCAATCTCGACGCGGCCTTGCCGGCTGGTCGTAGGCGTCGCCGCAAGGCGCATGTAGGGAGAGAAGCTGCAGTGGTAGCTCTGGCAAACCGCCTTAGAGTGAGAGTTGTAAATATGTACAGTGTGTAAATAAAACTTGTATATACTCACTCGTGTCTGTTTCCTTGTGGTGTAGATCACTACACACGACGTTACACAAGTAGAGGTACGAAGACGAAAATAGGTTGTGATGGACGAAGTTTTGCGAATGAGGTGTTGGTATTAGGAGGGTGAATGCTGATGGCGGAAGACTAAGAGAAACAACCAAGGCGCAAGAAGACTAATGACGACGACGTGAGAAAGGGCTTTAACTGTACAATGCAGCCGCGTCGTAGCGTTCACACATCCGCACTTGCGCCAACATGCAAAAAGATGCATTACGTAGTGTTCATGTTATTTTCTCCAACGGCTCTATTGTGATGTTCTAAGAAAAGGTTACGAACCTAAGGTTATGAAGATGAGTATGAACGCTGGAGGGATGTCTTCGTGCTATCCACACGAGCTCTTTATGCCATGGCCGAGAGGGCGGGAAGCTGGCCGAGCGACTGGTTGGCAAAGGCCCGTATCGGGCTGTGGAGCCAAAGGGCAAGTGAACTGCATGTCCGCATTCGTCAGTTTCGTATCTGACTGTAGCATGTTTACGCACACTCGTGGTATTACAACCGCCAGCGCCGCCCCCTCTTGCCTTCTGCACGGCCGTTGGGCCGCGCCACCCTTTCTTCCCGGTTTCTTCTTTGTCTGTGAGTGCCACTTTGACCCGCTGCTGCAGCTATCTCTCCTTGCCATCCAGCCCCGCCGGCCCCCTGGCGGCGCGGCGTGGCGCGGCGCGGCGCACTTCAAACCCCTTGTTTTGTTTGGCAGGTGCGTTTGACCGCTCATTTGCATCTTCCGCGAAGCGTTTTGTATATAGTATAGTAGTTTTATAATTGTTTGGATTTACATTTTCCTTCTTACCCCGTTTTTTTTTATTTTTTTATTATTTCGATGATTACTTTTTTACTTTCATTTATTAAATGAATATTTGAGCCAATTTCGCTTCTTCATTTATCATTCGGCCGATCCTATCATTTCCTCTTACGTGGTGGTTCTCCAGCCCTTTGTTTTAGTAGCCTTCTGGCTACATCGTCGGGCTACCGGAGGTCGATATGTGTGTGTGCTGCGCGCGCATATAGCCAACATCAGAGTCGACGTTGTGGGCTCATCATCGTGCGTGGCACATTGTGAGATGTGGGTAGCAGGTGAGTACCGCGACTGCACGTGCTCGCACGACATGGACGCGCGGTGCGCACGCATAGCATGTGACTATCATGTTAACCCCTAAAATTCTCTCCTGTTGCTATCCTTTATTTCTGGTTTCAACCTTAAGTTTGTGTGTGTGTGGACGGTAAATCTGGAATTACATTTAGCAAAATTCCACGCCACCTACATATGTACGCGCATGTTTAATTCCCGCTCAGCAAGAGCACCAAAACACGAAAAACACGTTTTTGGAAATTTGTTCTAATCCAAAGACCGGATCCGAAAACAAATTAATCAAATTAATATCGTATGTCTCGATTGGTGCACAGGGAGTGGTCTAACCGTGTGTCGGAACCGCACATCCGCACACTCGAGGAGTTACTCAAAGGGATAGGGATTCAAAAAACGTGTTTAACTAATATATTATACATTTTTTCGATAAATAAATATCAAGTTTCTGTTTATATACATCATTCTTTGTGCTCGCGAATAGGCCGACTAGGAACACGCATGCATGCATTCTGTATTTACCGTGGCTCAGTATCATAATCGCGGAGGCAGGTGCATATAACTTTTAATTGAGGACCAGCATTTAGCTGAGTCCGATTTTATTTCCCAGGGTTGTTAGCCCTGGGGATATGTAATATGAAATGATGGTGATAATAATGAGGGGTGAAAGGACGACACATTCATTCAGACAAACACAATTACATCCATGCCTGAGGCGGGACTCGAACACGCGATCCTCTGATTCGAAACCACTACGGCACTACTGCCTTAGCGATCTCGGTCATCTGATCGGCGCTATAAACCATTTAATATACATATGATATTAATTTAATTTGAAATTTCATTTAAAATATTTCTAATTAATTCAAAGGTAAAATGTGACTATGATTCCATTGACAAGTGGAAGTACCTTGATGAAAATTTTATGTAAATTGCTTACATACAATTCATTTAATTCAAGGTGAGTGCTGTAAATATAGTTTAAAGATTCACCATACTAATATGGTTTTATAAAAATAAATTTTTGTATTAATAAAAATACACAAATATTTAGCACTTAGCTTTTTTTCGCAAAAACCATAGACTTCTTTGACCAAGGGAACATCCCCCACGAAAATACTATTGGATTAGTTTCAGCAGGACGCAACACCATGATCAGAAGCAAAACTTCTGTGTCCAGGAATGTCAATTAAACAGTGGTGGCTATGCATGTTCAGGATAGGCAAATCACTTATTGAACCGCAATGGATCCCGGGAAAGGGGCATGGGGGCCATGCCCCACTTTCATCCAATTTTCTTTGTAATTTTATTCAAAACAATTGTATCAATGATAACATAACCTTTCAAAGCTTTATTTCCCTGAAACAGGTTGAGACATGATTTCAAGACATTCAGATTCTAAAAACGTGTTGTAAGTTTGTGCTGCTCTGACAATAATTGAGAAATTGGATTCAACCCCGTACTTTTAAGATTCACTGAATTACATATGTAATATTATGATATTTCATGTTTGATAAATTTTCCATATCCAAATATTCATCTCCTAATCTCCTTAACTGACAATAACATAAACAACAATAAAACTTAAATTTATCTTTACTAGCTGTTAGCCATGTGTGAATAATACCACGAAGGTTTGAATTTTGTTGCATTTTCTCGCCAGTACAATGTACAACCATAAACAGGAGTAGGTCCAAAATGTTTCTCTTTTCTACACCGTTAAGACGAGAAAACGGTATACGTAGTAGTTCATTCACTGAATCTGTTATATAATATTAAAGTAAAATCGGATTTAATTATAAAAACTCAAGTAATACTAATAATCCTCTGCATACTAATTTAAGATTTTAAAAAATCTTCCTGTTTAATATTTTTTCCGCTTGTTAACTCGCCAACAAAACAGTAAACACTCACGCTCTAACGCGTGCGGCGTGCGCGTGAGTGGAAAAAGGAGTCCGTGCGAGCGAGTTCCTTGTGCGTAGTGGGCACAGCATGCTACTGCTCTACGCTCACTGCAGGACTTTTTCTTGAAAATTCGGGGCGAAGCCAGGCAGTGCCTGCCCAGATGCAAGCGGACGTATGTCTCTACGGGTAATATCGGGTAACAGACCGATCGCATGGCGTACGGGCTGTTAGAAAACCCAATTCAATTGGAAATGTGACTCGTGGCACGATAATGAAATGTTCTTCGTACATTTCCAGATGAATAATACACCATTTTAAAATTGTAAGATACATTATTTATTATTATTAAATGTATTAAACTAATCTACATATACATAAGGATAGACAGTACCTACCTTGACTATCTCAAGGAGCCGCCACTGGACTAACACTGGAGATACTTAAACTCTCTAAATTAGTTGAACGTCATTTTTTCACGACTTTCTTCTCCCAAGAATCTGTGAACACTTTCTTAGAATGTTCAAGGACATATTGACTTTCTGCCGCTATTGTATTGGTTACTGCCTCTTCACAAGCCTTTCCACTTCAGATAATATACGTGTTAGAATAGTTTCGCTTTAAGTGAAGTGTGAACAGAGCAGAATGCGCGTGCAGCGCAGGCAGAAACATTTCCAATTCGTCAGTGGCAACTCAGCGACCTGACGATACGTTTTCACTTTCTGATTGGCTGCTTGAACTTGAGAGGCG
Source organism: Gryllus bimaculatus (assembly GCA_017312745.1). Lineage (NCBI taxonomy): Eukaryota > Metazoa > Arthropoda > Insecta > Orthoptera > Gryllidae > Gryllus > Gryllus bimaculatus. The sequence goes on along the minus strand of BOPP01000038.1, from coordinate 9,834,358 downwards.
TCCTCACGTCACATAACTGTCAATCACCAACTTACATTAATCGGTCCTTAGTTTACATTTGTATTAATTTAGCAAGGGCTTACTACGCTTGTAACAAGTAATGTACGTCAGATTCTGGGTCAATGAGCCCATCAGAATCAAGTCCTGTTTCCCTGATCCATTGAGCAAATGCTGAGATGGCCGTTTGTTTGCTTCTGGACATAAATGTAGTTTTACTATGCGCACGTTTTATTGACCTCTCCTTTTGTTAGTACTCGTAGTGGAAGTAGTGTCTGATATTTGTCACTATTCTGTTAGTAATACAAAAAAAAAATAAATAATGAAATATGCAGTTCGTTTACCGAAGCAAATAAGATTTCTATAACTCGGGAGTAAAAATGTCCAGGTTTCAAATGTGACTAACTCGCTTTTTACGTGCGATGATTTCTTAGTAAACAACACGCGTTTTCAGATTGCCATCGTGGGTTTCGAAAATCAAAATCTAAAGGAAACAGCCATATTTTCTTTTCTTAAAGATGTCTCTTCCATGAATCAAAATGAACCTGTTGGCTTATTTTTATATCTTTCAAAAGCTTTTGACGTCATTGATCAAAACGTTTTTTTTTTGTTTTTTTTTTCTTTTTCTTTTTTTCTTCTTCAAATTTACCATCCCTTATAGAATTCCGGGTGTTGCTGCAGATTGGTTATGTTCGTATCTTAAACAACGATCTCAGAGAGTAGAAATTCCTTAGTAGAATAATGGAACATTATGTACACACCTTTCTTATTCTTTGCCAACGTAACAAAATTTGTAGGTCTTTAAATTCAAACCTTAAATGGAACGTCCATTTAAATGAATTGAACACTAAATTAAGTTCTTTATGCTTCGCTTTCAGAATTCTTTCAAATTCAGTCAGCCTCCACATTGCTCGTTGTGTATATTTCGCGAATGTTCATTTCAGCCTGAGATATGGCAGATATTCCGGGGAAATACATCTTACAGCTCACACTTTTAGATTACTAAAAAGAATTGTACGAATAATAAACAAATCCCACCCACGTGATTCTTGTAAGCCTCTCTTTATTAATGTAGATATTTTACCATTACCTCGTCTTTTCATATATGAACCAGTGGTTTTTATTAAAAATAACTTTTTTAAGGACGGAAATATATTTTAAGCAAACGCTGATGTCTATAACTACAACACTCGACGTAGTTATCATATTCATCAGGTGACAGTATCAACAGCTCACTACAAAAAAATGCGCACACAATACATGTACATTATTTTACAACCCCTTCCCAGATGACATTAAACGATTAAATTCGATACAACAGTTTAAGTTCAAAGTCAAATCTTTTCTGCACAACTATTTCTATACAATTAGAGACTATACCGAGTATCCAAAAGGAAAGTAATATTAATTTTAACAACGACATTTAGTGTATTATTTACCATTTGCATTGTAAAATTCTAAAGAACCTGTAACAAGTATTGTACTTCAGCTTCTGGGTGGATGGACCCCATCTCAATAAGGTTTTCGTTCAGTTTCCCTGAGCCTTAAGCAAATGCTGAGATGGCCCCTTGTTTTGTTTCTGGATATAAATGTAACTTCAATTTACCTTCTCCCCATAGCACGTCACACACAGCATTTAACTGTTTTTGGCGTAAATAAATAAAACATTTAATTACGAACCGCCATTGCAATGTGAGTATATATGATTTGGTTACTATTATAAGTATTTATTTCAAGTGTTTATTTTCGTGTACCGGGAACACGTGCTCAGTGGTACGCAAACTTGGCAGCGTCGCTCCCCTCCACTCGCGAATGTCAATCATCTAGTTCTTTTCATCGGACCTAATGTATTAATATCATAGTTAAAATAAGTATTATTTTTCTTTTCTATAGTATAGTTTCTATGTATAAAGAAACAGTTAATCAACAAAAATTATTTGTACGGTACACCTTTAGATAAGCGTGGCGGAGGGGGGGGGGTGGAGGGGCAGAGGAGGAGGGGTCTCGCTGAAATTACGCTACGCGCCACTATGCATTATGATAGAAATTAATAAAACTTACGGATAGGCGAATTTCATGGCTCGCTTTTCATACGCTTTGACCCCGTCGCATTGGATGCAAATGAGGTTCAAATTAAAACTAATGACACTAAACAAATTATGAGTAATGGTTTGAGAAAAGTAGGCTAGTAATAAACAAAGATACAACTACTGCAATTTCTTTTCATGAATTCCAAAATATCAAATTTAAATTTCCACCGGTAAAGATCCTAAAGTAAGACTTCACCTTAATGAACGAAACAAAGTTTTGGGGAATTTGGCTGGACATCATACTGAAATGGAAACCACAAATTCGAGAACTATCAAAATGATTGAGTTAAGTCTGTTTTGTTTTACGACAAATCAGGAAAGCTTTGCGAATTGAATTAGCTCATGTAATTATTGTATTTTGCTCACTTTCAGTTTACCTTTTTATATGGACTAATGTTCTTGAGTAAATCATCTCATGCCATATCAATTTTTAAATTTCAAGAAAGACCAATCAGAATAATGATGTGAGTTCGTACAAACACAAGTTGTAGACATTTTAAAACTGCACATATTACCATGTATATTTATGAAACCTGAATGTTTATAAAATGCAATTCATATCTATATACAAAGAAATCACTTATTCATTGATACAATACAAGGAATAAAGATCCATTTGTGACACCTGTTAACACTCACTTAAGTAAAAATAACTTTGTCAATACCAGACTTTGTGTACAGAATCATCTGCTTAAGAATGACAAAAATTTGCCTGAGCCAGGTGTATAAGCACTGATTGTCTTTGTGAAGTTTATTGAAGGTGTATTAATCAGATATAGTAGGCTGAAGGGTTCCTTGTATTAAGTATGTTTGTAAAGTGTTAAATATGTTTCTGTTGGGTGTTTCTATATTATGTATTATATATTATATTATACATATACACACACATATGTATAATGTCCAGTTGAAAGAAATAAATAATGTATTCATCTAAAGAATATGTTCCCCTTGAGAATTTTTATTTTGGTGTGGTTTGTAATGAAACACATGGAATGAGAAAGTATACAATGTTACCATATTCTCAATCTAGACTGCAAAAATTGCTGCCAAGAATTCCTTAACCTTATGGTAATAGGAGTTTGAAGATCCAGTTCTTTCTTCCATCTCCATTTTTCTACCAGACAGAGCTTCTGTCAGGAGGGGCAGTAACACTATCAATAATGCCTTTGACCATGACAGAACCAAGAATATTCGTTGACGATGAAAAACTACATGAGCAAAGGCAGATGCTATTTTAAATTGCAGAGGAAATAACAAAGGAAACTGAAAAGTCATCTTTTGGAATCAGTTCAATAGATTAAGAAATTGATTCATATATTTACTTACTATTAAATACAACAACAACAACAACATGAACAAAAACACGCACACACCTCTCTGTGTTTAATTTCAAGTTTTAAATTACAAGGATTCAATGGGTGAAGCTGATCAAAACATGTTCAGTGTGAACGGATTTTCAGGAAAGTCAATTTGGAAAGAAAAAGAGAAAAAGAAAAATTAAATAATTTGAATAAGTTGATGATAACTGGTGTTTTGCTGATGAATCAAAGGGATGCAACCAACACATATCTGTCAAAATTTTGAAATTACCAAATGAATGCTCAGTTGAATGACAATAATATTTATCCTAAAAACGATAATGAAATGATTGAGCAAGAGTTGAGAGATGAGGAATTTTAATATTAAAGAATGTTTATTGAAGTACAATTATTTAAAATAACTTTTTTGACTGACTTACTCTACCTATGGAGTCAACTCGTAAGTTACAGAAAAAACTTCTCTTCGATTGAAATTCCATTATAAGTTCTAGTAAAGTTAGTAATAAAGTTCTGGTTAATTTATTAATAGTTTTCAAAGAAATAGATGTTGTAATTTACTCTACTCTGGATATGGTAGAGAAAGATAATTGAAAATGCCATACGTGTTCTATTTGAATATGACTGTGTAAAAGAAGTATTTCTTTATTTTGATTCAAAATAAATTACATGTGTAATAAAAGTAGTTATGTTATAAAATTTGAAAAAAGAAGAGTAAGATAAAACTGTGCAATAATTTGATCTTACCATCATACGCTAACTGCACAATAACAATAGATGGTGCAATTCATCATATTGATTCAACTTCTGACTGTACTAATGCAACTTCTTCAAGGCACATGGAGTCGTGATGAAATGCTCTTTAATGCCTCTCACTTTTTCTTGAGGAAATTGGATGGAAACTATATATGGATTTGAAAGGTTTTTGTACTCAACTTTTTTCATATAAAAAGTTTGTCATTATTCCAATCTTTAATTTCAAAATTTTTATTGTACCTAATATATAAAATCTGGTTTATGGTGAAGTTCCTACAGATTCACTTTCCTATCAAAATGGCAATCTTTGAATTAAAATTAATCTTATTGCATTAAAAGATATATAAATACTAAATCAGAGTCACTGGAAGATGCATGGCACAAACATTGCTGAGATGATCAGTATCGTTCACTCTTACATGCGAGTCTGACAAAAGGCACAAGATTCATCACAGCCACCTGACATTTAGTTAATTATATTAATAATTCACATTAATAACTTTTTACTATCAGTTAATACAAAAATTAAAATGTTTTTCTAGAATTAGTAAACAAGCAGATGTTATTTTACATACCACACATTTCACGAGAGACATGGACAGAGACAGATCAGAAAAGTAATACCTAAATTTGATTTTGACATATGTGTGAACAAATGAAACAACATTACAGAATTCCTTCATACACTATAAATCTTCCATATCAGCAAGACCCAAAATATAATTACGTATTATGAAGCATATTTCGAAAACATTAAATCCAATACCGCACTATTAATAAGAATATAATTAAAAGTAAACCACAGATTTGAGCAAGTATATCTTATATACACAAATGAACAATATAATAACACTTTAATTGTATGTACCAACAATACTGCACATTCTAAATCCATCAATGTAGTCCTTGCATAGTTTCAGATATGTCACAATGTGTAATATGAAATATCAAATATTTGCAAAGGCACACCTTTTTGACTAGGCTCCATACAAGGACTGCATTTTATTGAGATTCCTGTGGAAGGTCTTATAGTCAATGAAGTAGCACAACACTTCTTGAGCACAAAGATTTATCGAGTAAAAACTGGCAAAAGTAAAATATCCTGAAAATAAATAAGTAATTGATTCTGAAGACAGTATTTTAAAACAGAACAAAAATTCTATAAATGCATAGTCTGACAAGTTGAGAAGATAAAGGCACTTAGTCAGCACCAACGGAACACAGTTTCAGTCTTTCAACAACATACATGTACTTTTTTTTATAATTGTGTTCTGAGCACAGAAAGGTGAGCAACAGATTCCCAATCCTCTAATTAGTTCATTTTCTTGAAACACTGCCATTGTCACAATAAGAGCACAGTTTTCTTCAAGAATGGCACACTCACGTAGTTTTGTATAATGTCATGAATATCACAATAACTTTTTTGTCTCTGAAATCCTTTTACTACTTTGAACAGCACTTTCCTGCTATTAGTATATATTGTTCTTGTGTTAAAAATGACAGTACCTAACTTCCTTACTCTCTTCTTTACAAATGGTGAAATGATTAAATGCTTGAGAAATTATTCACAATTCCTTCAAGTTCACCAATATCATTTAGGCTTTTGAAGTTGCATTCTATTATGCTGATGTTGAAGTTCACAAATTGATCTAATTTGCCATGAACACTCATCACTCTGACCAGTTCCACTTATACACACTGATAAAGTTTTCCACATTTTTATCTGCAACAAAAGAACAACTGTATTAGAGAAAGAAATTAACTCTTATTCACATTCTTTACATGGAATGTAACTTGCAAAATCAAGATATGCTCTTATATGAACATACCATTATTACTGGAAAGAAAAAGAAAAGTAAGAAAATAATTGAAAAAATGAAATTTTGCTATTAAAAGAAAACGGACTAATTCCAAATACACTAGGCAAGGAAAGGGACACTAAGAAGACAAGGAAAACAAATCTAAGTGAATTTTGTGATACTCCTCACTTGCGAGTCATGGGCATCACAAATTATAAAGCTGTATAAATATTTTTCAGTAAGTGTTTTAGTTGTTGAAAAGGTTCACAATGCATTTTTGCAAAACAAGATTTCTTAAAATTTCTTTTCGTGATACAAAAATAGATGGAGCAAAGATAACCACTTTTTTCCCCCCCTTTCTCAAACCATATACAGAAAGTTATATAAAGCAGGGGAAAATCAATGTTATTTGTAACAAAATACTAGTTTCCCATAATTCCTAATAACGAAAATGTCTTTTTTTCCTTGGAGAAAGATGAGAGCTGCGAAGAACCTGGGAGCTACAAGGATGCTGGGGGCTGTAGCAGTGGCGTAACTTTCGGACCCGCAAGGCCCGCAATGCGGGAAGGCCCGGGTAAAAGACGGCCCGTTTTATGGTATATTTTTAGCATTTAAGGTAGTACCTCTACTTGTGATAGCTTACACTTTTATAAAGGAGCTCGGATAAATGTTCCGCGGGAGGGCTCGCACTCATTTCGTTACGTTACTGGGCTGGAGGAGAGGCGGGAGAAGCAAGGAAGATGGGAGCTGGGATAAGGTGGGAGCTGCAAGGAAGCTCGAAACTGAAGGGAAAGTGGGAGCTGCGAGGAAGGAGCACTGAAGCGCTGGGAACTGCAGGGCAGATAGAAGTGGCGAGGCAGGTAGGAGCTGAACGCATGCAGGAAAGGATATCCGCGCAGGCGAATAGGGGCGGGAGGGAAGTGGTGCACTGGCAGCCGCCTACCTTCCTTCGCCGAGGGCCTGGTCGGAGGCGCGGGCGGCGCGGGAGGCGCGCCGGTCCAGCGCCAGCTGCAGCGCGTGCGCCGTGTCGTCCAGCAGCGCGCCAGCACCTGCTCCGTCACCTCGTTCTTGAGCGCGGCCTTCTCCTCGTCGTAGCGCGGTCACGCGGCTCCTCGTCGGCGGTGCCCGCGCGTCAGCAGCTCGTCCAACGCGGTTGCGTCGCCGCCGGCTCCGCGCAGCTGCATCTGCGGCTCGGCGCCGCCGCTGCGGCCGCGGCCGCGGCCCCGCCGCCGCCGCCCGACGCCTCCCCGCGCGCGCCCGCCGCCGCCGTCTTTCCGCCGCCGTCGCCGCGCGCCCACTCGAGGGCGGCGGCGCCGCCGGGCCGGCGCGCGGCGAGGGCCGCCCGGGGCCGCAGCGTGCCGGCGCCACCCGCGCCAACCGGCCACGCCGGGCAGCGCTCGCCGGCCCCCACGCCCCCGCGAGGGCGCCGCCCTGCGGCCGCCCATCCTCGCGCACCGCCGCGAGCGCCAGCTCGAACAGGAAGGCCGCGTACGCCGCCGCGTGCGCGCCGCCGTGGGCGCGCGTCTGCGCCAGCTGCCGACACAAACACCCTTGCTGCATTGCGGGCTTCACGGAACGTTTTAGCAAGTATGGTTCACACGCCAGTCAGCGTGAATAGCATACGGAAAAGCAATGTGTACAAAAAGAATGGAAGTGAAAATTTTAATATCCAATCGTTTATATATTTCCGTTACCCAAAGGAAAGTGGGACTGCTGTGAATTTCACAAATAATTAAAAGATGGGTGTAAAATATACAGATTAAAGAATGATAGATCCTACGTGTAGTAATCGGAAAACGTGCGCGTGTCCGTTAAAGTCAAAGTTTTTTCCGGTCCATCATTTCGGGTCTGGGTTGTCATTCCTAGCATATCGATCTCGAGGATAAATTATCAAGGGGTTTTAGGCACTATGAACAGTGTTTTCAAAGTTACTAAAGAGGGGATCAATAGCGCATTGGATTCCTCTTGTTAAGAATCAACTGGCACTTGAAAGAATTCTGGGAAAACAGTATTTTTTGCGGGGTTAATGACATCTTCATTGGCGACAAGCAGTCACATACTACCTGCCTTTCTGACATAACATGAGTGAACTTTATTCTTCAGATTGAAGATACTTATTCCCGAAGAGGAAACAAAGATTTTTAGGGGGGGAGTCTGAAGGTGTTCTGCCTAGCAGACTTGATGTTTTGTTGTAAAGCAGTTTTCATTTATTCTAATTTAAAATTTATTCGTTTCTGTAGAAAATTAGTAAAAATGAGTATATTTTTGAATATTGTAAGTGTCGTCAGTTTCTGGAAAGAGCCCCATTAACCCCACCCACCTTGGGCGCACTACTGATTAAATCTATTTTTGAAATAAAACTATTTTTATCGAGAATTTTTAAAGATTGCCCTCTACTCTCCATGCCCGGGAATGGACGAGTAAAGCACTGGAGTCGCCACGCAAACTAGTTCTGAAATATGCCTATAAATATTTGACTTCTAAGTTAATTTAGGCGACCTGGTGATTGCAAAACAATGAACGCCGTTGATGAAAAGATTGCTATAAGAGCTAGAAGTGACTTGAGTGTTAATAGCACCAGTGAGAGGGCAGGACTATAAAAGATATGCGGCTACTGCGTGCAAAGGATTCTTGTACCGATTTCGATGGGAAATGTTGGAAAAAATCCCGCACAACCCAGTTCTCTCAACGTGCGACAACTAAACAACCATATAGTAGTTTCATTTAAAACACCTCTTAACGGCCGACAATTCGCAGACAATAATGAGGCTTGAGAAACAGCCCAAGAATAATTCAACAGCCAATTCATAAAATTTACACTAAGGGTAATTAACACGATGTGATGCATGTTTGATACAACTACGGGACCTGTATCGTTTGAAGACTTAAAGCGTTTTACATAACATTCATTCTAAGACTTCGATAAATGGACGTAGTTGCGAATTGTGATGAAAGTGTGTGCGTAGCCAATGCTAAATTCCCATAAAGTTATATCCCTTCTGATTTGCACTTCTTCGACTAGAACTGCCTTCTAGCAATGTTGCATTATGGGAATGTATAGTTAGCAGCACATACTTCCGCCACAGTTAGGAACAAATTCCATCCATCGTATTAACGTACCGTATATAAGTCGAGCAAAAATCGCTGCGTAGGAGTTGCTTATCTATGCCATTGCACGATGGTACCATGTGCATTTGATGGTAAAATGTCAGAAATGTCATTAAAACGAATGAAGATTAAAGTATTAATATGCATGAACCTTGGTGCAAAAGTACATTAAAAAAGATGTTAATATATTTGTACATTAAATTTAATGCATTAATTAAAATCAGGGTAGATTTACTGTAGAAGTTCTCCCGTTTCCCCTGTCTCACAACATCACATTCATAATTAACAAACTGTCCGTCAAGCTCCTTCATTCATTCCACATATGGCTATAAAGCTTTGACTCTTGCATACTAATGTTCAAGTGTGCATGAAGATTAATGTGCGTTCATGATAACGCACTTTTCTCTAAAGTCACGCAGAGCGCGCGAGGGGGGCGGGGCGTGAGTCTCACCTTCTCGAAGTCGGGGTCGTGTCCGAAGCCGAGGGGCGGCGCCACGTCGTCGAGCGGGCGGCCGGCGGCGCGTGCGGCGCCGGCGCCGCCAGCACCCGCGCCGCGTGCGTCTAGCAGCGCGGCGGCCTGGTCGGGGCGCGGGGCGCCGGTCAGCGGCGGGGCGGCGGCAGGCGGACGCCCTCCCGGCCCCGCCCCCGCGCCCGGGGCCTCCCCAGCGACCGAGACCGCCGCCGCCACCGCCGCCGCGCGCGCCTGGCCCGGGGGCGTGTAGGGCGGCGGCGGCTTGTTCGGGATCTCGCGCACATAGAAGAACGGCACCTGCTCCTGGGCCTGCTGCAGCTGGCGGATCTGAGGAGCAAGGGTTTTCTTTTCAAGGCAATGCATCAACGACAATGCTACACTTGGCAATTTTTCACTTATTAGTTCGGAATATTGCACAAACTTTAATAACGCAATTGTGATATTACATGCAAAATTTGATCAGTTTCACTATTCAAAATATTTTAAAATTTTAATGGAATTTTTAATCAAATGATAAACAAGTGATGAATCTGTGACCCATTCTCTTTCAAAATTTTATTTTCATTAATTAAGGCCACAATAAACAATCCTAAAGAGCGTTTTTAATGCATATTGGTTCATTTATAAAGAAATTGGTAATAGTGATATGATTTTTTCTTGATTTTTAACGGAAATCAACAAAAAGTTAATTATATGTGTTAATTATAACTAAGAAAAATGACGTAAAAATTTGATCAAAAGCACTTCAGCTGAACAACTCAAGCTGTTGGGTATGTTACTGATGAAATCGAGGCTTCTTCCTTTTGTTCAAGTAAACTCAAGTTGAAAACTTTTGGTTTGGACTGTTCTTTAAAAAATCTGCCTTTATAGCGAAATGACAATGACCCCTGATACTACTATAAGAAACTGAAGCTCGACATATCTTGGAGGCAAAGTGGAAGCTCATGGTGTTCAATATCTATCTGTTCCTTTCTTTCGAAACTTGAATTGCACTCACGAAGTGGGTAAGAACAGTCCGTATATCGAATAAAATGTGTTAGCAGTAATAAATGTGTAAGGCATTGATTTGCAAACACTACTTTCGGTAACGAAGGATTGCGTACCTTCCTCGGGATAAATCAGTAAAGTAGAGAAGGGAAGGAGGCATTGATGTTGGGTGTACGGTCAGGACTACGAAGTATGAAATAGTACATAGATTGAGGCGGTGTGGAATGCAATAGGTGGGATTTGAGAAAATGAAGACGGTATATAGGATACGGAAATGGGGGAACCAGATGTAGATGTGAGATACAGAATGAGATCGGGTGAGAGGTACGAGGTTTGGGTTCCTGGGAAAGGGATATGGGATGTGGAAAGCGAGATCTGGATGGAAACATAAAGGAATTACGTATAGAACTCGGGGTATGAGTTAAAGCATTAACGTACGAAGTATGTGCTACAGAGTATGCAAATACGGGATAGGGTATTATACATTCGCTGTAAAGTTTAAGGGGGGAGGGGGTATAATACGTAAAATGTGGAATGAGAGGTTGTGAGGTATGAGATGAACAATCGAATAGTGTGGAGTCTCGACATGAAGTCTCAGACTAGAGCATGGTATGTGAGATATCAATTTATGTTTCCAGGCTCGTAAACTGCTATGGTCATTAATCCCACAAGTGAGGTGAAAGGGCTAATGATATACTAACGAGGGATATAGCGGTGTCCTCCAACGTCAGAACCTGAGATTTGGCGCCTACCTCCCCGAAGACTCGCAGGGGGATTTCTCCTGCAGGTATCACCACCTAGGCACCGTCCGAGACGCGATACGTCCGAAGCTCCCGAATGGTCCCCAGTTGTGAACAGTAGTGTGTGTGTGTGTGTATGTGTGTGTATGTGTGTGTGTATGTATGTGTGTGTATGTGTATGTGTATGTGTATGTGTATGTGTATGTGTATGTGTGTGTGCGTGTGTGTGTGCGTGTGTGTTAGTATGTATGTATTCGTTTGTACGTAAGTGCGCAAGAGGAGGAGGCAAGGATGAGTAAGGAAAAATAGGGCACAGCCGGTAGCCGTTTGTTAGTATTATTGTTCCGGCATTCTCCTGGTATTGATAAGAGAAACTACCGATCAGACCAGCCGGCGGCTAGAATTCTCCAGATAGGGGCTGAATTCGACCTAGCTGTTAACGAAAATACGCCACCAAACTCTAACCCCAGGGCCTCCCTGTCAGAGATACTGCAGTAATAACAGTTGTTGCTCTAGGCCAATTCAGCTGAGGAGTGCGATATGAAGTGTGGTGTGAGGTGTGGTGAGGGGCGTGGTGGGTGGTGAGGGGTGGGGAGAATGGTGAAGGGGTTACTATGTTCTGCTGTGCGATGCGAGGTGCAGGAGTTGGTGTCCGGTGTGCGAGGGTGTGGAGCATTGGCAACAGTGTGTGAGGAATAGGGCGAGTGATGCACGGGGCGTAGGATGTTGTGGCACGGGGGGCGACCTGTGAGTTATTCGATGTGAACCGGTGGCGCTGGGGCTTGGCCGGGGGGGGTCTGCGGGGCGGGCGCGCGGGCGCCGGGTGCGTCGGACGCCCCCCTCTCCGCAACTGCCGCGTCGAACGAGGCGGAGGCGCTGCGCTGCCTGCACGCGTAGCCTGCCACATCGAGCGCGAGGTGAGCCTACATTTTTCAATTTTCTTTTACCAATAAATGGGTTAAAAAAATTTTATTTTTTTTTTTTGTTAGTGGGCAAACAATTTTCCCCTTCTTCCCGTTTTTGTTCAAATGGGGGAAATTGATAAAAAAATGTATTTCCAATTTACAAAACCAAAAAAAAGCCCCGGGAAAAGTGGGATTGTAAATTTTCGGAAAAAAACAAATTAAACTTTTTTTGGTAAAAACTTCAAACAAGCAGAGAAAATTTTTTACGAAAACGGTTGGGGGCCCCAATTTGCTTTTTTTTTATTTTAATGAAAATTTGGGACATGGCCTTGTCCCCCCGCCGAAAGGAAAAAATGGTTTTCTTTCCCCTTTTAAATAAAATTTGTTAACAAAGGTAAGAAGTTTTTTCATAATTACCATAAAGGCTGGGGCCTTTTTTTTTGAAAAACCCCCTTTTTTTGTGAGGAAATAAGTTTTTGTTTTGTCCCTTAAAGAGAGAAATTTTGATTTCAAAAAAAAAAACCTTTTAATAATTGCAGAAAAAAAGATCAAGCAAAAAATTATTCTCAATCCAACAGGGAAAAATAAATTTTTGGGGAAAAAAAAATGCCAATGAAAATAATTTTGTTTTTTTTTTTTTTTTTTTTTGAAAATTTTGGGCTTTTCCAAACAAAAATTAAATTTTCTTCCGCTTTCGCAAATTCCATTTGCAGAGGAAACAAAAGTTGGGATTTAAAAAAAAGGACCCGCCCTGGGCATTCAAACCATTCAAACTTGGCAATCTCGTAGCAAAACATATTGCATTTTTCAATGCTCAAACACGTGCCTCGTCCGC
>BOPP01000038.1:9746860-9821328 GCA_017312745.1 Gryllus bimaculatus | reverse complement strand
TTATTAACAAAGAAAACAAAACAAATAATATACACTTATATAATCTACTTACACCTATCTCTGATAAACCTACTATCCCCTATCGCGAGCATTTCCAAACCCGATGAAGATGTTTGAATTTGGCATTCGCCACTCCCTACTTTTGAACGCGCACAAAGCCCTAGCTTCCGCTGACCGAGGTCACGCTGGACACAAAGTCCGTTCTGTGCACCTAACGGCTGTTTGCCTCGATCGCAGACGCATCTTTATCCGATGAGAATCGGCGTTGAACGTGCACTCAACCACTCTTCACCTAGAGCACGCACAAAGCATCGCCTCCCCCGTGACCGCAATCACCCAAGACCTTAAGTCCCGCTGGCTTCGCAAACTAGTACTCGAGCTCGCGGAAGCTGGCTCGCATAGCACCGTCGTGGCGCCCAAGTTTTGTGCACACCACGAGGGTTTCCCACTGTCTCCAGAACCCACCCACTGGCTCTGTACATTCTGTTATATAGGCGAGACCACGTGACCACACGTCACGCACCCCCTCGCTTGTAGATAACAGTGAAAAGGACCGGATGACTCCAAAACCTTGTTCTCCCGTTTCCGCCTTCTTCCTTTACGGAAAAACCCTTCTTTCTTGTGGCAGGCCTAAATCCTCTTACCAAATGCGTTCCCAAATAGATGCCATGAGGCACGGCTGGCTAATACGTTACAATATATTTACTTTCTTACATTATTCATACAATTTGACGTAATATTTCCCAATTCGTTTTCGGTGTAAGAGTTGAATAATCTGTATATGGAATCTAATGGGGACCCAAAAATGCCTCCAAAAACATTGCAATATTTGAAGAAATTAGTACTTACTACTGGTCAATACAAACAAAAAAAAGTCCTGAAAGGCGAGGGGGAAAACAGCCGTTTTTCAAAACCATTGAAATCGGGAAAACTTTTAGCCCAAAAAAAAATCCGTTAAAATCACTTATGTGGGAAAAAGGAAAGCCAAATGTCAATCCGCTACTACTTTAAAAATGCCAAGATTTAAAATATATACATAGCATCAACAAATTCTGATTTTGAATTGCTAACGGTGTTGCTTTAAGTAGATTGCAATCAGATAATAAAACTCACAAAAAATCAGATTAAAGAAAAATTACAAAATTATAGATTGGGACAAAAGGACTAAGAAACGTAAGTTTTCAACCAGAACTAATTTTATTTTTTTTAATTTTTACTGACAACGTTACTGCTGCGTATTGCCTTCCGATAGGAGCTCGTCCATCGCCGTATAACTTACATGATCGAGAGGACCTGGCTACGGGGTGGGGAAATATCAAAACAGTTAATATGCTACCTGTTCTCCTACGGAGCGAATAATAGAGAGAAATATGAAATGACAAACCGAGTCCGTGTTAACTACTAGTTAATTTGAAATACGTAAAGATAAAATTAGGCTAAAAAATAAAAAATCATCTATGTACCACGGGCGTTAACTGCGTTCTAATGATCTGGGCGACAAAAAGCCCTGGGCCAAGGTCTTCGGTGTTTTGTTCGCCGTTCGTTTATGACAGACACGTTTAAAAACGCCCTTGTGTATCAATAAATCTTCCTTGTTCTGATTTGATGCTTATTTTTTTCTTAAGTCCCTGAAATGAATTGCAAATTGCTGAGTGGTGCGTGTTTTGGGCGCAGGCGAGCTGGTGGCGCGGACAACGCGGCCTTCCTGGCGCCCCCCGGCGGCGACCTGTGGTTCGAGACGCGCTGCATGCCGGCGGGGGCGCGCGCGGGGCGGGCGCCAGGGCGCGGTGCGTCGGACGCCCCCCTCTCCGCTGCCGCCCGTCGACGAGGCGGAGGCGCTGCGCCTGCAGCAGCTGCACATCGACGCGAGGATGAGCCCCTCCCACGCTGCACTTTGCCCGTTTCATCTCAACACGTGCCTCGCCCCCCCACCCCCCGTGCCACATCATACGCCCCGTGCATCACTCGTCCTATTCCTCACACAACTGTTGCCATTGCTCCACACTCCTCGCACACCAGACACCAACTCCTGCCACTCGCATCTCACAGAAGAACATATACCCCCCGCACCCACCCACCACACCCCTCACCACACCTCACACCACCACTTCAAATATCGCCACTCCTCAAGCTGAATTGGCCTAGAGCAACAACTTTATTACTGCAGTATCTCTGACAGGAGCCCTGGGTTTTAGAGTTTGGTGCTATTTTCGTTAACAGCTAGCGTCGAATTCAGCCCCTATCTGTGAGAATTCTAGCGCCGCTGTTCTGATCGGTAGTTTTGTGTCGTGTTTCTCTTATCAATACCAGGAGGAGAATACCGGAACATTAATACTAACAAACAGTTTACCGGCTGTGCCCTATTTTTCGCTTACTCATCCCTTGTCTCCGTCCTTTTCGTTGCGCACTTACGTACAAACGAATACATAACATACTAAACACACACGCACACACACATTAACACACATACTAAACACACAACACACACACTACTGTTCACAACTGGGGACCATCGGAGCTTCCGGACGTATCGCGTCTCGGGACGGTGCCCAGGTGCTGATGTAATTGCCTTTCGCTGTAGTGTCGCTGCTACTTGCACGATTGCAGGCAATTACAAATGCTTCCATATAGGTTGACAAAAAAAGTTGAGTTCGCCAGAGCTAAGTTCCCTGGAGGAGCGTCGGTGGTGAGCGAGGTTTTCAAGTACAGAGACAAGTCCGATAAGTTATGAAAGTTTAATTGAAAAATAGAGCTGCGCAGAGCAGCGTGAGTTACACAGCAAAGTCTTTAGGCTGTCTGTCCGATATCAACGGCGAGAGGATCCTTATATGGGAAAACAGGAATTTACAAGGCCATTACGCCACCCCCGCCAGAACTCGGCATCCCTGACGCAAAACTGAAGCATTAACCGGTCAGAGACTTTTGCCCTTTTTTGAAAACTCACAAGATCCCAAAACATTCCTGTTTCCACGTCTGATGTGTTAGCCGTTGACGGCTGTTTGGGGTGCCCAGATCACCCCATGACCTCAGCAGGCGCCTTGCTCCAGACCACGACCCTAATTTTAAACGATTTTGACGGGTGATATTTCTTTCTACGTACAGTTTGCAAAGGAAAGAAAAGATTCATTGCTCTTCTTTTAAGCAATGCGAGCTTCATATGCTACGTAGGTTGCACCTTACCATTACACCCAGAGATAGGTCGAGCCTTCAGTCTATATAGTAGTAATCAGGTACATTGTCATTTCGCATATAAAGGCAGATTTGTTTTTAAAAAACAGTCCAAACAAAAAGTTTTCAAACCTGAGTACTTGAACAAAAGAAGAAGCCTCGATTTCATCAAGTAACAATACCAAACAGCTTGAGTTCTGTTTCAGCTAAGTGCCCTTTTATTGATCCAAAAATTAACGTTCTCATTTTCAAGTTTTTAGAGCATTTTATTATAATTTGGCGGTAGTTGTTTTAGGTCATCAAAATCGCCCCCTGCATATAATTAACTTTTTGTTGACTTCCGGTTAAAAAATCAAGAAAAATCAATCACTATACCAATTTCTTTTTATAGAATGAACGCAAATATGCATGTAAAAACGCTCTTTAGGATTGTTTATTGTGGCCTTAATTTAATGAAAAATAAATTTTGAAAGAGATGTGGTCACAGATTCGATCACTCGAGTGTTTATCATTTGATTAAAATTCCATTAAAATTTATAATATTTTTGAATAGTGTGAAACTGATCAAAATTTGCATTAATTACAACAAATTGGCGTTATTAAAGTTTTGCTGCAATATTCGAACTAATAACGTGAAGAATTGGCAAGTGTAGCATTGTCGTTGATGCATGCTTTGAAAAGAAACCCCTTGCTCCTCAGATCCGCCAGCTGGCGCAGGCCCAGGAGCAGGTGCCTTCTTCTATGTGCGCGAGATCCCGAACAAGCGCCGCCGCCCTACACGCCCCGGCCAGGCGCGTGCGCGCGGTGGCGGCCGCGGCTCGGCGCTGGGCAGCCGGCCGCAGGGGGCGGGGCCGGCGGAGGCGCGTCCGCCCCCCTGCCGCCGCCCCGCCGCTAGACCGGCGCCCCCGCGCCCCGACCAGGCCGCCGCGCTGCTGACGACGCGGCGCGCGGTGCTGGCGGCGCCGCGCCGCACCGGCGCGCCGCGCTCGACGACGTGACGCGCGCCCTCGGCTTCGACACGACCCGCGACTTCGAGAAGGTGAGACATCACGCCCCCCCCCCCCTCGCGCGCTCTGCGTGACTTTAGTAGAAAGTGCAGTTATCCATGAACGCACATTAACTGTCATGCACACTTGAACATTAGTATGCAAATCAAAGCTTTATAGCCATATGTGGAATGAATGAAGGAGCTTGACGGACAGTGTTTAGTTATTATGAATGTGATGTTGTGGACAGGAAACGGAGAACCTCTACAGTAAAATCTACCCTGATTATCTTATGCATTAAATTTAATGTAGCAAATAGTATTAACCATCTTTTTTAATGTACGTTTGCCACCAAGGTTCATGCATATTGAATACTTTAATCTTCATTCGTTTTAAAAATTGACATTTCTGAAATTTACCATCAAATGCCCATTACCATCGTGCAAATGTGCATAGATAAGCACTCCTACGCAGCGGATTTTTGCGCTCGAACTATATACGGCGTGTTAATACGATGGACTGGAATTTGTTCCTAAACTGTGGCGGAAGTATGTGCTGCTACACTATACGATTCCCATATGCAACATTGCTAGAAGCATTTCGTAGTCGAGAATAGTGAAATCAGAAGGGATATAACTTTATGCGGAATTTAGCAATTTGCTACACGCACAACACTTTCATCACAATTCGCAACATACGTCCATTTATCGAAGTCTTAGATGAATGTTAGTAAAACGCGTTTAAGTCTTTCAACGATACAGTCCCGTATTGTATAAACATGCATCACATCGGTGTTAATTTACCCTTATAGTGTAAATTTTATGAATTTGGTCTGTTGAATTATTCTTCGGCTGTTTCTCAAGCCTCATTATTGTCTGCGAATTGTCGGCCGTTTAAGAGGTGTTTTAAATGAAACTACTATATGGTTGTTTAGTATGTCGCACGTTGGAGAGAACTGGGTTTGTGCGGAATTTTTTCCAAACATTTCCCATCGAAATCGGTCAAGAACCTTTTGCCCGCAGTATGCCAGCATATCTTTTATAGTCCTGCCCTCTCACTGGTGCTATTAACACTAAGTCACTCTAGCTCTTATGCATCTTTTATCAACGGCGTTCATTGTTTTTCAATCACCAGGTCGCCTAAATTAACTTAAAGGCTCAAATATTTATAGCATTTTCAGAACTAGTTTTGCGTGGCATCCATAGTGCTTTACCTCTCCATTCCCGGGCATCGGAGAGTAGAGTGGCAATCTTTACAAAATTCCTCGATAAAAAATAGTTTAATTTCAAACAATAGATTTAAATCAAGTAGTGGCCCAAGTGGGTGGGTTAATGGGGCTCTTTCCAGAAATGACGAACAGCTTACAATATTCAAAAATATACTGCATTTTACTAAATTTCTAAGAAACGAATAATTTTAAATTAGAATAAATGAAAAACTGTTTACAACAACAACATCAAGTCTGCTTAGGCAAGAACGATTCAGACCCCCTCCCCCTAAAAATCTTTGTTCCTCTGGGAATAAGTATCTTCAACTGAAGATTATAAAGTTCACTCATGTTATGGTCAGAAAGGCAGGTAGTATGGACTGCTTGTCGCCAATGAAGATGTCAGTTAACCCCCGCAAAAAATACTGTTTTCCCAGAATTCTTTCAAGTGCCAGTTGATTCTTTAACAAGAGGAATCAATGCGCTATTGATCCTCTTTAGTACTTTGAAAACACTGTTCATAGTGCTAAAACCCTTGATAATTTATCCTCGAGATCGATGATGCTTAGGAAATGCAACCAACCGAAATGATGGACCGGAAAAAATTTGACTTTACGGAAGCGCGCACGTTTTCCGAATTACTACACGTAGGATCTATCATTCTTTAATCTGTATATTTTAACATGCCATCTTTTAATTATTTGTGAATTCACAGCCGTCCCACTTTCCTTGGGAGAACGGAATATATAAACATTGGATATTTAAAATTTTCACTTCCAATTCTTGTTTGTACACATTGCTTTTCGTAATGTATTCACGCTGACTGGCGTGTGAACCATACTTGCTAAAAACGTTTCCGTGCAGCCCGCAATGCAGCAAGGGGTTTGTGTCGGCAGCTGGCGCAGACGCGGCGCCCACGGCCGCCGCGGCGGCGCGCACGCGGCGGGCGTACGCGCCTTCCTGTTCGAGCTGGCGCGCGCGGCGGTGCGCGAGAGTGGCGGCGCGGGCGGGCGCGCCCTCGCGGGGCGGTGGGGCCGGCGAGCGCTGCCCGCGTGGCCGGTTGGCGCGGTGGCGCCGCGCACGCTGCGGCCCCCGGGCGGCGCCTCGCCGCGCGCCGGCCCGGCGCGCGCTCGCCCGCCCTCGAGTGGGGCGCGCGGCGACGCGGCGGAAAGACGGCGGCGGCGGGCGCGCGCGGGAGGCGCGGGCGGCGGCGGCGGGGCCGCGGCCGCGGCCGAGCGGCGGCGCCGGGCCGGCAGATGCAGCTGCCGCGGAGCGGCGGCGACGCAACCGCGTTGGACGAGCTTGCTGGACGCGCAGGCCCGCGACGAGGAGCCGCGTGGACGCGCTACGACAGGAGAAGGCCGCGCTCAAGAACGAGGTGACGGAGGCAGGTGCTGGCGCGCTGCTAGACGACACGGCGCACGCCGCTGGCAGCTGCGCGGCTGGATCGCGGCGCGCTCCGCCCGCCCGCGCTCGACAGGCCCTCGCGAAGGAAGGTAGGCGGCTGCAGTGCACCACTTCCGCTCCCGCCCCTATGTCGCCTGGCGGATATCCTTTCCTGCATGCGTTCAGCTCCTACCTGCTCGCCACTTCTATCTGCCCTGCAGTTCCCAGCGCTTCAAGGTGGGCTCTCTTCCTCGCAGCTCCCACTTTCCCTTCAAGTTTCGAGCTTCCTTGCAGCTCCCATCCTTAATCCAGCTCCCCATCTTCCTTGCTTCTCCCGCCTCTCTCCAGCCATAACGTAACGAAATGAGTGCGAGCCCCTCCCGCGGAACATTATCCGTGCTCCTTTATAAAGTGTAAGCTATCACAGTAGAGGTACTACCTAAATGGCTAAAAATATACCATAAAGACGGGCGCGTCTTTTTACCCGGGCCGTCCGCATTGCGGGCCTTTGCGGGTCCGAAAGTTACGCACTTGCTACAGCCCCAGCATCCTTGTAGCTCCCAGGTTCTTTCGCACCTTCTCATTCTTTCTCCAAGGAAAAAAAGACATTTTCGTTTATTAGGATTATGGGAAACTAGTATTTTGTTACCAAAATAACATTGATTTTCCCTGCTTTATATAACTTTTGTATATGGTTTGAGAAAGGCGGGGAAAAAAGTGTGTATCTTTTGCTCCATCTATTTTTGTATCACGAAAAGAAATTTTAAGAAATCTTGTTTTGCAAAAAAGCATTGCTGACCTTTTCCAACAACTAAAACACTTACTGGAAAATATTTTATAGCAGCTTATAATTTGTGATGCCGCATGACTCGGCAGGTGAGGAGTATCACAAAATTCACTTAGATTTTTTTCCTTTCTCTTTAGTTGTCCCTTTCTATGCCTAGTGTATTTGCGAATTAGTCCGTTTTCTTTAATAGCAAATTTATTTTTAATATTTTCTTACGTTTCTTTTTCTTTCCAGTAATAAGGTCATGTTCATATAGAGAGCATATCTGATTTGCAAGTTACATTCCATGTAAAGAAATGTGAAAGAGTTAATTTCTTCTGCTAATACAGTGTTCTTTTGTTGCAGATAAAATGTGGACTTTATCAGTGTTGTATAAGTGGAACTGTCAGAGTGTATGAGTGTTCATGGCAAATTAGATCAATTTGTGAACTTCACATCAGCATATAGAATTGCAACTTCAAAGCCTAAATGATATTGTGAAGCTTGAAGAATTGTGAATAATTTCTACAAGCATTTAATCATTTTCACCATTTGTAAAGAAAGAGAGTAAGAGTTAGGTACTTCATTTTTAACACAAGAACAATATATACTAATAGCAGCGAGAAGGCTGTCAAAAGTAGTAAAAGGATTTCAGAGACAAAAAATTATTTGATATTCATTGACATTATACAAAACTACGTGAGTGTTGCCATTCTTGAAGAAAAATGTGCTCTTATTGTGACAATGGCAGTGTTTTCAAGAAAATGAACTAATTAGAGGCTTGGAGAATCTGTTGCTCACCTTTCTGTGTCAGAACACAATTATAAAAAAAAGTAATTATGTTGTTGAAAGACTGAAGACTGTGTTCCGTTGGTGCTGACTAAGTGCTTTATCTTCTACAACTTGTCAGACTATGCATTTATAGAACATTTTTGTTCTGTTTTAAAATACTGTCTTCAGAATCAATTACTTATTTATTTTCGGTATTTTACTTTTGCATCTCTCTCCCAATATATTTGTTATATGAAAGCTCTGTGTCTGTGGTCGCTGTGAGTATCCATGACGTCACAATATTTTGTTCACAGAGAGCAAACGGCGTGAACTACTGAGGCTGCACCCGCCTTAAACATCAATACTACCGATATAAAAATCAGTCTTTCGGATGGACGTCACCTGGGCAACGAAGAAACCTACCAACGGTTACACACCCAAATGATGTGACCGGATTTTAAATAAATTAACTCATAAACAAAAATGGCATGAAAAGCTCGTCTCTCGTGCAATGAACCATCCCGCCAACTACTGACTTCAACTTCAGCATCTGTTATTTCTATAAATATTGGTTAATTTTAGTCGGTTGAGCAATGTCACGCTTCGCGCTTCTATGACCACAGGACCTTGGCCTTCTATGACCACAGGACCATCCATCTTAGCCTCCACCCCTGCTTCTTGGTAACCGCGTTCTCGGGATCAAGGATGTTTGTGAAGTAAAAGTGATTTCAACCACCCACGTGCTTGCGAATGTTTATAGAGCCCAAACGTAACTCGATTGACAACAAATACTTTTTGCACATTATAATCCAATCGCGTTGTATTTGGGTGAAAATTCGTTCCCTTTAATCCTCCCTCTATTCGGAATCTATCACTGGCTACACAGTTCTACCATTAACTTGAGCACCGGCTCCTCGTAAACGAAATTGTGTGCACAGCGAACGCATTTTATACCTAAACAAAGTCAGGTGATGTTACAATTATTTAGACCACCTATAACCCAAGAAAGACATGGCCAATTTTAATTATCTCTTATTTGTTGGATTAATTTCCACTTCAAATTGCAGAATAACTATTAAAATATCGAAAGAATTACGAAAAAAATATAACAAAACTAAATGTTAATGTAAAATCCAATCCGGAACACTAGGCAGGATTTTTTTTAAATTCACAAGAGTTCTAGGGTAGTGAAAACTAAATTTTTGAGACCAGAGATCTCAAAAAAACGTTCGTCACAACGTAATCCACAGGATGAGATCTTCTTGAACAATCTATTACATGTTTGCTGATCTTGCGCTTCTCGACGACATTCTGAAAATACTTTTGTAGAACAATTCTGAACTATAATGATTTTTTAACATATTTTCTATTTTTTCATATTTTGGAAAAAATAAATACACAGTATGTGAATTTTGCTTTTTTTATTACAACAATTTCGGTTCCGTATTTAAGGCCTTGGATAGTTAGGCTACAAGTATTTTAGAGCCCATTTTAGAAGGCTAAAATACACTCGAAAGGGCGAAAATTTGATGCTTATGTTTTCAAATAGGCAGTGTAAAACGACATTTATTGTCACATACAATTTATTTTACTTCAAACCATTTTACTAAAAATGCAAGAGTATCAAATATTAAAAATTATCTTCAGAGTCAATAAGATGTACGCTTGGTTTAGACATCTCTGAAACAATCTACTTTTTTTTCTTGGTCTACCGACGAATCTTTTTTCCAGCAGTTTTCTATTCTAAAATACTCTTAATTTGTGGCAATCCATCATTTTGATATGTTCGAGTCATTAGCTACGAGTTACACAACATTGAAATACTTATTTTCTCATTTCAGTTATTACTTTCATCAATAGGGTTGTTACGAACAATTGTTTGCGGGAATTTCAATTCTGCTGAAACGAATACACTCGTCGTAGCTATTTCATAATAACACTGTCAGCGTAGAAGCAGACAACATGGAAAGCAACCGTTAGGGAGAGCGCTATACGATTTGGTTCCTATGGAAAGAAGGCGTGATCGCTGCATAAATTCATCGGCGCTTGGTGGCAGTCTGTGTGGAACATGCGCCGTCACGGAAAGCAGTTTACAACTTGGAAGGTAGGAAAGCAGGGCACAGATCGGTGGAAAAGGGAACCAGTTCTGAAAGGAATGTGACTGTCATCACCAGTCAACACTGTCGGGGCGAACAGACCATCCAATGAAACAAATGCATCGCATCTACAGAAAGGTGTGGCAGCCAAGGGAATTAGCCGAATCGCCCTGCAGCGGATCGTGCACGGTCACTTACAGTTGGACAAGGTGACATCCATGTGGGTGTCTAGACTCTTGCCTGCAGAATGAAAGCAGAGGTGTGTGGACTGTGCAGAGAACGTTTGCAACGCCATGATCAAGATCCAGCCGACTTTATAACTTCATTACCATGAGCCACAAACGAAACAAGAATCGTTGCAATGGAAGCGCAGGGACAGTCCACCGCTAAAGAAATGTCAATGGGCAAACGAATGGCGACAGTGTTCTGGGACACAAAGGGCATCATCCTCATTGACTGGCTGGAATTTAGGGCCACGATTAACAGTGCAGCATATGTGGCAACCGTTAAGCGCTTACGTCGTGCCATTCAAACTATGCGACCAGGAAAATGGGTTAAAGGTGTGCTTCTGCAACATGATAATGCCCGCCCCCAGACTAGCCGAAAGACCACTTCTGCCATACATCAAAAGGGATTCACGGTGCTGCCACACCCACCATACTCTCCCCACTTCGAACCAAGTGATTATCACCTATTCGGGACCATGAAGAAACCTCTACGTGGTCGTAGTTTTGCGAATTTTGAAGAACTGGTCACAGCTGTCATGGCATGGCATGGGTTGGCATGGCATGGCAGCACTCCGAACGAATGGTTTCAGGCAGGTCTCGAGAGACTGACACATCGATGGCAAAAGTTCATACAGTTACAAGAGATTATGTTGAGATGGTGGACGTAATAACTGATGTGTAATGTACTTCATTAGGGTAAAAAAAAAAGAAGTGCAAAACAATATAGTAGGCCCTCCATATATTGTGACGTACGGACGTTTTCCCTGAAAAAGTCTGTTTCATTTGGAGAGATCTTAAGAATATTCTGAAATTTTGATTAGTTTTAAAATTTTTATACAGTACATCTTCGCAGCTTGGAAGTATCACATTAACATCAGCTAATGCAACTGGATCTAATGCAATTTATCCTACAATACAATTAGTGGTGTATACTATTAAACAGAATATAGGTAGAAATGAAAATACTAAAGCAACGATGAATGTTTTCATTGAGAATCATTATATACGCAGAAAATGCACACAAATCTATTTCAGCCCTAGCGATTGGTGCACATGTCAATGAAGTGGCGTAACGTTCAGGTCTGCAAGGCCCGCAATGCGGCCGGGCCCGGGTAAAAGTGGGCCCGTTTTAGGGGATATATTTATTATTTATGGTACTAACACTACTTATGTTAGCTTTACACTTGTATAAAGGGGGCCTGATAAACGTTTTGCGGATGGGCTCCAACTTATTTCGTTACGCTACTGTGTTGATGCTGAACATAGACAGTGGGGTAATTGCCTCTTTCTTTTTTGAAGTAGAGTGCAGCCACAATCATTCGATATTTTTACTTAACATAGCTTTCAACGTCAGCTTGATTTTCTTAAATATAGTCTGCTGTTGAAAGATAATCGTCAAATAAGGTCTTATACAATTTTTAAAAATTGTGCAAAAACTACTCATGTTTATGAGAAGTTTTCTAAAGGAAATATACTTTCACATGAGATATAGTTTTTAAACAATTTTGTCAAAAAAGTCTCCCATATTTTTCTTAATTTTTTTTATAGTTTGCAGCAAAGATCGAAAAAAAGCGGTGCTGGTCGCATTTTCAGCAAACTATTTGCATTTTAGAAAATTGCAAAAAAAAAATTAACATTCTAAAGGGACAATATTGATGATAGATGTTTCTTAGATAAAATATGTTCTAAAATATTAAAGCATGCACATGCACATGTCTAAAATAAAAATAGTATTTTCAAAGTACTTTCTGCTTGAAGTTGATGGAATTTATTACTTATTCTCAAAAACGGTTCCAAAAGCATTTCGTAATGTTTTCCATAGGTAGAGCAAAACACGCATAAAGAATGGCACAAATCTCATTTCCATTGAACTCTCTATATTGTCGAAAACAGCGAAAGTTAGAAATAATGCGATAAAGTCTGTGCTTATGCAGCACCACTAGTTAATGCTTTCTTAGGACGAACAGGAATTGAAGGTAAAAGTCAAGTGTGATTCTTTGATATCGTTACGCCACGTAACATATTAAAAATTAATTCCAGTGTCTACGAGGAAAGAAAATTACCTAAATTGCCTAAAATGTCTACCACGAACGCAGGTGCACCGTACTATTCATTATCGTCTCACCTACGTACCTCAAACATTTATTAAGTATCGAAAAATCTTGGTGTCGTGATAAAAGTGACTTACGTTATCGACAAAAGTGAACATCTGATATCGATTGTGCGAGAGTGGAGTGTTAAAAAACCCTCCACCATCACCCAATCGATAACAAAACATTTGTAAAGGCACATCAGGTATTGCCAAACAATGACGTGAACGCGTCTGAAACTATTTAGAGCAATTTCGCCGATTTACAATAGTAGAATTCAATTCCATTCGATTTCACTCAATCCTAAATATGTTGTTGTTAGCACCAAACGTTGAGCACATGTCCTTAAAATGCTTGGTTCCAAAACTTCAGCTACCAACAAAACACAAAACTAATACTATTCGTTTGGCACGTTTCTAGCATACAATTTCTAAATTGCATCCTAGTTTATTTCACCCTTTGTAATTTGGGTCAATTTATTTGACATCTAATTAGAGTAACCAGATCGACAATATGAGTCCATACACATTATATTTAAGATAAAGATTACAATTCGCCACTTCTTGGGAAAGACGAACAGTTTTATATTTAATTATTTTTATATATTTCCAATAATGTACTATCATTCTATATTTTCTACATTTCCGGTTTCTGAAATAGACTTTCACACAATTTATATCAGCAGTGTTTAAATTCTCTCAGATATATCAGTGCATCAATGAATCAATGAAATGCCAATATACTATGTTCTTGATTTGAGTTTAATTCAGTATTTTTATGAAGTGGCATAATTTCAAACAAAACATCGCATTAAATTATCCAAACAGCGGATATATTTTTTTCTGAAGAGAGTAAAAGGAGAAGAAACTGGCATGCGGAAGCAGATTAAGCTAATGGTATCCATTACTAAATATTGGACAACCCAGCAAAAAATTAGCATCACATCAATAGTAGATAATCTTAAGCAGTTGTCTCACAGCCCTCGTAAATGCCTTGTAAATCGAATATGATAGACAGTCATGTATTTCGTGATTAAGTAAAACTAATAAGAACATGTGTAGATTAAGACGTTATCGCCGGAACACGCTAAAAGTGCACTCTCTAATAGCAGCAGTAAGACTTCTATGACGAATAGCACAACAAAACAAAGATAACAATTAACAACTAAAGGCGGCACCACACATTCGGCGAGTGGTGAGCGACTGCTCGCCTAACCCCCAGTAGGCGAAGAATCGGGGTTAGTTCGCTTCCTTTGATGTGTCCAAAAGACCGATCCGCTGTGAGCTTCGAATGTTTGTAGCCCCGCAAATAGAAAGCAACCCACCCTAACTACTCGGCGAACGGTCGCTCGGTATTCTCTCAATGCCAAATGCTTTACGAAGAGGATCACAAAAGTCGCCAATATTATCTACCACCAATTCGTCACAATCAGAAAAAGAAGACAGAAATCAGGAGGGAAGCGAGGAGAGTGAATGGAATTACTGAGAGTGATGGGGAAGAATGCGGCATTAGTCAGAAGGACGGGCCGGCGGCGAAACAAAGGGCTCCTCTCCGCGCGCTCTGAATCACAGGGCGGGGGCCGAGGAGGGGCGGAAGGGAAGAGAAGATGGGGAGGGGAGACAAAAAGAAAAACACCACATTCCACGCGAGCGGGGGCGCCGGCCACTTGACGCGCGCGAGGCCACTGCAGCCGTGCACACTGGCGCGCGGGGGAGGAGGACTGTAGCATGGGCTTCTTATGGCAGGCCCCTGGATACACCGCGTGGAGTTTTCTTTTGGCGGGAGCTGCATACTCTAAAACTGAAGATTAGCTGAGAGTGGCACCTCCGGCAGGTTAAAAGGTTTTATTTGTGCTTTGCAACTTCAAAATCGATTTAGGCCGTAAGGAGAGTACAGTATAATTAACAGCGTTTCAGCAATTTACTCGCAGGTGCATTGAAACTATAAAAAACAGTGTTTTATCTATAATTTTCCCAGAGTATCCTACAGGGAACCGACTAAGAATTACACCAATCGATTTGTCTTGTGGAGGGAATTGAATGATCTCTTGTTCACTTCTACAGGTGACATAAGTCACCCAAAATGTTTTTTAGTTGCTTGAAAACTAAAAAACACGTTTTTAAAGAATATTTTTAGAATCACGTGGATTCAATCACAAACAAAATTATCAGTTCCTTCCCTGGAGTCGTGTCTAAAGATTCTCCATTCGCTGAACCCGAAGCGGTCTAATTGAGATACGGACAAGCGCAAATTTCTCGATGACAAAAGTTACATGTTTCGTAAATCCCGTTATGAAACCCTGACGTTTTCATCATGTCGAAGAGCATAAAACATTTAAGCATTTGCAGCAATTAATAAAGCAAATAGAGCTTTAAAGCAATATGCACATATATATTTTCGAATCTATTGAATCACGGGAAAAAAACGAACCATTAAAAAATTGGACTAGGGATCTTGTCAAGAAAAAAATTAGCGAAGAAATAATGAATAAATAAATGCTTCTTCTTTCTAATAACATTTCTGAATGTGTGGGAATATGACATTTCAATTTGAGATTAACAAAACATTCAACAATGAATGAACATTGCCGTAATTAAATAACCATGGTTTAGCGGAATTTCATTTTACTGAATGATTTGGATCTACAAGGGCATTATTTCTTTCTTTAGATAAAACAAAATTTGTTTAAACAATGTACATGTGTTACCATTCTCATCAATGCGTTCAGTTTCCTCGTTCTAAGTATTATTATTTTTAACTGTAACGGGACAAAATATCTCTTATATTGCCTATGCCATTTCCCATCCTCCGACCTTTTTTGATGCGATTGGTGTAGCAATGAAACAGGTCAATGGGAACAAATGAAAGTGATACCTTAACAGAGTGTGCGCTTTATAAACCGCAATAGAATGAAGTTTTACCCGTTTGGAAGGATATACCTACATGATAAGTGCGGTCAAACATGATCACACACACGAATATGACCATTGAGCAACCTTTGAAAGAGAGTCAGAAATAGGTTTTTAAGCCGCACGTTGTTGAAATTAAAACATATAGTTTAGAAATTTACTAAAATATGTTTCGTTTTCTTTGTCTTAAGAAATGAAAAGGGTATTTTTGTCTTTAAATAACTGTTTTTTAGAATGTTGGTTGGAATTAATGACAACATTTTAACGACATATCCTACAATTCTAGGTGTTTCGTATCATTACATTTCAATGAAACAATAATTATTTACAATATTATATTAATTATTTGTACCTCAATGTCAGCTAGTGAAGAGAACTTGCGAAATTCTCAGTCCACGTTTCTGTATATTTCAGAAACAAAATATTACAGCATGCCATCAGATGTGATGAATATCACGTTCGTGTATATTGAAAGAACGACGCATACAATGCGGAATTACAAAAGTCTATTCAAAATGCATGTATTTTCTTAATACAATTTTCAATTAAAATAATCGCAATCTCTGCCAGCAACACTTAGAACTAGATTCTTGTAAAGTTTAGTAATACAGCGACTCTGCCCTAATAATATCACTCACTTCCTGCAAATTGTGAAATACACACGTTTCTAATTCTAATCTTCTTTTAGTATATTGTAGACGTGCATGGAAGTTGACTACCTTCCGAACATGTAATGGGGATTACATGCAAACTTCAGAAATTCCGAATCACATTATCTATTAGTAGTGTATAATAGACGCAGTGAGTTAACTGAATTTTTTTTTCCTTTTCTTTTTTTCTTTCCAGAAACAGTTGTTTGGATTGTCGCAGGTGATTGGATCATGAAAATGCGTTTCGCGCTATTGGTTTTATCAACTAACAAAGTTAAAACAGGAAACAGATCTCACACGTCTAAACGGTTTGACCAACCAACCGGACAGCGGGAGCAATCGTCGGAACGAGCACCCGCCCACACCAGAGCACACATTCCGCAGCACGCGAGCGTTCGCCTTCCGCCTGCAGGGGCCCGCTCATCCTACGGGCGCAGCTGCGCGCAGCGCCAGCCACAGCCCCGGATCCGACCGCGATTATTTTTTGAGCACGTAGCTAAAGCGTAGACAACACGCGCGGAATGCACTTTTTAAATGCAAGTAGCTTAGTACTATGTTGTCTAGACAATCCGGGACGATCCGCACCACTGACATGGTGCTAACGTTTTGGCCAGCGTATTGTGGCATTCTTCAGAGCGTGCTGCAGTACTGCGTCCCGGATAGTCCAGACAACACCAACTCCGGCCGCGGAAGCCTACGCAACCATTGTTTAGTACTAATTCCTCAAGCGACGTACAGCGCATAGGAAACTTTGCGTACGCCGGACTGTTACATTAAATGTAAATCACAGAGGCCCAAGGCCGAAGCCTCGCAGTAGACGTGCAAACACGCGAACGAAGCGCGTCAACTCAGTGCTTATTTCACGAGCGAGCTTCAACTTTCGTATTACGTACAACTTTTTTGAATCACCGCAAACCATACAGCACATTCCAGCCGCGATCCCTTCACTCTTCTACTTCAGCCGCTCGTCCAAAAATGGCGGGCCGCGTGCAGCAGCGGGTGGAGGTGCCGCGCGCGCTCGCAGCGGCGGCGCCCGCGAAGCTCCCGCGCCGACGCGCGCAGACTCCAGAGGGCGCGGCGGAGGCGAAAAGCGAGAGGCGAGAGGCGCGGCGGTGGCCGACGTCCGCGGGGCGTGCGCTACCGGCCGTCGCCTTCGCCGCCGCCGCCGCCGCCGCCGCCGGTCGAATGCCGGCGCCGGCGCGGGCGTGGGGGTCGCCGGCGAGGCCGGCAAGTCGCGAAAAGCGCGCGCGGATTTCCAAGCGGCGAAGCGCACGAACGCGCTGATGCACAGGCGCGCAGGGGCCCGCGACTCCGCATGACGACTGGAGGGTAAGGACGCGGGTGCCCACCGCGCCGCCTCCGCCACCGCCATCGGCGGTCGTCGGGGCCGCGGAAAGCGGGGCAGACCGCCATCTATTTATACATCGGCGCCAGCGGTGGCGGGGCGGCGGCGGCAGCCTGGCGTGGCGCGGCGTGGCAGCGGCGGCCGCTACCACATTCGAGACACACGAGCGCGGCGGCGGCGGCGACAGCATAGCGGTGGTGGTGGTTATGGGAGATGCTAGAAAGCTGCGGAAAGCTGGGTGGGGAAGGCGTGGGCGGGTGCTGGTGGGGTGGAGTGGAGTGGAGTGGAGTGGAGTGGGCGGCGGCAGCGGAACGATTGACGGAGGCAGCGGCGTGGCGGTTTGCCGGCCCCGCGAGTATTATGCTACCTATAGTTAACGCGCAGGGCCTGCGCGCTGCTTCCAGGTGGGGCGGGAAGGGGCGGGGAGGGACGGGGACGGGGCCGGGGTAGGGCGGGGCCGGGGCAGGGGGCGGAAGCGAGCCCTTTGCGGGCCCGAGAAGGCGCCGCCTACCGGTGGACGCCAGCTCGAGCGGCCGCTGGGACAACACGCGCGGGAGGCGGTCGCGGTTTGAGCGAACTCGCGAAGGGTCTTCTCGAAGAGAACTGACCATGCTTTGCAATTATAGCGAATATAAACCCTCGGTGGCTCGTTGGTTAAGTGCGCTCCATATCCACGGTGCAACCCCGGATTCGATTCCCGGATGGGGCAAAACTTCAAACTCTGCGCTTTCCTTATGATGACACCGTACCTATTACCGTGACGATAAAAAAAATCACCCTTAAGTTAAGAAGAGCAGTATATACAGTGGAGGGAAGTCTTCATGCTAACCACACGAATCCCGTATCCCATGGCGGTGACGCTGCTCGACCACGACCGTTATCAAGCTGTTGAGCCAATGCATATAGTATTTGTGCTGTGCGCCTTGCCTTGTGTTGTTTTTTCTCTTTTCTAATATTTCATTGCATAATGTTCATTTGAGGTATATTGTATAACTTTTTATAAATCTACCACCGTGTTTTAAATCCTAAGTAATCCTAAGTAAATCAAATCTATCACATCGGATCAAACGTTCAAATTACAGAAAACTCATTACTATGAAAACCGACCATCTGAGGTTTGGTTTTGAACCTAGGATACAACAGGCATCCCTTCATCTACAAACACAAATAATGAAGAATGAATAAATCATGCCTGCAGTGCCGAAATAAAATTACAAAATGGCCCTGTACAACCATATTCACTCTCCACATGTCGGATGAATCAAGTTACAGGTTTGGGGCGGGGCGGTTAGAGTCAGTAAAATTTTGTTCGTATGACCTGAATGAAACATTTCGAGCACTAAAATAGTTCTGTACCTTATTACACCGACACTTTTATTGTGATACTACTCCCTTCTCATCCCCTGACAATAGATCCAGACCGCAAGTTTGATCGATAAATGGTCATTGTCTAAGTTCCTGCAGCCCACAAAAAGTTTTGGTCTCTTAAGACATTTTCAGCTCAGATTCTCATGACTAAGGGGCGGATTTTAATGAAATGTCATTTTTTTTTCTTTTCGCTTTAGAACAATGCTGTTTAGTATAGAATTTCATTTCATGTTACGTCAAAACGAAATACCCATTTTTATAATTATTTTTTTTTGCATTTTTCATAGATTTCGACTAATAAGTCATTCTTTACCTTTTCAGTAATTTTTAATGCTTTTTTCGCTGATATCGATTTTAATATCATTAGTACTTGCTCAAACAAGATGAGACAAATGTTCACCACAAAATTCCTGAGTGGTTATTCCATTTCCTCGGACATATATTCTAATGTCAGCCGTTGTAAGTACTATATAATCTACGGTTTCTGTGACGCCTATCGGCGCCATTGTCAGTTGGACCGATTTCGCGATCAATAAAGGCAGAGCTTTTATTTTAAAGAACAGTCCAAACCAAAACCGTGCACTCTGAGTTCACTTTAACAAAAGGACGAAGCCTTGATTACACTGGTAACATACCCAACATCTTGAGTTGTTCATCTTAAGTGGTTGTGATAAACAAATTTACGTCATTTTTCTTTATTTTTAGAGCATTTAAAATCATTTTAATAGCATTTTATTGATCATTTTTGGCAATGTATTAGGTCATCAAAATACGCCCCTTCCTCATGACTAATGGAAATACATTCCGCATTCACTTTTGTGAGTTTTGTTTTTTAGGAGTAGTTTGTTGTTCAAGTTTCTTTCTTTGCTTTCCTAGGCTCGTTCTCGTTTCTTTCCTTTTTTGAAAATGTTTGATATTTCCTCGCGGACGTTTAGACCTGAAGTAGCAGGATGTCACAATGGCATTGCAGAATAAGAAAGTTCATTGATTTCACAAATGGGACTCAAAAACAAACGACAAAGACATTTCAAAAGAGAAAAGCTGAATTCTAAGTACGTTCCCATTATGCTGCTTGTTTATCCCCTCAAGAGATCCTTTAATATCGTTCTCTACATTTAATCTTTGATTTGCAAAGAACTTTTTTGTATATTTTTCCAACTGACACATAAAATCAAAATAAAACGAACTTAAAATGAGTAGGCGTGTAAAATTTATTGGACCTTTTCACTTCAATTCTCGAGATATCTCATTCACCCGATACAGTAAACTCTTTCCTTAGAATTGGTACTACGGCATCTAAATAATACCTCACATGCGGTATTGTAACATGTTCTCATAATAGCTCAGTTTCAGCTGAGCAGTCTCATAATAAGCGGTATGCAAATAAAATTCTTAATGAAATACTGAACCAATTA
Organism: Gryllus bimaculatus; assembly: GCA_017312745.1. Classification (NCBI taxonomy): domain Eukaryota; kingdom Metazoa; phylum Arthropoda; class Insecta; order Orthoptera; family Gryllidae; genus Gryllus; species Gryllus bimaculatus. The sequence continues at coordinate 9,800,944 of BOPP01000038.1, read as the reverse complement.
TGCTCACAAATACGATATATCAGTAACCGTTTGCAATGTGGCTTGATTTCCATCACGGGCATTATTGCATGGCAAAGAATATGATTCACAAAGGTTTTCTATATTTAATTGGATGAGGGGAGTACAATTGCACAATATGTTGTCAGTGGGGAGTACAACTCTATTACCCTGGGGTTAGAGGTGGGGGTAAATTTTCAAAACTGACTCGCTTTTTCTCCTGCCCCGACTCACCAGATATTTCTACAGTGGTCATCGCCAGTTAACTCTAGGATGTTTCCCGCAACCTTCACAAAATACTTTTTTTTTCTAATCAGTCCGAATTCATGACGAAAGATGCTCTGGTTTTAGAGTAGCCAAACCAATAATATGTGTACGAAAGAGTAGTGGGTGTTTGCAAACGTAAAAGCAGTTACAACAGCAAAACTTTTGCCGCCCTAATCTCGATCTTTAAGTCGCAATTTAAGACAAGTTGAATGACGTGAAAAGTTGTCTTGTTAGCTACTTGGACGACAGACTCAGAGGTTAGCTACAGTTTCTATTTGCAAGTTTTTTTTATTTTATTTTAATAGCACCGGAATTTATTTTTAATATCCGACTTTAGTTTTAAGGTTGTTTCGCGTTTGATTGTCATTCAAATTTGTTTCAATGTTTCCGGAACTGTCTGCTCGCAAATTGCCCCACGTACGTTCCTCAAACGTAAAAGCAATTACAACAGAAAAGAAGGTAAAAGAATCAGAAACATTCCAAGGAATGTGCACTTAAAACGCGAACGTCCTTTTTACAAAAGATTCAAATGTTTTGATGTTTGGATTCATATACGGGCGAACAGGAAGTATGCTAATGTGCCTTTGAGAATAAGGATTGGTATACGTTTCACTTGAACGGGCGCACCAGTTTCAATTAGTTTCGGGGCCGTATCTATCATGGTGTACATAATGCCTTTATGTGTTTCTTTGATGCCTTGATGAGTTGCTATAGTTTCTTTGATGTGTAATGCATTGAACCAATTGCTTGAACGAGCGAAGGAATTACTTAGAATAACAAAGAGTGAAGAAACTATAAAGCAGAAAATACGCGAAGAATATATAAACAACACATACAGAATATTGCATTGATAAATCTTATTTTCTTGATTATTGAAAAGTTTTTTTCTCGAATAATAAAATAGCAAACCTCTAAGAAACTGCAATTTAGAAGAAAACAACCAACAGGAAGCGATGTGGGCAATAAAACTCGTGGGGGAAAGTGGGAGAAATCGAGAGTGCGAATAACTAGGGAAAGACCTTCTGTAGAAATTATAAATTGATATTTGTGATGTTTTATTATAATAAAGCTAAAGATCTCATCGTGATGAAAGAACGTCTCGAATAAAAATAATTGTTTTGAAGGGTTTATTAAGTTAAACCAAAACGCTTCCCGACGTTTACCCGATTTCCCCCACACTCAACGTGTGTTACTACCAGCGTAGATACTTTCAACAATATTCCAGACTCTTACCAGTTTTCCAAATAAACATTTCAGCACTTTTCAGGTAGTTACTTGTTTAATCAACACTCACTGAGGAAATGTTTGTTTGAATCGTATGACACGCATTTTTTAGCCCCAAACTTGAGTGACTTTCTTTCACATAAACACACAATCCACTGTTCTCGAGAAAACTATCAACAGAATAATATTTGGATATTAGGGTTCAGTTGATCCACCATCATAAAGAAATGATTCAACGTTAATAAATTTCGTTTCTCGTAAGCGGAAATATATGAAAGAAACAAACTAAAGCCAATAGAATTCGTTGGATAAACTAACAACAACGTACAAAAACTAATATTTCCTTCAAAAGTGCATAAGGGAAGCTTAATCGCATGAAGGGCTTCCTTACAATCTTCACGAATAGAACAATCTTTGGTCGCAAGTTCGGCGAAGTTTTTTTATTGCCTTTGATTTTTACTTTTCCGCTACCGCTTACGCAGTAGAAAAACAGTTATGTTATGCTGCGCGATATTTGCGGCGCTGTTATTTCCGTCTGCGAAGACGCCAGCGGCTAAACCGTTCGGCCGAATTTCTTCAAAATTGATATTCCTCAACTGATATGGATAATAACGCGGTCCCTAGAATTGGAAACCGATATTTTAATTCTGGGGGGGGGTACTTTACATGAATTCACGCAGATATTTTCAAAATTATAAAAAAAAAAGGGTCCGTTGTTTTTGATTAACTTTTGTTGTTAGATAGTGTGAAGGACGTTCAGATCAGAGAATGGTGCAGATCTCATTTTCGTTGAAAACGGATTTTTCGAAAATTGCAAAAATTCACAATTTTTTCGGTGTCCTCTTACAACTACAATTAAGAAGATAGATTTTTCCAAATCCAACCAATCAAACCAATTATTTTTGCAATCAGATGAATCATCAGTTGAAATTATTCTGGGTTGTGATTTCTTCTCTCGTGCCGCAATATGTAAAACCAACATTTTAAAATTTTAAAGTCCGCCATAAAAAGTAATGATGTGTAATGAAAGCAAAAAAGAATAAAGAACCGGCTGAGAAGTATCTTGGCGATGACACAAAAGAAATATGTCCAGCCTGGAATGTGTTGAGAAATCAATAATGGATATTAACAAATCTGCTCGTTATGTGGTAATTATGGGCGAGAAAATGTAGAAAAGAAGCGCATACTCCAGGATATATTCTAGAAAATCTAGTGAACAAAAAAGAACCGGAATATACAGAAAACAACGATGTATAGTGTCGTTCTTATAAAAAAGCCAATTAAAAATGCAATTTTTGACAGAGAAAACGGAACTTGTCAATAAATTATTAATGACCTTTCGACGGTATTTCATAACAATGGATTGACAAAGTCTGTAGCAAAATATCAGGTCCACTATGTTGGTCACTAATTGATGTCATTACTCTTCTTTCGTTGAAAACGAGATAATATGGAAACGCGACCGTTCTGCCGCCACAATGTTATCTGATCACGAAGTAAGGTGTTATTCGGAACAGAGTTGGAAAATCCCATTCAATGTTTTCTATAGGCGGAGTCTTCCTTAACATTGTCTACGACATGGGACAGACCGCTTTACTTTCCTCGGAAGAAATCCGGAAAGGCGCCGCTTGTCAGAGGCACGGATGCAGTTCCGAGGGTACATTCGGTCAGTTTCATTGTGCGCAGACCGTGGGGTTAGGGGAGAGGGGGAAGTGCATGCGTCGGCGGGCGCGGAGGAGGAGGGGGGAGGGGGGGCAATGGCAACTGCGGCGGCGCGCGCAGCGGTGCGTGCCGTGCATATTCATGCGTGCCCCTTCCCACCCTGCTCCGACGCTCTGCGCCGCTCGCGCTTCGCGATGCAGCCGCGGCCACGCCACCGGCCAAGGCGCGACGCGGCGGTTCGCGAACGAGACCTCACCATTGAACAACAACTACCTTCAATGGCCTCGCCGAACAACACCTTCCGTGGCCCCATCGCTCTGAACGCGACTGCAAAAGCGACAGCTCTCCTTGTGGAAGAATCAGGAATCGTTTATATAATAATCAAATAGCCTGCCTTTAATACTCCGTTTATTAATGGACAGGCTAGATAGCCTCTGGTAAAACAGTAAATGTTAATTGGGGTTATGCACTATAAAAACAACTATTTTAGGGCACAAGGATCAGTCTCGTGGTTCTATGTAATAATATTTGATATTGTTCAATTTTTGGAGGTAATTTCGTCAAGAGCGGATTCAAAAAATGTACAACTTTAACGTGTTTATTAACTTCACTTTAGTGTTCTTTTATTTACGGTATGTTTATTATAACTATTTTATTTTAAAAAAATATATTTAATATTTTATATTTTGCATTTTACCTAATGTATTGTATAATGTATAATTATGTATACATTTCGTTTCTTCTTTCAAACTCTCTGTTGATGCGTTTGCTGATTCCACGAAGAATTGAGCAATAAAGAAGAAATTTAAATTTGTGTCATGGTGTTAGATCAGACAATAGACTCTTTAAAATTTTGTTACAAATAAACACATAAATAACAATTGCGAGCATGCTTGTATATTTAAAAAAAATTAAAAATAAAAATTATATTGGGGGAGGGTTGGAGGGAGACTCACCACGAGATTCGCCACTAGTATCTAGGTATATATGCTTATACACACGTATGGATTTAGGTTCCTATCGCATCATACGAAAAAATATCTTCAATTAAAAGTTAAAACTTTTTAAGATATATTTTTCCAGTGCTTAAACTAAGTCGCCTAGTACACTGGGCAGGATAATACGTAAACCTCATTGCACTTTCGGATTCTGACACACCACAAAAAATAAGCAACGTTTGTCCGAAACACCCGAAACTAATTTTGGAGCAAATTAGAAAGTAAATGTATTGAAGTCGACCTGGATGGCCGACGTAGCTAAGAACGCGTACAGACTTCGCGCTTAGGGCCGAAGGGTCGTGGGTTCGATTTCCGCTTTGGGCATGTAGGTTTGTCCCTTGTATCTCTTGTTTGTGTTGTCGAGGAGGGCCTGGCGTTCTGCTGACAAGATCAAAGCAATTGCAAGGGGCAAGAAAATTGCAAGGGTCTCGCACTTAACTGTCAAAACATATTTTAGGCAAGTAAAGAAATATAGTTCACAAGACAGCCGGTATATAAAAGTAAGACACTGTATTTGGTGGCAAACATATATTTTATTGAAAAATATCAAACACTATTTTCCTGAAAAATAACAATACACTTTTCTTGTGCACCGATAATATTCTCCGCAGAAATCACAAATTTCCAATACACACTACAAAGGGAACAGAAAAAATATAGGAAGTCGGGGTTCATGTCGCAAGCAACGACTCAAATCCAATGTTCAGAGTAAAACATGTTTACGAGGGGGACATGTAGAGGATAGCAGTGAGCTCGAATAAAAGTGAGTCATTAATACTTTCTCTCATCTTAACGAAAATGTATTTTTTCTATTAAATGAAGTGAGATAAAGCCTGTGCCATCCCAAACCCATTAACAGCGACTAATGATTGAGATGTGCATGAAATTAGCGGGCTGCTGGAGCCAAGACGGGAGAGAAGAACGGCGTTGGAGAAGATACGAAGGTTCATCGTGAGAGGACGTAGTTAAGGCTAAATGCATTGAAAAATACTTGTAGGAAAATTCAATAGATCGCAGCACAATAACAGGGGAATTTATTTTACTGATAACGTCTGAACCAATAGTCCGATTTTCGATCTGTAAACGGCATATGACGCCTTTTTAAAATAGAATTTACGCCACGATGACCTTTTTCCAAAAATCCAGCAAAAACGCGAATTTGAAATTAGTTCTCACACTTCCAAGAACAAATTAAAACATGTGGGCTTGTAGCGCGATTACGACATGCTTCCTGAATCGAACGCCGTGACAATCATGCAAATCGGACGAATAGGAGCGTCGTAAAGTGAAATTTACGAAAACACCTCGCCCATCCCCTTTCCCTTCTGCGCCTTTGCGTCACGGGCGGCACGGCCAGGCCCGGCGGCGTGCGACCAGCCCCGACGGAGTAGGCGGGACTTGCGGGACACGCAAGCCACACACTCGGTTTATGCGTTGGTCACTTTGCATCTCAATCTATTTTCCACGGATTTCAAACTAGAGGTGCTATACTACTATTACAGACCGAGGTAAACGGTCTGTAATAGTAGTACATAACTATCTTTTTCACATATTTCCATCTTCCTTCGAATACCACCTTAAAATTGTTTGAGGCATTACTCATATTCATGCAATTGTGTTATTTGTACAATTTCGGCTGTCCCCCTTCTTTGATAATGGAGTAATTATAGCGCGTTGCAAATCTGTTGGTCACTCTTTCCTTTTCCAGATCACATTGCATAATTGTGTCAGTTTCGCAAAGATTTCTTCCCCTGTATTTTTGAATAGTTCGATTGGAATATTATCTACAGCCAGGAACTTCCCCTTTTTTAGTTGTTTTGTCGCCCAATTCATTTCTTCTATCTCGGGTACTTATTCGTAATCATCTATATTTATCCACTACTCTATTTGAAAGTCCTTCTTTTATAAGTTCTTCGTGTATTCTTCCCATCTTTTTGTGATCTCTTCTTTTGTTGTATGTATTTTGTCGTTCTCGTTCTTAACATTCGGCATTGTTGGTTTACACTCCGTGGTCATATTTCGGATGACCTGGAAAATTTCTTAAGATCTCCATTTGTTATTATGTTCCTCCACTTCTTCGCTTTTTTCTTGAAAAAACGTTTCTTTATCTTGTCTTGGTCTGGGCTGGGATCCCCGTAGAATTTTCTGACTTTCGTCTGGTCATTTGTTTTCTTTGCAGAGAAATATAATGTTTGAAAAGAAAGAAAAATAAGGATTCCGTTGTACATAATAATAATAATAATAATAATAATAATAATAATAATAATAATAATAACAACCGAGCGAAGTGCGTAGATTACGAAGTGCGTAGCGCGCTGACTTCGTAATCGGGAGGTCCGGGTTCGATTCCCGGGCCGGCCATCTTTCCCTAGGTCATAAGGCGAATGCTGGATGGTTCAAGAAGTCCACGATTGCTTCACCAATATCCTATCACTCCTAATCTCATTTAATCACACTTCAAGGCGTAACAACCTTGGTTGTAATCCCAGGATACAGGCTGAAAGCGCTGATCCTGGAAGAATTACAACCACGTTAATCGTGTAGCGTGGTCCAGTAATGGCCTATACGCCATAATAATAATAATAATAATAATAATAATAATAATAATAATAATAATAATAATAATAATAGGCACGCCTTTGGAGTAAAAACCAAAGTATTTACACTATAGTATTGCCTATATTGTACTATATAATCAATCGAATATTCACTCCGTGTTTCCAAGATTTTGTGAAACTTCTTTATATTTCATGGAGAAAATCTTGAATTTTCTGAGGGTCTGAGTCAGTCCGTCGATTGTGGAAACTATTGAGCAGGTTGTTGCTCCCAATGCGTCGGGCGGTTGGTCTTTCTTCGCCACCTGCCACAAAGGACAAGGGCAGGGACTAGGGCACGAACGAGCCTGGACTCGCGTAAAGTGGCCGTGGGGGAAGGGGGCCCGGGATTTCCAAGTCCGATATGGCACTGGGACAGTAGTTCGCAAATAGACAACGTGGAGAATGCTCACACCGAGTTCACTGGTCAGTTCGTTTACTCGGTGTTTTTCTCCGCTTTACACTTCCTGCTCCAAGTCCATGTGTCTACTGCGTCTGTTCATCCCCGAGCCACCTCATTCTTATAGTTGGGAGCTGACTCGATTGCGAGGCTGAGGAATGCGCTCAATGTTCTTGGAAACTGCCCTCCCCCCGTCTAATCTGCAACTACCAGCTGTCCCAAATATATTACGCCAAATATCCATAGGCAAGAATTAAAAACATCATACGAGAATAAGGAAAACAAATAAGCAATACGTGGATGTCATCAATGTGGAATTCTTTATCTTCACAATATGGCATTTTCTTACCAGGAGTACTCAAGATTGCCCCGCCGGCTGCAAATCCTTCTTTTGTAATTGATGTCACAGTACAGTTCACTACCCGAAAATTGCTGTTATGCAGCGTGTGTTGAAGAACGCCCGAATTCTTTTCTTGATCACATTTCTTAATAACGAGACGTAAATTTTCCCTAGCTAAACTGTGCATTGTTAGGCCTTTATTACGATCAGAAGCCATACCGTTCCACCAAAAGTCACAAACCAAATTACAAAGAACACGCTATACACTTGTGCTACGAACAAGAAGCAAACAACATGCCACTCACTCATTACGTTCATGTCTTCTCAGAATAAGAAACATTCTATATTAGATGAAGTGATATTGAACCTCATACAATGTTGTCAAAGCAGATATACTTTTTCCTCGACTGCTCGCGTAGACGGCAAATTGCAAAACACGTCAATGTGCCGAATACTTACACTGTATACTTCGGCGAATTCTTTAGTTTAAACCTCGTATGTACGACAGATGACAGTAATATTTAAATATGTGGTTTATTAGAGTTTTGGGAATATATTTATTTGTGAAATGTATTTAAATTTTCCTCACTATTCAAGAGAGATTATTGTCAAATTGCTGCCTTGTAAAAGTTGAGGCGTCAAAAATCGTTACATTGCTGTTAACACTTTTCAGGTTATCAGCGTCAAAGTAATATGTTGTAACTGTGAAAATGGCTTTTAAATTGTACTATCTTAAGTACTAAAAACTTCGATTTATAGAGGAGTATACTGCACTGTAATTCAAGTACAAAATGGTCAATGAATTGACTGTTTATAAACATTTCTTTCAATAAAACTGCCCCACTATTAAGTGCAAGAAATCGCAGAGACAACCATTCATTTTTCATAAATTACTTTTTTCATGCCACAAACATAATGTACAAACTTTCAGAATTACGTTGGGGAGTCACAACAGCTTTGTGTTAACTCTTTTTATCTGCTTGTTAGACTGTACAACAGAAATAGCATGTCTGTCATAGCGACTCCCGTCTCACAGGTCTACCCTTGATTTCGGTACTTTTGAATCAATGAGGATAATAATAATATTATTAATAATAATAATAATAATAATAATAATAATAATAATATTAAAAATTACACTCTAGATAACTGCGGCTACATGCATAAAACGAACCAAGAAATTCAAAATTATAATTTACTTTTAGTTTACGAGATAAAACTATTCCCACTGTTAGAAGTAATTGTAAATCGCGTCATGAAAATTCCAGTCTCCTCCTCATCGCTTCGCCTCTGTCCCTAAAGCGATGCCGTGGGAGACGCCAGATTTGCGCAGGACCTGCAGTCGCTTCCGATGACATAGGAGGGTCTCTGTGTTATAACCTTCCGCTTACGGAGTTTGGAGAGGTGTCACAGCAGGAGCGGATCCAGCCGATTATTTTTCGGGAGTTACATTACGTAAGAAAGATTGAAAATTATTAATTTCGGCGCTGCCATCTTATATTCTGGGTATAAGAAGACCACTTTCAGAGAAATTCAAAGGTGCAAACCAAACTCAATCAGACGAATAGTTTCCGATATAGACGAGACACGAAATGCAGCCTAGAGTGATCAAGAACAAAACACCCCCCTTACGTGAAAAATTTGGAAAATATTATTTTCGAATCCGCTATCTGAAATTCTGGGTATCAAGAGAACATTTTAAGAGAAAAACCAAAGTGCAAACCAACCTTCAATCAGATTACTAGTTTCCGGGATACAAAAGAATCAAAATGGAGCCTCGAGTGAAAAAGTAAAAATACCCCCCCCCCATACGTGACAAATTTGGAAAAATATTAATATCGGCGCTGCCATCTGAAATTGTGGGTATAAGTAGAACCCTTTAGCTTAAATTCACAGGTGCAAACAATACTCCAATCTAACGAAAAGTTAGCGAGATAAATACTAGATAATATATAGAACATTTTAAGAGAAATACAAAAGTGAAACCAAACTTCAATCAGACGAAAAGTTTCCGTTGTAGACCAGAAACCACGTGGGGCCTCATATGATCAAATACAAAAAACCAGCACTATTACGTGCAAAATTTCAAAAAATATTAATTTAGGCACTGACATCAGTTATTCTGCATACAAGTAGAACACCTTAACAGAAATTCGTGGGTGCAAACCAAACTCCCATCAGACGATTAGTTTTCGAGATAAACAAGAAACAAAGTAGAGCCACGAGTGATCAGATATAACAAATTCCCCCATAACGTGCTAAAATTCAAAAAATATTAATTTAGGCACTGCCATCTGATATTCTGCATACAAGTAAAAAAATTTAAAAGAAATTCCTAGGTGCAAACAAAACTCAAATCAGATGATTATTTTCCGAGAAAGACAAGAAACAAAGTAGAACCTTATATGATCAAGTACAAAACATCCCCCCTTTACGTGCAAAATTTAAAAAAAATATAAATTTAGGCACTGCCATCTGATATTCTACATACAAATGGAACACATTAAGAGAAAATCATAGGTGCAAACCATACTCCAATCTGACGATTAGTTTCCGCGATAGACAAGAAAAAAGGTGGAGCCTCCAGTGATATGATACAAAACACCCCCCCATTACGTACCAAATTTCAAAAAATATTAATTTTATCAGTGCCATCTGATATTCTGCATACAAGTAGAACACTTTAGAAGAAATTCATAGGTGCATATTAAACTCACATCAGATGATTATTTTCTGAGATAGACAAGAAACTAAGTTGGGCCTCATATGATCAAGTACAAAACAGCCCCCTCATTACATGCCAAATTTAAAAAAAATTTAATTTAGGCAGTGCCATCTGATATTCTGCATACTAGTAGAACACTTTAAAATGTATTTGAATTTTCTTAACTATTCAAGAGAGATTATTGTCAAATTACCGCTTTGCAAAAGATGAGGCATCAAAAATCGTTACATTGCTGTTAACACTTTTCAGGTTTTCAGGGTCAAAGTAATATGTTGAGTCCGCAAAGTGTGAAAGTGGGTTTTAGATTGTAGTATCTTAGATACAAAAAACTTCACTGTTATTCACGTACGAAATGGTGAATGAATTGAGTGTTTATACACATTTCTTTCAATAAAACTGCACCACTATTAAGTGCAAGAAATCGCAGAGACAACCATTCATTTTCCATAAATTACTTTTCTCATGCCACAAACATAATGTACAAACTTTCAGAATTACGTTTGTGAGTCACAAAAGCTTTGTGTTATCTCTTTTTATCTGCCAGGTAGTCTGTAGAACAGAAATTGCATGTCTGTCATAGCGACTCCCGTCTCACAGGTCTACCTATGATTTCGGTACTTTTGAATCAATGAGGATAGAAATAATAATAATAACAATAATAAAAATAATAATACTAATAATACTAATATTAATAATAATATTAGTAATAATAATATTAATAATAATAAAAAATAATAATATTAATAATAATAAAAATTACACTCTAGATAAGTGCATAAAAATGACATACATAAAAAGAACCAAGAAATTCAAAATTGTAATTTACTTTTAATTTACGAGATAAAACGTTCCCTAATGTTACCAGTAAATGTAAATCGCGTCGTGAAAATTCCAGTCTCCTCCTCATCGCTTCGCCTCTGTCACTGAAGCGGTGCCATGGGAGACGCCAGATTTGCGCTGGACTTGCGGTCAATTCTGATGACATACGAGTGTCTCTGTGTTATAACCTTCCGCTTACGGAGTTTGGAGAGGTGCCACAGCAGGAGCGGATCCAGCCGATTATTTTTCGGTAGGTGTATACTTTTGTATACCTATATTTACGTAATAAAAATGTATTTGCTATTATATTTTATATTATTTAGAAATTCACCAGATGACACTATATTTTGAGTAATGCCTCAAACAATTTGAAGATGGTATTCGAAGGAAGATGGAAATATGTGAAAAAGATAGATATGTATTACTATTACAGACAGTTTACCTCGGTCTGTAATAGTAGTATAGCATCTCTAGTTTGATATCCGTGGAAAATAGATTGAGGTGCAAAGTGACGAACGCATAAACCGACTGTGTGGCTTACGTGTCCTGCAAGTTCCGCCTGCTCCGTCGGGTCTGGTCGCACGCCGCCGGGCCTGGTCGCACGCCGCCGGGCCTGGTCGCACGCCACCGGGCCTGGCCGTGCCGCCGTGCTGACAGAGGGCCCACAACAGGCGGGTGGTTGACGCAAAGGCGCAGAAGGAGAAGGGGGGGGTGAGGTGTTTTCGTAAATTTCACTTTACGACGCTCCTATTCGTCCGATTTGCATAATTGTCACGGCGTTCGGTTCAGGAAGCATGTCGCCATCGTGCTATAAGCCCACATGTTTTAATTTGTTCTCGGAAGTTTGAGAACTAATTTCAAATTCGCGTTTTTGCTAGATTTTTGAGAAAAGGTCATCGTAGCGTAAATTCTATTTTAAAAAGGCGTCAAATGCCGTTTACAGATCGAAAATCAGATCATATGTTCAGACGTTATCGGTAAAGTAAATTTTACTTATTTTGGTGCTGCCACGTGGTGGCTACAAATTGTACTAGTGTCGGGACATTTAGCCTTAAGAGAATGACGAGCCTTTCAAGGCGGTGGGAAGAAGACTGACGGAGACAATTGTCGGGAAAAAATGTATCGGCTGATGACCATTAAAGGCAAACGGAATGTTCCAGATGACTAACAGCCACATCTGCTAAATCAGAATTAACAGGAAATAGCAAAAGTGTTCCCTAAGATTAACTGCGTCCCGTACTTAAAGAAGCATTTTTTTGTTGCACAAGTTTAATACTACCCGGTACACGTACACCTGCACGATAATTAGATTTCAGTTAACCATGAACCTGCATCCTGAAGAAAATTCGGAGTCGACGACTTTTGTTTGTGACAACTTTCCTCGCAGAGTATTGTTCACGCTCGTTCGGGTTCATGTTCACTAGAAATACGAAACTTTTAAAACTATCACGTGTGTGGGTCCCTTTAGCAGTGGCGGACGGTGGGTTCAAAACTTCGGGACCCTTGAACAAATTTAGGCACGGAATTATGTTGTGAAATTGAAAGTCAATGGCCTTTGGTCTATTGGTAAACTATAATTGGAAACGATAATCCAAATAAAAGAATTATATTTAATATTTATCTCCTCTTAGGATTACTTCTCCGGATAAACGGCATTCCCAATCAATATTTTATGGTGTCCTCAGAAATACTGGGCCTGGCACACAACCACCATCGCAACCCTCCCAGTTAGTTTGTCGATGGCACCCACTGTCTGTGACCACAACACGCCTTCACAGGAGGAGGCCAGTCGCGTGAGAGCTTCCGTGCCAAATCAGGTCCAAAGCTGGACAAAACCAAATTACTCTTAGTTGAGGGACGTTGTCATGGCAACAGGGACGCGCGCGTCAGCTTGGGCCGTCGGTATCCTGCAAGCACAAGCAGGGCTAGTACTTAGTGATGCTACATATGTGAAACGCATTGAAGTGCTTGGTACCATCTTGAATTGTAACACTATGTTTGGAGCACGTGAAACGATTTCTTTTAAACGTTTACTCGACAGCCGAAAACATATATGTTAATTTTAGACAAAGTTAATTCTAGCAATTTAAGTTAAAAAAAATATATTTTAGTGTTGTTCATCAATTTTGTGGGGAGGCCTGGCCTCCCTAGCCTCCTCTGATAATTCGCCATTACCCTTAAAGGCGGATCCACACATTCGCCAAGTCGCAAACGACAGTTCGGCCAATTCCGAACAGCTGATATGCTCGGCGAATGTTCACTCCCTTTCATGTGTCCTAACGACCGCCACGCGGTGGGTGGGGCGAATACCGAATGTTCGGCGCTCCGCGAATCGGAAGCCCCCGTCCACACTACTCGGGATTTCGCAAGTTTGGAACCGCCTTCAGAGTAAGCAGCTACGAACGATTAAACAGTACTCATATTCGGAAACAAAGAGCAGAAAACTAGGGAAAACAGGTGTACTGAATAAGAATTTACTATGATAATGTATAAATTGTGTGTGTTTGAAAGTACGTAAGTGAAAATATGATTAGTGTATGTTTCTCTATAAGTAGACTTCTCCATTACATTTTATTGAATAATTAAATATAAAAACAACAAGTAAATATAAAACAAACTTCAAGGTGATGGGCTAAGGCATTTTTTGCCCTCCCAAAATATAAGTTTACATTTCTCAATATCTCCAACACAATTCAATATCTCCTACATTTACGATTTTAACTACTATATCTACCTTGCTCCTCGCAATTAAAATAATTACATTATTTACCTTATTAAAATTGGTAAATAATTTACTGAATACAACTTTTGGCAACTTCCCAAGAAATTTAAATGTTTTCAAACCTCTGAAAAATAATTATGGATGAAATAAATTATTTAAAAATAAAGGATTACTTTCAGTTCACTATTGTTTATTGTAATTCTCATATTCTAAATTTCATTTTGTTTCGTTTAAAATTTATAGGAAGGAGATTGCGAGAAAATTAGAGAAAAAAAACTTTAATGCTGCGTCACCGTTAATTATGACATAATAACCTGCACAGTAATAAACCATACGTAGCTTTACGTCAGTTGACACTGCACGCAACTGAGATAAGAGGTTCAACGAAAGCGCGTGCTCTGTCGACCTCCGAAACATACGGAAGTACAAAATCGATATTTCTCATCTAGGCCCCATTCAAACGCTTCTCTTAGACTTAAGTAATTATTACCTAAATAGAGCATAATATTACAGTGTAATTTCCCCTGATGATTAGAGCGGAAATCAAATAAATAAACACTTCTATAAAATCTTTGTTAATAAAATAATCATGCGCAAACGTACAAATTATATGGCACTAAATGGCCAGTTGTACATTCACATAGTAATGGCATTTTTATATGACGATATATTCAAGAAACACGAGTTTGCCAAAATATATTTTCGTTAAAAGGTATTAAATGTGCTGCAATTTATGTACTACTATAATTATAAAACTCTTTTATGCTGTTTAATGCATCCCTTTTCAAAAGAGCAACAAATGTAAAATTTCCGAGAAACACATGTATGAAGCTTCGTTCGTCAACATCACTTTTTGATTAGGCCTAAATGAAATAGGAATCGAATCTTGAAACACATACAATCTATCGAGTGCGATGAATGAATCCAAACTCGGGCGCAATGGATATGGGGTGCCTTTGAAGCCTCTTCATATGTTTAGCTTGTTTCGATTGGGTATGCTTTGTATACATTTGCCCCTTACTTTCGGTAATCCACTGCTATATAGCAGAAAATAGTTACTTGTTCAAATTCACCCCGACGTACGAGCAGGAGGTAAATGTAAACAATGTAAAATATTTACTTTTTCCTTGCAAATACTCGTTTTATTTTAAACCCCTAAACAATATTAATGACAAACTTATTGCTAATTCATAAAAATATGCCTAGAACTAAAATATGGGTTCATTTCCAGAAGTTAAAAAAGTTTCCATTCGCCTGAATTAACCCTAATAAGAAATTACTTTCATGAACTCAATTTGCTTTACCTCACAAGGCACTAAACAAACGAGTACAACTTGCCAAGATACGTCTCAGCAAAGACTGAAACCTATTCTCGGGGAGAACCCACCTCCATTCATACACACTTACATAAACAAGATAGATTCGGGACTTCCCCCAAGTGTGAGGGACATCCCTTCTGTTTGACATAAGTAGCTGCCCTAACACCTCCGGTGACAAGTTCGCCCATAAGTCACGCCCGGGGAGGTCAGAGGCCGGTCAAATTCCAGCTCCGAGCAAATCACAGCCGAAATTACCCACTTCCGCCTCCGCCCCGCCCCTCCCCTCCCCGCCCGCCCTGCCCGCCGCCACCACGGAGTTTCTCATCCGCCGCCGACTTCGTGGCACAGGCCACTGTTATACACTCCTGCCGGAACGCGTGGGCGTGGGTTGACGTATGGCTTACGTAAGCGTGTTTTGTTTCGCAGTCGGCCAGGAATTGCTTCAAGTTCGGGCCGCAACTGGAAATTTAAAGCAGAATCGTTGAACGAGCTCCGCCGTTCGAAGCCAGAAAACGTCAGGTCGCGAGAAGATTTACGGAGCACGAATAAATGAGGTATCCACATCCATTTTATCGGGATGTCTTTACAGTATCCTCATTACATGGGTGGTTCTGCTTTTGGCCTCTAAGAAGGGACCCACCTGATTTACATATTAGATATTGCTACAAAGCGAAAAGAACTATAATTTCCATTGCTCAGTTGATGATACTCACCCTCAATTAAATAAAGGCAATATTCCTCAGAGGCCTCTTGGAGACCAAACCAGTCAGATACAATATTATGAAGAGACATAGGGTGTTTTTGAAAGGTCCTACGAGTTCTCAGAAGAGCGGAAGAAGAAACGTTAAGAAGCCGAGTAAAGTTGCTTTGGAATTAAGGATTCATTGTTCCCCCCAAAAAATTTGCTTCATTTCTCCGGAGACAAAGCTCTTTCCACCGCGTCCGCCACCCGAAGAAATAAGGCGTAGATTCTCTTGGAACATTCGATATCTACATTCACTGGCAACCACCGTCCACGCACAGATGCAACTTAACGGGGCTCATCACGACACAACGGATGGCAAATCTTCCTACAACGAGCCAAAAAACAAGCACAATGAAGCTCTCGAGAGTCCGCCACCCCATTTATTCCAGAAGACGAGTCGCGTGCGAGGGGGAACCTCCCTTCTGGCCACCCAGCGCCACTATTTCCAAAGTCCCGAGTCCTGCCCGCGCGCCTGATATACGAAACGCGGCAGCACGCACGCCTCACGCAACACGCCGCGCACGGCCGCGCGATCGCCGCAACGCACCTTCGCGAGCCACGCGAACCGCACGCGCAATCGACGCACCTGCACCACGCGCAGTGACGCCTCCTCCGCCGCCGCCCGCGAAGCGATCCACACACACGGCGCGGGCGGGGCGTCACGCACACGCTCCTCGCGGCGGGGCCGCGGTCAAACTAAACGCTACAAGTGGAAACTCCGGGCGACGGAACTAGTGTTTCTGCCAAGTCTCCTCCCACGGCGCGGAGAGGCGGGGGGCGGGATCCAAAAAACGCGCGCGCACGAGAGACCGCCCGCAAGCGCTCGCCCGCGCAGGGCCCCGCGGGCGACGCCACGTGCTCTTGGCGGGCGGAAGCCCCACGACACAAGCCCAGTTAACAGATTCATCCGACACACAACGAGACGCGATGCGCCGCGCGCGTAATGGACCTCCTCACAAACGCTGCTCGAGACGACACGGAACGAGCTGTCCACTTTACTGTCGATTCAGACCGGCGACGATGGTGATAAGCCAACGAAAGCTATACAATGATACGGTCCGAAAATACATTTATGTCATCAATATCTCAGCAGCATATCGACATTCCTAACCCGAGAGGGGGGTGGGGTGATTTTGTATCGTAGCTGACCGCAAAGTTCTGGAAAGGCAATACAACAGAAGGTCAAAGAGAAGACCGGAATGACTTCTGAATTAAAAACTCCTCTGTTCTAAACATTGAACATCGGTTTATCAACATTGCGTTTTTCTCACTTCAGCGCCTTGTGCGTCACAAAAAATGCAGTATAACGTGCACACTAAAAAGAATAAATTAAATCGATACAGCAAAGGCACATCTTGGCACCCGGAGGATTCCCGCATCTTGCACAGCGCAGGATGACGAATTCCGCTCTCACGTCGCCGCCGCGCAGGCCCAAAGGGCGGGCCTCGCGAGGGACTCGCACGTCCAGCGTCTTACGCAACTTCCTCCTCCCGAGCGAGCGAGGGGCGGGCGCCTCCCCCGCGTGACCTCGCCGTTCCTGTCCTTCTTCCCCCCCCCTCCTGCCCCGCCTGCCCGCGGAGGCTGTGGTACTCACGTCCGGCAGCGGGCAGCAGTGGCACCAGGCGCACCTGCCCATGTCTTCGGCGGCTGCGCGAGCACTGGGCGTCCTTTAAACGCGCCGCGGAGGCGAGCGCCCGCACTCCGCTCGCTCGCCCGCTCGCGCCGCCGCGCGCGCGCGCCGTCCCGCCATCCGCCCGCTCGCTCACTCATCGGCCCGGCCCGCCCGGCCCTGCGGCCGCGCGGCGCGCAGCTCGGCGGGCGGCAGACGGTCGGTGGCGGCGAAGCGGCTCGCTGCCACGCCATCACGCCGGGCGAAGCGATGGCGCTGGTGTCGATGGTGAAGTGGCAATGTTCGGGTGGCGGCGGGGAGCCCGCAGCGGTTGCGGTTCGTTAATGGCGGGTCTCTGTGGTGGTGACGGTAGTTGTGATTTTAGTGGAGATGGTCTTAGTAATGGTAGGGACAGCAGGCGCAGACGTGGGGCGAGGCGAAGGTTTTGACGGCGACGGCCGCGGTGGTGACGATGGGCAGCGGTATTGCGGGTTGGTGATGGTGGCTGATGGTTGGAGTGGGTGCGGAAGCAGTGCAACACGCACGCGCCGGTTACGGCAGGAGACATACGGAGGCTCCCGTACAGTAGGAGGTATCAGCGAACAAACGGCAGGCAGGTGGCAGTAGGAGCAAAATGAGAGGCGGGCACTGCGAGTGTTATTCGGCAGCCGTAGGGGGACGATCGTGGCATCGCAATGGAGGCAGTAGCAGAGGCCGCAACGTGGCCGAGGAGACGGCGGCGGGCGTTGGCAGCGGGCGGCCACGCGCGGAGTGGGAGGCGCCGATGCGGGACGGGACGGTGGTGGAATGGCGCGGGGCGGGGCGGACGAGATGAGCCGGGGGCGGGGGCGGGGCGTGCGTGAGTCAGCCACACTTCCCGTCCCTCCTGCCTCCGCGTTCCCCGCTGCTACTATTGCCGTCGTCGCAGCCGCCGCCGCCGCCGCCGACAGCGCGAGCGCGGGTGCGGGCGACCGCGCGACCACCAGACGTCTCAATTGCCGCGCCCGCGCTCGCCTCGCCTGTCCTCTCCTCTCGACGCCCAATCCAGAGCGGAGCGGAGGTCGCGTGTCAAAGGAGGCGGATATCCGCCCGCTGCCACGCACCCGCTGCCGCCCTCGCAGGGAAGTGCCGTTAGTGCGGCCGGAGCGGTGCGGGCGTGACTCGAACGGGGAAGGGCTCCTCGGGGGTGCTTTGGCGACACAGTGCTCGTTAGGCGCGAACCTCTTATTAGGAGTCCGCATTCTTGAGTGGTGGTAGAGTCCACGAACGTCGGCGGCCATGTAATTCGCATGCTGTTATCTCTATGTCGATCTTCCATTCAACAACCATTGGATTCATTTTAAATACGTCACTCAACTTGGTCCATTGGTTTGTGTTATTATTTGTTTATTTATCTTTTCATCGAATTCGTTGATTTTTCAAAATGTTTGCAGATTTTATTACAAGCCACAGCAACGACGTACAAATATTGGCGAGAGTTTGCTATCATAGGGCTGACAAACAGGATATAAGTTAAGCTTCTTCTAACGTCAGAAGAGAATATTAGTTATCCCAGCCATTCATCAGATGATGTGCAACTTTCGTTATGTCCATTTGTTATCACTCTGTAATTCAATTATATTTTTTTCAATCAGAAAGACAATAATCATCGGTCACAAAAAACAACGCACCGTCATCAAACTAAACAAACAACAAACTAAAACACCCGTCGGCAGATATACATTTTTCTAGTTTTGAAACGTAAGCCAACACTCAAACTGGAGCTACATTACTTCAGAAATGAATGTAACAAAGATTAATGCCGACAATTCACTTCAGTTAACAATTAGATAGGATTTAAGAAGCTTTAGAGATAAATTTAACAAAGAATAAGGCATAGTTTAAATGCCCCAAGCAATAAAAAAAAATTCAGTTTCGTAACACGAAAACGTTTCTACCCAACTTACTAAAAGACTCCAAAAAGGTTTTCGGTTTTTACACTCACGAAAACAGGTAATTTTATATTTATGTCATGTAAATTCGCTCAGGGCCTTCCCAGTAACCTTTTCCACAATCGCGGCCTCCGATCACATTACACAGGGTGAAATGGGTAATTTAGCGAAAGACACGCCTTAAAGACGTGCTATTTCTGAGTCGCGCTTGCCCGCACAAGCACGGCATGAAGTCCTTTGAATGAATGACGTACGGAAGGAACGTCTTGAGGGGGCGCAGCCGGCGTTGTATTGTGTAAGTCTTAAGCATTTGCTCCCGTTTTAAATTTACGTAATTGTAACCAGGTTAATTTCAACTATAATAGTTGAAAGTAAGCAGTTTCAGCGATGCATCGTATTATGTACTCCTATTTCTGAACATTTGTAAACGAATTGTTTTCAAATGAAACAAGGGTAAAATACTAATATTCAGTGAGAATGACGGTATTAGAAGGAAGCCATGATATAACCTTTTGGAGTCTCAAGTAAAATGTGGGCCAGGAACCGAGAACATTGTAAAAGTTACAAGATTGAGAAATGAGTTCTACTCTGAGTGGCAAACTTATTGGTCAACAGTTTGCTGAACGGCTTTAGGAGCGCCTACGTCAATAGGAACGCTAACACGCTTGTCGAAGAGGTCTATCACATACGTCTTCTCAGGCGCGGATCTGCGGAGAGGGAAATGAGGAGAATTTCCCCCCTAAATGTTTTCCACAAACTATTAATTTTAACTTGTCACGAAGCTTTCAAGAAAAAATATTTTCGGATAATTACTAAAACGAATAAAATCGAATCGCAGCTAGAAGCTGCGTGTAGCCTGTGACATTTTACAAAATCTGTAATACGACTTATTCGACCATAAAATTTTTAATTAACTCCCAAAATTTGTCTCTGGATCCACCCCTGGTTTTTTAGAAAATAAACTAAAACTCTTTAAAGAGACAGAAGCTGGACTCCCATGACACTACGAGTGGAGAGTTTGTGGAATGTGGAGCGCGGAGAGTGAAATGGAAGCGAAGGTAGAGTGTGGAGTGGAGTGGAGTGCGGTACATAGAGTGTGGTGTGGAGTGCGGTACATAGAGTGTGGTGTGGAGTGCGGTACACAAGAGTGTGGGGTGGAGTGCGGAACATAGTGTGGAGTTGGAGTGCGGAAACATAGTGTTGGAGTGGAGTGCGGTACATAGATGTGGAGTGGAGTGGGTACACTAGAATGTGGAGTGGAGTGCGGTACATAGAATGGTGGAGTGAGTGGCAGGTACATAGAATGTGGAGTGGAGTGCGGTACATAGAATGTGGAGTGGAGTGCGGTACATAGTGTGGAGTGGAGTGCGGTACATAGTGTGGAGTGGAGTGCGGTACATAGAGTGTGGAGAGGAGTGCGATATGTAGAGAGTGCAGTGTGCGGAGTGCGGAGAGTGGAGTGTGGAGTGAGGTTTTGGAGTGCGGAGAGGAGAGTGCAGGGGGAGTGCGTGGCGTGCAGCCGGGCACCCGGCGCAGCGGCCCCGCGGCCCGTCACCCGCCATCCCAGAGGCCCGCCCCGCCCCCGGTCGCCCCCGCTGTGCTGCCGGGGCGCAGTGCGTGGCGTGCCTCGCCGCCGCAGCGCCTCCCGTTTCTCGGAAGCGCAATTACAGATGCCTGCGTAAACGCTCTAGAGGTGCTCGTTACCGCATGGCCACGGCGCGGCGGCAACGGGACAAGTGGCAGACACTAGCGTGATGGTAATGCCATCAGGGAGGTTAATGGTGGTGACAGGAAATGGGAATGATTGTATGGTTGGTAGATTTGGAATTCAAATGCTACAGATTATTTTGGTGATGCTTGTTTTGATGCAATTCAAGTGGCAGAGATCTTGGTGATGTTGCTGTTCCTGCTGAGTGAGGATGGAAGTGGTGGTAGAAGTAGAAATTGATACTGTAGACTAGTGACCTTACAAGAAAAGAAGCTGATGTGATGGCAGAAGTGGCAGAGCAATGATGGCGGTAGTAGTAAGGCAGAGAAAGTGGTAGTGGTGGCAAGAAGCACTGGTGGAATTTGTTGCGGTGTCAGGGGTAACGGCAGTGGTAGGGAGTCGACAGTTACTCACGACATAGGTGAGAAGCACGCGATGAGGACGAGGAAAAACTTCCTCTGTCTGACCGTATCAATCATATTCGCCGAACAACATAATGAAAATGGCGAGATTTTCGTCATGAAAAATGGGAAATGAAATGCACAGAGAAACTATTAACTACACAATGAGATCGCGCAAAGAAGCAGGCGTGATAATAGGGGTATTTAGAATTCACAAGTAATACCATCAAAACAGTCCATATATATAACTTGTGAGACTTGAGAGTTTATATTTCAAGGCAATGTGTGTGCGAAATGCATGCAATCTGTCAAAAACTGCAATGAATATGAAAGCAAATGACCGGATGGAATTATTTGTTTCAGATTTCGGGCATATTTATTTCAATATTTCATATGAGTTTCTGTTATTTGATTTGTTTAAAAAATAGTATCAAGGAAAAATAAATGAAACTTTATGAAGGAGAATGACAAAATCAATTAAAAGTACAGATCACACTTATATACTAGTACTTCTTATGAAAACAAAGGCTCATAAGCGAAAAAATGACGTATTTGAAAACGCTTAAATATAAGGCCAAAAGAAGACAGAAATTCTTATAAACCATCGAATGAAAATAAAAGAGATACACTGGAGTGTCAATGTATTTTGTGGATAAAGTAGAACTAGTAAGTTTATTGTATCTACGAGAAAAAAAAACATTTTGGTATTACAGTGACGGTCATTATATTACTCAGAAGTTAGTGATCTTACAGAAAGAAAATGCAGAAATGGGCGTTAACAAAATTATTTTATAATCGACATACATTATTATTCGTACAAGTATAAACAACTAAAAATGACTAATTCAATGACCGTAATTATCCCTTCAAAGAAACAAGCCGCAAGCAGCAATAAAAGAATCCGCTCTTTCTTCCGGTTGCAAACATCTTTCAAAATGCTATTATGATACATAATGAATCTTCTGGGGTGAAGTGAAACCTGTTCCAAATATGATTTGTTAATCTACAGGTAAGAAAAACACAAGAGGTAAAATCAAACATTGTAATTAATTATCTGTGAAACACGCAAATTCACGAGAAGACTTGAAAGGGCCAACGTCAAAATTAGCAACGCGGGAAGAGCAGCCACGGGGCTGTGAATCATTTGGAAGTAGCCTCTCGTTCACGAGGCGCTCTGAAAGAAGTCTCAACTTATCTCCAAAACATTGTCCAAAAATAAAGTTACGTGTGGCGCAGGCGGGGCGGGGCGGGCCGGGGCGGGGCAGGGCAGGGCAGGGCAGGGCAGGGGGCGTGTGGGCCCACAGCCGAACCAACCGCGCCGAAGATAGAGCGCGTATCGACGGAACCGGCTAGAAAGTGGCGCCCCACTTCGGGTCGGGGTCGCCGGACGCAGGAGGAACCGTCGGGAGCAGCGATCGCCGTCTCGGCCTTACCCGACACACCCCTTCTCGATCGACCGAGTTGAGTTCAGGTCTTCCAGGGAGTTACACCAAGGCTCTCGAGAAAAGAAAAAGAAAAATAATAATGTACTACCGATGGACCTCTCTGTATTCGGATAGGTCGATCTCTCAGTCCTGGTCTGAAGTCTCATGTGCTGTTTCAATTCATTTCCCAAAATCACAACACAATCCACCAGCACAAGGTTTTGAATATTCGATACTCGTATGTACGTGTAACTTCCGAAAGATGCACGAGCAATACAATTGGTATCTTGGAAAATCTGGTCCTGCAGACGGATCACTAAATGTAATGTTACAGATCGTCCTCAATACGAGGAGAAATAAAACATTGAAGGTTCAACAAATCTTGTACACAAAATGCATCGATCACCAAAAATTCAAAACTAGCGCAGAAACAAGTATGCACAGTGCAAGGCATTACTCAAAGACGACGACGCGTGGAGGCGACTTCAGAAGTTCTAGCAATGTGCAGCTTCTGAAAACGCAAAATTTAGAACGCCGCTGTACGTTTTCGCGTATATCATTAAATGGGTTGAATGACCAGGTTAATTAGGAATTCAACTATTATTATTAAAAATACTAGCAGAGTGGAAAATGATTTTAAAAAAAATAACGATCCAAAATGTATGTCTCTCAAAAAGAAATCTACTACACTAAGCGAGAACAACGGAATCACACTTCGTCGTAGAAATGCTAAAACCTCCACCAGCGAAGCTTCGTTTTTGTGTGAACGGTTGGCTTGTTCAACACAGCAGATGCTGCCAAAACATGTTAGCTGGCGTAGTAACGATTATTCATCTGAAGATTTCAGTGAGATACTCTGATTCTTTTTGGAATGTAAAATTCCACACGTTTCTCAAATTAACACTTCAGAACGCGATGTGCGCCAAACAAATGACAAAGTAACATATCTAATAAATTACATTTGTGGAACTAATTTCATATTATTACTTTCTCATTACAGAGTGAAGAGAAAGACATGTAATGCCACGCGGATTTTCGGAAGAAAAACTTTTTTAAAGAGCCCTAGTAACGAAAAAGTGGATAAACCCGGCTGCTAACTTCAGAAAAAAAAATTCTGCTACAGTGTAGCCAGAATACATGTTTTGCGAATCCTTGATAATTTTGGTAGACCGGAAAATGGCGCGTCCTACGTACGCATGTCAGCCCTACGATCGCCACACCACAACCTTCTTTAGAGCAGACGGCATATGGATAGCAGTATGATGCCCGAAACGCTTGAAATCGTAGCTATCAGGATGGTCATTCTTTCTGAGACAAATTTCTCTGATTTTTGTTGTTGTTGATTTTTTAGGTTTAATGGATTTTTGTTCTCTGACACAATTTGTACAATATTAAACAATATTTATAGAAAATATAAAATAAAAGCAAGACTTGTGCCGATAATAAAACATTGTTTTCGGCTGAGCGCTATTCACCAAAGAAAGTCAGATTCTCTTCCTCAAGCGCATTGCGAGAAATACACTGTTGCTCAAATCACATGTGAGCACTTCTCGATATTTGCCAATTTTTATTTTGCCACAAAAATAACAAAATTAACAATATTTCCATATATAAAAATCGCGCCAAAAATAACGATGCACCGAAATTATGAGAAGAATAATGCCTAGAATAATGCCTAATCCTAGAAAATTTTACTGACTCCCCGCTATTCTTCTAAACATTCTCTGAGTTTCCGAAAAGTGCGTCGTCGCGGCGTGCCGCGTCGTGCTACGTCGCGGCGTCTCCTGTACAGCGAAGATGCCATTGTCATCAGTGAAGCAGTATCCGCAGCTCGAATCCTTGGCCGGAATCCTGACGCCGCTCCGCTCCAGGTCCATCCCGCCCGCCGCGCCCCGCCGAATGCCGCGCAACAAACGTGTTCGGGCGTCCACGTCCGAGTCGGCTCGACACAAGAACTCCCGCAAAGCAGCGATTATTTTGGGAATTATACAAATACACAAACGCCGGAGGCGGCGCGAAGGAGGTGGGCGGGGCAGGGAAGCGCCGGGCGTCTGTTGGGCTTTGGCGCGCTGCGAAGAGCCGACGCCACTGACGTAACAATAGGAACGCGATCGTGCCAAACGGGTTGGCCCTCCCGCCGCGGACCCTCTGAATGTCTCCGCGATCGGAAGGACCCAAGAGGGTCGACACGGAGAGGGCCGCCGACCGCGGAGGAACAGCGGCAGATCTCATTCGGAGGGCGATATGGCTGTCCACGAGTAACTTGTGAACGAGCAAGTGGCTTGCGATTTTATTTCTCGGAATACTCCCGGTTCCCCTACCTCGCAGTCCACAATTGCTCCATCGTCGTTCGTATTATAGCTTCATCATCTATCCATCAAATCATTCTCCATCCCAATGTTCATTGGCTTAGCCATGGTCATAAAGCTTAGCCATTGGCATCACAATAACGAAAGGCCCAATTTAGAAGTGTCACGTGACACACCGAAGGTAAACCGCAGCAGTAATGTAGAATTTTTAATTTTCTTTTTTAAGTGGTGATCTCCCTTGAAGTTACAATCTTGAACATAATAAAAACTTTATCGATTGAATGTCTCAAATGCACATTATTAAAAGAAGTTGAATTGCATCACAATTATTCTACAAGACCACTCAAATGCAATAACGAATTATTGTGATTTCGTTCCCCTTCGGAGTCTCAGTCACATTGAGTCAACTTTACTGCGATGCATGCGCAGAAAAAAAATTAAAAAACGATTGGACTTATATATTTTTTTCTCTTCTTGGTCTTGGGATATTGAAATGATTTGGAAGAAATAAAACAATTTACAAGAATTGTAAACTTACCTATGCGCGCACACACACATACGTATATCCGAACGCTAGGAGGCCCACATTTTGTCTTACGGATTACTAGAACGAATTTTAAGAACGAATCTCGCCCTCGAATTACTGAGCCGATTCCAATTATTTTTTCCTTCATAGGCCTATAACGTGTAATCGAGGAAAACTGTCATATTCACGTAAATGTGAACTATGTGCCTGATTTAACCAAGAGTCAATTCCTGACGACATGCGACCCTTGCGTGAGGTAACTTTAAGCTAGATCTAGAAAAATGTCTTAACTATCATATCAAGGTCGTGCACGAGTAATTCGATGCTTTTGATAGTTGCAAAACACGCGTAACAAGCACGCCTTTCAATGCTTCCGTCCTCTACTTCTACGCGATTTGCGAAGGGTATTTCTACAGAGCGTTCAACTGGGCGAGAGAGGGAGCAGACGAAGGCGGAGTTGGTGGCGCGGGTGAGGGCGACAGCCAGGGCGGGGTTCATTGGGGCGGGACGGAGGTGCAGGCGCGGAGGACGAACACCAGAACCAGGGCGAGGGCGAAGGCAAGGGTAAAGGCGAGAGTGGGAGGTCAGGGGGCGGAGGCGGTTGGGAGGTTGCGGTGTGGCGGGGGGAGGGCGCGAGCGAGGACGCGGGCGCGAGCGAGGGCGAGGGCGAGGGCGAGGGCGAGGGCGAGGGCGAGGGCGAGGGCACGGGCACGGGCGAGAGTACGGGCGAGGGAACGAGCGAGGGAACGAGCGAGGGCGTGGGCGTGGGCGTGGGCGGGCCGCCAAGCGACGTGCAAGCTGTTGCGCGCGGGCGTTGACACGGCGATCGGGCGGCCGGAAGTGCGGATGCGACGTGCGCGGGGCGTGGGCCCAGGTGCTGGCGACCGTGAGGGTGGAGACCAACGACTGGCAATGCCCACTCCTCCCCCCCTGCGGCGCACGCCGAGGAAATAAATATGTAACATGAAAGCAACGCCTAGTGCTTTTGCGTTAGTTAAAGTGGATATAACACAGTGTAGCAATGAAATTTGCCGCAGAACACAAATATGTAATTGTTATGTAGTCCAGGGCCCTGTTGACAATGGTGAAAAACGTTTTCCGCTATCACCTAAAATTTCTTCTGGGAACGCAATTTTATCTGCGATTGGTTGCGTCATATATGTTGTCACGGCGCATATCACATTCTGTTATATTAGGAATATTATTGCCTGGTGTTGTGATTAGAGAGGGGAGGATGATATATGCACTCAGAGTAGGTAAAAGTTGCACTTGCATCAGTCAATCCATAGTGAGATCACACAGTATCTATTCTTCAAGTGTGTAAATCCGCTAGCGTGAAAAATATTGTTTGTGCATGTGTTTCGTATACTCAACGATGTCTAGCAAATCTGTTTAATTCACCAAATCTTTTCTGTGATGTGTGTGGCCAGTTTACGACAGTCACAAAGACTTCCCACTTTTATTTTGCATCAATGATAGATGAGAGTAAGTGTTGGTCACCACAGAACTGTAGTTCATGTTGCTTCCGCTATTTAGGAGCCTAGTTGTAGGGAACCTAAAAATCACATTATAGATTGCTACTTTTGTTTAACGAAAGTCACAGGAATCTCACGTAAATCAAAACACACAGTTTCGTATACAAATTTGGAATCTGCAAAGCGGTCAGTTCTCTGCAATGCATTCTGATTTTCTCCAGTTCCAAAACCACCAACGGAATGCAAAATAAAAGAAAATGACAGTTTCGTGAATTGTAATAATATAAATAGGCTACTTAAATGTTTTTGGATGATTCGCACTCGAAAAGAATGGCGCCTATTTATAGATTCCTTCCTTATAGTATCTAAGCCGTTCTCTTACATAACGGAAACGAGGAACCTTCGATACCAGTGGCTCTTTCTGTTCAGTTAAAGGAAATCTACGATAACATAGAAGCTACTCCAGAAGTATACTGACTATTCGAATCACAAATGGAAAATCTGTGGTCATCTCAGATTTCTGGGTCTTCTTTTAGGAATGCAGACGTCTTACACAAAATATTGCTGTTTCTTGTATCACTGGGATAGTAGGGCAAGGAAAGAACATTATGTAGTCAAAGAGTGGTCTTTGAGAGAAATTTTCAATCTTGGTGAAAAAAAAAGTGTCGCATGAATACCTAAACGACGGAGACAGTGTGACGTTACTACAACTCCATCTACAACTGGACTTTCTAAAGAATTTTGTGAAACCAATGGACAAAGATGGCCAGGGTTTTCAATTTATACTATCTAAATTTCCTACCATTAGTACTGAAAAAGTAATAAAGGAATATTTATTTGACATCAGATCCGTGACATGATGAAAGACATTACCTTTGCACAGTTGCTGACGGGTACTGAGAAGACAGCTTGGCATGCATTAAAAGATGTATGCGACAATGACTTGGGAAATAATGTCTGAGATATAACAGTTTCTTCATTCCCATTTGGATTTCGTCCCACCTAATCTTGGAGATGTGAGTGACGAAAATGGTAAGCGATTTCACGAAGATATAGCGGCCATGGAAAGACGATATAAGGGAAGATGGCGATATCGATCAAACCTTCTGGCGAATTACTGCTGGACACACCTACAAGAAGTATTACCATCAACCCTCAAACGGAATGTTTCCAGGAAAAGTTTGTAATTTGTAAGAACATTTCAAGCTTTATTCAATTTTTCCGTGCCGTTTTCATTCTATGTATTGTAATACAATTATAAAAATAATTTAATATAAACAATTTATTGCAATACTAATAATTTGTATTACATGATCTGTAAATTAATACACTACAGATTCCTTCTGTATTGTTATTGAGTCATTTCCTCGTTCCTCGAAAGTGGTATATGTGGGATGGAACATTTCTGACTTATTTTTCGCAATAAGCGTATGTGATTTAGTATAGAACACGTACTATCACCTCGCGGCAAGATACAAAGTTCAAATTTGTTGCACCGTGTAAATGTAAATATTTTTTTGTGGAAAAAATTAAGATTATTTTTTTAATTTTTTTACCCACTGATAACCCATGTCGTTTGTTGAATCTGTAACGAACAACGTGTTGCGGTAATGAAAGAAGACCCAACATGTAACTACAGTTTGTCCTGCTATGGCCAAACTTGTCGTATTAGCAAAGAAATGCGACCGAACAGAATTTTAGAGAATGGCTAAAATGAATGTTAGGGAACGAATAGAATGTCTGGGAAGGTAATGATAGCAGTACATGAATTGTGAAATGGTCACGTGTTTGCTCATTAATATTACATGCTATTTAGTTTGATGCTGTGCAAACTCTTCAGTGGAGTTCGGGAGGGGGGAAGAAACACTTGTTGTAGGTTCTGATATACTAGTGTTCCCGTGCAAATTATCCACTTATTGCAAAGATCGCCAGTAAAACAATGTCGAAACGCCATCTCCATCATGACAATTCACGACATCGTTAATTGAAACGCTTGTGACATGTGCTTCCTTTCGAAATTTTTCAATTAACTACTTACTCTCCCAGATTCGGGAGTGTAAGTAAAATGTTTAATAACATCCTCCCTTCATTTCAGTAAAACGAAAGAGAACATTTAGATGACTATGGTTAAGGTTCAAGTGTAATTAATACTCTATCACGTTATTTTGTGTTAAATAAGAGGCCCCGCGGACCTGCTACTCCATGCCTATCCTTTGCTGTCCTGTGGGCGCTCGTGAAACCCTCTCCAATGCCGAACACGCACCACGGCTCCGCGCGGTCGGCTTCCTCAAGGTGCAGCCGGTCCAATGACTCCCCAAAGCACGGCCCCCACAGAACGGGCCACGGTAGAGACTATTCTCAGCAACTCACATCCTCGCACACATTTCACGCCCAAGACTTGGGTGCTATAAATAAAGCCGGGATTTGAGGTTTCCAAAAGGCCACCGAAAGCAGTTGCCGATCTAAAAAGAAATATCCTTCACGCGGACCCGACCCTCACTCGTCGCCCCGAGTCAAAGCACGCTCGAGCGTTACTGCATTTCGGAAGTACGACGATCGAATACAGCCGGGATTTGGGGTCGAACTCACTATCGACACGTAAGGAATACGGGAACCCTTGAGCAATGAATGATTGCTTAAAATACGTGGTCTCTCGTAGACGCACATGAACGCGGAATGCGTACTTGCTGAGGAAGTCGGAAACGTGACAATGTGTCATTTGCGCCACCTGTTTCGTAGGTAAGCGGCTTCAGAGCGTACACCCTCAATATTTTTCGCACAATACGCGTCCAAATTGACTTGTGGGATTTGCAAATATTCGTCATTGTACACCTTCAATGGACTGATCATGTGTCTCAAATATGAAATTAATGATCTGTTGCGTACAGAACCCAAGCTATACCTCGAAAAGTGTCATAATTTTCCAAATTAAAACGAGCGTCACATACGAGCACAGGCTGAAGCAGCTTATTGAGGAACACTTCAAGCACCGCCACGTCCGGTCCCGATTATAACACGTTCTGCCCTGCTCGCTCCGTCCCGCAGTAGACCTTGCTTGCATTGGGGATTACATACCAATTGATTAAAACATAAACCTAATGTTTCCCCTTCAGATTATGAATCGCCGGAAATATTCCTGATGTCGGCAGAATATTCTGCAAACGAATTTTGTGCTTCTCCGCGCCTGAAATAGGTTTCCGTCATGTCACGGATCAGCGTGTCAATTGGATCACTTCTTTACAAAGGTGCAGGTAATATAAGCTTCAAATATTCGGTACATCCGATATTAAAAGTGGACGCTTTACTAGGATATTTATTTGTACACAATCCTGATTGGAATGAACTTTTATTTTGTTTTTTTTTAGCCATCCCCGCCCCTCGCCTAAAATCTGGCGTCCGGGATACAGACTTCTTGAACTCTTACATGGAATGGGTAATGCAGTGTATCCTTAATATCACCAATAATCAATTCCTCTCCAGCTTCGATCTACGAAGCATGAATACCCTTAAGTAGTGCTTTTTCGCATCCCTACATCTAATCAGAATGTCAATTAAAAAGAAATAAAACTCGCAGTATCGGTACGTCTCTCAGCAAAATGGTTTAGGAACCAATCCATTGCGTGGTGTGCTTTTTAATATCCATCATGCTTCACCCGGCACTGGTCTGATGGGCCTGATGAAAAACCTCCAAACCGCGACGTGTCGTGTTTACGTCGACGGGTGAAAGCGCACCGAGCGACATTCTTGCGAGCATCGCGCGTAGCCGAGGAATGCTCTCAACCTCACATTTGTGCTGGAAGAATGCAGAAACAGGCTCCCTAAATACACGGCAAAGTGGAATCACAAATCTAGTCTTCACAACTTACTTCTTCAAAGCAGGGCATTTAAAAGGAGGCTTTTCTTTTATATTTTATCACCTTCGAAACAGAAATCCGCTTTGATCCTCTAAATTTTTCAGTCCAAGAGTTACGAAGATTTTTTTGAACGAAGTCGATTTTCCAAGACCTTAAAAAGAATTCCAGAATGTTTATTCAAATACATTTTGTTATGTTTACGCCTGGAATTTCGGTAGCTTGTAACTCGTTGAAATACTTCAATAAATATTTAGGAGGTTCTTTGTTATAAGCCCCCAAACATTATTTTTCTTTGTTAGGTGCGGAAGAGAAAAAGTTAACTGATTCGAGCTCGGTCGAAGATGTGTATTTTCAATGGTGAAAAGAAATATTTGAGTGGTCTTTCTTCGGAAGGGAACTGCAACAGTTGCAGATTTGCAGCATACCAAAAAAACTCAAGCCTAAATAATCTCCGAGGTAAATTGTTTAACCATTAATTGCCACAGGATTCCTTCGTGTTTAGATGTAAGACTCCTCTCGATCACGCGATTGATAATTCTGCAAAAGAAACGTAACCAATTTTCCATTGCGAAAAGAGATCGATAGATCTGTGGTGAACGGTTTCGGTTCCAATCTCACTGCGAAACAAATGGATGAAACTCTCAACCTGATATGAGCTCACTCTGGCGTTCTAAAGGTAATATCTTCCATTCAAAGATGTACCTACTCGCATTTTTCGTTTCGGATAATAAATTGGAATTTCGGTTCAAAGTTTGATGCTTGTTCTGCCAGAAAGCGCACCCCTTTCTGTGCAAACAATTCGAAATGGGATTACAGGCGACCGAGCAACCGTGGCCATGTCAGCATTCCACGCAAGCATATTCCAAACAATCGCGAGCTCATCTCATCGCCCACGAGTAGAGACTGTAAAAAAAACAGGTGGAATGTCACGCGTTTGGAAGTTGCGCACCCGACGCCCACGTGAAGCAGGCGGTGATAAACTTTTTATCTTGCCGTAACACAACAGTTTATGTGTCGAGAACCCTCTCTGAAGCATCGGAGCCCTTCGCGACGGGTCTCATTTTTGAATAAACCAGATATTACTGAAATTTCAAATGCAATTAAAAGAGAATCAAGGAACGCTAGACAATGCCACTTATCCGCACAAAGGTTGTGTGAACGATCCGTTGATAACCGCAAATATTCAAGTTGTGTAAATTATTTAAATTCATAAATAATGCAGCCACAGAATGGTGAGAACGGGTTCGGCCACGATGAATTGGTTACAACAAAAATCAACACTGACTCTACTGATGCAGTGGACAAAACGAGAAAGGATGTTCAATCGAAAAAAGATGTATCCGAAAAACGATTTCGCTGTTTTTTATTCGAATCCTAGATTTTCGAAATCTTTATTTTACCAGTCTATAGAATTATCGCAATTATCATTTCACGATTCTACTGATTTAATTTACACATTTATCATCACCGTATCAGAACTTTCCACAACCAATTTTAACACCATATGTTATTTCTGATGCATGGAGAAATGAATTTTATATATGAATTGGGAGAGGAGGAAATTTTTGGTTTGAAATAAGGGCGCCCCTTAGAGCAACTGTCCCAGGACCCTGGTGGCTCCCCCTATAGAAACATATTAATGGCAATAAAACATTCCATCTTTTCTCACTCAAAATGTTTCCTTTCGATGCACTACTGTCTTAATTTATTATTAATGTAATTATGCCATGGTTCTAAATATAAGAGATACATAAAATCGGAAAACTTAAGATATGAAGTCTCCGTCAATTCCTATCTTAGTACGCTTGTTTTCCCAGTCAGAAGACATCAAGAATTACATGTGTTATTATAATAGAAGAAGATTATATTAGAACTGCCTGTCTCACACTCACGAATCTAAATCATTACAGTCAATTTACAGAACGTAAAAGCTTCGAAAGATTCCGCGTTCCATTTAGTAAAGGAATGGGAAGTTCGAAAACTGGGTCCTTAAAACATGCTTTAGAGGCCAAGTTACTGTGCGCTTCTAAGATCTATCTACAAAATGAGGCCATTCTAATTTTATTACATTTTGCAGAGAAAGGTAGCTTTTCTGAGCATCCAGAGAGCAGGTTACTCTCGTAGTGGTACTCTGCATGAGTGGTCGGAAACGTTCAGAATTTCGCATTCTACGAAGAGTTTAATTATTTGATATTCTGTGCAATTTAATTTCAAGTCTCTTTTTGTTTATAAGCGCTTAGAACTATTAGAATTTTTTCTCGCGCACAATTCCGAGCCTACTTGACATAACACTCCCATTAGGCCATACGAAGTGTTTATCGACTACAGGATGTATAAATTACCGTCATAATCACCACGCCCCTTCTTGAAGTGCCATGAATTATTTTATTATATTATATTCTTCTTCCATGGAATAGTAGTACATAGGGTAATAAATATTGCGCAAAAATCATTAAGATGGGAGAAAAAATACCTAGCAATTAAGTCCATTTCGGAGATAGCTCAATTGATTATTTTCTAATCCCCGGACAATGTAAAAAAATATCCTAATTATGTGGACCCGACGTTTTCGAGAGGGTCGATTCTATTGCTCACATTGTTTGTAAGTAGTTGCTCTAGCCAAGAACGACGGTTCCCGGCGCTGGAGCACTACCTGGCAATCACACCAAGGGCGAGTCCGCTCTTACAATATCATTTAAGCTTGTGATTAATTGGACGAGCTAGAGAATGGGAACGTAAAGAACAAACACTCTTTGATGCTGCCTTTCCGTCGTATTTCATCGCCACTGTCCGTGGAGCCATTGTCTCTTCTATTGCCAGGAACTTGGCTCGCAGCGTGTCGAGATTTCTTAGA
Source organism: Gryllus bimaculatus (assembly GCA_017312745.1). Lineage (NCBI taxonomy): Eukaryota > Metazoa > Arthropoda > Insecta > Orthoptera > Gryllidae > Gryllus > Gryllus bimaculatus. The sequence goes on along the minus strand of BOPP01000038.1, from coordinate 9,767,041 downwards.
TGTTTCAGTCACAGTCTTTTCTTCTTGTGATGTTCGTAAAGCTGTTTTACATGTGACATGCTAGATGGAGGGAGAGGGACGAGACTAATATCTATGAAGAAATTAAGTCTCGTAGAATGCCAAAAAAATTATAATGCTTGCCCTACTAGTGTCTCAGAAATTAAGGGAACTGAATACAGCAATGATCCATCCAACTTATCTTCGAGATATTTTTGGTAAAGCAATTTACGTCTGACAAAATAACTGTAAAACCTAATTAGTCAATTACAATCTTCTCCATGGGCCCTTTACAAATACATTAATCTAGCGGTTTTAGAAACTACAGTAATCCCTCGACATTCGCGAGAATTAGGTTCTCAAAAAACAACGCGAAAGTCAATTCCGCGAATGTTGAGACTAGCTTTTAACGAAGGGAGGAGAGTTAGGTTCCTGGAGATCGAACAACTGTTTAAAAAAGAAAGAAAAACACGACTAACAATTTCAGGAGAACTGACTAAGCGCTACCAAAAACAGAATTTACAACTAACATTCCAAAGAAAAGAAATAAAACGATATTTCAAACTTATTTCAAAGTTGATAGTGAATGGATATAGGACTTTGGTTATTTTTTTTATTCACCACCCTTCTCGTAATTCTAATATATAATATGGAAGAGTTACTGTTTCTATTTCTCTCTTAAATTTCGAAGTAATTTCCATGTTTGGATCACATTTAAGTGGCCTTTGCACCGGAGATTGGTGAAGTTTTAGAATGCCATCAACAACTTTGACATCGAAGTATCTTTAGGAAGCGGTGTCGCTTCCGTTGGCTCATCATTACGTTCCAGGAAGTTTTATTCGCTGATGATTTCCCGAAACTCCTCTTCAGTAAGGTCATTATAAAGAGAGTTGCACAGATTCTCATTGTCTTTTCTGTTCATATGGCTAAAAAGACCTGACCTGATCCAATTTGACGCAATGATCCTATGACCTGATCCAATTTGACGCAACTGAATTGAATTTTTTTACAATTGTGTTATTCTAATAATATGAAATGACATGCCAACTTTGACAGTTTTTTGCAGTACGTGATACTTTGAGCTCCGGTATCTGCCGAGTACGGTTCTCAGATGACACTGACAAAGAAAATGAAATGTGTTATCTTAAAATAATAATAATAATAATAAATAAATTTAAAAAATGATGTAAGACCAAAAGACGCACTCGCGAACCGGTAGCATTTCTCTAATCGCGAATGTTCGGAACTCGCGATAGCGAATTCGCAGATGTCGAGGGTTTACTGTACAGATTGTGTAGTAAAAGTTAAAAAAAATACATATACATTGACTGATTTCCAACAATTATGCTACTGGAAATAAACCCAGCAAAAAGCAAATGTAAAATAAGAACTCACCTCTTTAACAGCAGCAGTGAAAGATGAGGATTCCCATACATCAGTCCCCATTCCTGGATGTGTTGGACTACTGGGCAACCCTTTGAGAAAATAATACAGAAGTGAAAATGGATAATTTTCATTAAATTCTCAAACATTCAGGTTTCTTTCAAGAAGAGAAATACACACTACAAAGAATTTTTTTCTATTACATTGGATATCTTATGATAGTTTTCTATTGAGCAACATGTACTTTACATGAGAAAATGTACTTTGGAAACCATTATCTCTTAAGTTGTTTAAGTTGCAAATGATAAGATGAACTGCTAAATCTTTGCAGATGAGACCCATTGATTGTATGTAGATGTATCACTAAAAACCAGATCATAGGGTGATTTTTTTATTATTAAAGATTTAATGTTTATTTAAGTATTATGCCATATGTCAGTAATTTACTTTCAATCAGATGCCTAAAGATATTAACAGTCTACCTCAAATTAATATCTAAACAAAATTCATGCATAATTTCACATTTCAGGAACGTCAGTATCAAATGTTTATAAAAGCAGTATACAAATTTTAAACTACACAAAAAAAGAAAGCATTGTGATGTATTTTCAAACACTAAATCTGGAGATTCAGACATAACTTTACAAAATTTTCAAATCACAATGTTGTCTCAATAATAATACAATTATATTTGCAGTTGTAAAAGTTATTATTGAGGCTCAATGAAATGTTTCAACACATTTGCTGAGAAGTTAAGTTTTTTGTAGCATAATACACTACAATACATGCGTTGAACATGACTAATACATCTTTTTTATCATCAGGTTTCGGAAATTTTAGATGGGTGCAAAAGATATTACCATTAAAAGTGAATGGATTGTATAGTTAGAAACATTAGGTTAGTTTGTTTGTTTTGTATAAGCACATTTTTTCTCAGGTATCAAAAGAAAACTCTTCTACCAGTCCCAAATATAAAACTTCTGACAATCACTACTCTGAAAACTTCATTCTTTAGATACACAAAGATGCACAACCGCATCATGCAAGTTTTTAAAAGGAGACAATAAAGTAATGTCACAAAATGATGGCACAAAAATAGTTGGGATAAGCTGCTTTAGGATGTTAAAAATATTGCAACACAATCTGAGGCACATGCAAGTCAATGTATATCAGCCTTGTTTACCTGATGTATGAACTTATGGCTAAATTTGGCCTCCTGCCTCTGAAATTACACAAGATTTGTAGCCTCAGTCCATATTATTATTATGAACTAATTAACACAAAATCACCTTTCATAACACACAATTGTTGCACTGAGATTTAATTGAAAATATATACAAAATTATAAATGTATACATATATCTAAAGAACATAATAAATAACATAATCTAAATAAAATTTCACATCTTTCACACAATTTATATGCAATATGTTGATTTTGTTCTCCTCAAATTGACAATAATTACAGTTCAGTTAAAATTCAAAATATATTTTCAACTACTCTCATTAATAGGATTAACCAATTTGATGTGGGCCTTAAAGTTACACTCCACAGCAAAGTTGTATACCACATCGTTAACATTATATATTAATAATATTATCTCGTAATTACTAATATTGTCAGCACAGAATTTAGTGCCCTCATTTTCTGAAATACATCTGTAAGCCTTATAGGAAACAACACTCTTTGGGAAACTTTCAAAGAAGTCTAAGTTATTGATTGATCTACACTTACAATCATTTAAAAAATCAGAATTTTGAAACTGTCCCATATTTGAGAAATACAAAGCATGAACAATATTGATGAGTTTAAATGTGTACCATTGAAAAACTGAAAGACTCACTCGAATCCAATAGGATTATGGCCTAAAATGAGAACACTTGTCTTTATTACCAGCAGGAGTATGAGTTTTATCCTGAATGCCTGAACATCGAAAAAATAAATCATTACAGAAGGGTCGTGTACAGAAGTGAGTGTCAAAATCAAAATGTCTGCTTTGTATACACCCAAACATGCGAATTCACTTTCAAATAAATTTAAATGAGTTTACCTACATATTGGTTCCCAATTGGAAATCTTCATGCAAGTAAGATATTTATATTGGAATCCTGAGAAGATAAGTTGCTCTGTTCAATGTAATTTATTTGGACTTTTGAACATTTGTTTTAATCCTAGGAAAATATTATACAAAGGGATTTAAAAGTCCTACTTACCAGGATGGAGGATGGAGTCCTCTGGAGATGGAGATGATAAGACATCATAGGTAGTCGTCAGAAGATCTTGCAACCTTGGAGATTCATGGGTGGATGAATTGAGTGATGTTTCTGCTAAAATCTCACTTACTCTCCTTCGTACATCCTGAATAAGAACATCTGGACTAGAAATAAGGTGGCTTCGCTGTTCGCCATCTGTGATGGTTTTCTTCTTCTCTAAAATATTCAGAATTGTATTGGTAGCATCGTTCATTTCTTCATTCAACAAATCAAATGTTAAGTTGAGATTTGTCTCTGCATCTGATTCTTTACAAATATCTAGTGAATCTTCTTTTGTAAAAGTTTCATCATTGATGTCGGTTTTATAGAATGTTTCTAAGGCATTGTCCAAGTATTCATCAATAGTTTGATTTTCAAGACTCCCAATGATTTCTTTTTTATCTTCTTCATGCTCTTTCAAAATGGTCTTTTCTTCAGTTTCAGAAGTAGCTGGCTTACCAATGTGTGTTTTCAACATATCCTTTAATAGTCTTGAAAATATATCATCAGTTATTTTATCAACCAACTTATGGCTTCGTTCTTTTGATAACTTATCTTCTGAAATATTCTCTTCTTTATCACCACTTTCGTGTCTTGTTTTTTGAAGAGAAAGAGAACTTTCTTCTATTATGTGTGTGCTAACAGCTGTTTCGACCAACTCATCAGTTTTCTCTTTACATTCTACCTCATCTTGTGAAACCTCTTGAACTGTTTCTTGGCCAAAGTTGTTGTCAGTTTTATTTGATTCTTTATTAACCTTTTCACTAATAAATACTTTGATAATGTGAGCTGGTTCACTCTGTTCTTCTGAAATATCTCCTGAAGAAATGGTTTGGTGTTCTTCTTCTTCTTCTTCTTCATCATCCCCCAAATTTGTTTCACCGCCAGGAGTGTCCTCTGCAGCAAGACTTGTGTAACTTGGTACTTCTGTAATTTCTTCTTGCACTTCTTCTCCTTTCTCAGAAGCAGAGTCCTCCAATTCTTTTTCCAAAGATTTTTTGATTAACAAACTATCTATGCTTTTTTCTGCATTGCTTAAATCTGCTTCAACTGATTTTGATGGTTCAAAACTCTCTGTGTAGTCATCGGTCTTATTTTGTTTTTCAATTTCTATTTGCTTACTTAGACTTTTGGTTTCTGACTTTTCAATGTTAAGAGGGGAAGAAGATTTTTCAAAACTAATATGGCTGTGAGTTTTTTCCTGAGAAGGACTAATTTTGCTGACAGATTTTTCTTCACTAATTTCAGCTACTGGAATTTCCTCACTAATGTAACTTAGTTTTTCATCAATTACTGTAACTGAAGATTTTTCATCACTACTATCGGAAGACTTTTCTTCAGTAGCTCCAATTAGCATTTTCCCATCATTGGTTGCATCTGAAACTTTTTCCAAAACACTAGATTTTTCTTCTGGAGATATAGAATGTAGTTCAGAAGCCTGACTTCTTACTTCAGGTTTTGAGGATACATCTTCAGTTTTTGAAGTATGAGATTCCTTTGCCTCTTTTTCCTCATCAATTTCAGGAGACTGAATTGAGACTTTTACAGAGGTTTCTGGAGAAGATGATTTCAGACTTTCATCTTCAGGCACTTTTGAAGCACTATTTTTCTCTGAAGAAACAGAGATTGCTGTACTAACTCCTGTATCTGAGACAACTGAAGAATAAGAGGATTCATCTGCACCTGTTGCTACTTCTTCCACAGCAGACAATTCATCATGGAAAGTGCTCTCACCTTGGGATTTGTTGTTATCCTCAACAGAAGTTGTTTCAATGGAAATATTTTCTGATACAGTATGGGACAGTGGAGATAGTTTTGATACTTCTTCCGATACTTCTGATGATTGCTTCTCGATAAGCAACTGTATCTTCTCTTTATGAGTTTTCCCTCTAGTATCATCTGGTGCAGTCTCAGCCATCAGATCAAGAGGAAGGGACAGTCTATCTCTTGAACGAGATGCATTGCAGGGCTGTTTAATTTTTGGCTTCGAAAATGAAGCAGATGCTACTGAAGAAGAATCAAGCTCCTTTTGAATCTCTTCACGAGTCTTCTGAATGTATTCATCATAAGCCTAATTCAAAGAGAAACAAAAAAGTATATTTAAAATACAATTATGTATTTAATAGTACAAGTGGTTTACTAGCTATCAAGTGAGATAACCTATTTTTTCAAATTGTAATTACTGAAGTAGATCAGTCCAAGAATAAAATAACATAAAAGACAAAGACATTTTTCTTTCTGTCCTTCATTTTTCTTTCTGTTATTCACAGACAGAAATATTGATTTTTCAAGCAAGAAATAAAATTATCTTCCCACAATATAAAATGATGTTTAGTGACATGTTTAAACTACAAACTCTTCTCTGTATTAATACTGCATTTTTTGCTCAATAAAACCTGGTTTTGGAAGGTATTTATAATTTATGAGGCAAAAAAGAAAACCAAAGTCTTGGAATAAATATTGTGGCCAGAAAGATTAAATGTTATCTCAATTTAGGTTTCTACCAAACCACAGTTTCGTTGGCATTCTATGAGTGAAAATGTGAGATTCAATGCCGAGCTAATGATGGAAATAATTTGAAAACACTACAGACACAGTTAATAATTATCTCAGAGAAGTAAAAAATGAACACTGTTGCTACAAAGATTTTTTAAATGTTAAATCAAGCCTCCTTTGCTATTAAGAAGCAACAGACAGTGAGCCATTAAATCAGAATGTTGAAAAATTAAAATTATTAAGTAAAACTCATGAAATCAGAGCTACGGCCCCTTATCAAAGTAGGGATGACTTCATCCCAGATTTTCATCAGGCTTGTCAAATTTGCCAGAGACTGTTAAATCATAAAGAGAGTACATACGAAGAAAGACTATTAAGATTGTAAAGAACTTTGGAACTTGCACTAAGTTATTCACAATCTTAAAATGTTCCCAATATTTCTGTTAATTTTGTAGATTTGCATGTACCATTTACACAATTTTGATGACAGGTAATGTTTTATTGCATATAAAAGACTAACTTGACTTTTGCATACTGCGTAAAGGACAGAAGAGTATCATTGTGTCGTTGTATTGGGTGTTTCTTCTTCTGAGAAAGGAGAACATAATGGGAAGAGGGTGAATGAATATGATAACATATAATGTTGCTTAGTATCATGTGGTTTAAATGATGAATGCTTTTATGTGTTACTGTGTTCATTTATTTGACCTTTAGACTGCTGTGAATGAACGTCTGGCAGATGTTCTATGAATGAATTTGAGCATCTGGGATATGCGGTATCTGCATCGTGTAATGGTCATACAAGTACGTTCTTGCTGGTGTTTGGTTTCTTTCATTTCAACAAGATCACGGATTATGCTTCTGCAACTGGGAACTAAGGTTCTATGAAAGCATTTCTTTGATTGTGAATAGAAAGAGCTAGGGAAATTATTCACATGTCTGAACAGTTCTGGCCGCTGGCAGCACCATGCAACCACACGAAGTGCTAAGCACAGTGAGCCACACACTCGGCTGATAAGCCCAGTAGTCAGCATAGCAGAAATGGTGGTGACATGCAGCAATTGGCAAAAGGTTAAGAGAGTCTAATTTTGGTGTTCATTACTCCTTCCAATAACTTTTTGATAAGTAATTCAAATTCGATGTACCTGAATTTGTTTTAGGAGAGACTGCTCTTTGGCTCTCAGACGTTCACGGTGGGTTCGTTTGTGTTCACGTCGTAATTTATCTGCTTCCATTCGCCGGCGTCGTAGTTGCTCAAGGAGAGCTGACACACGACCTTCTAAATCACTCTGCTCAGAAGGAGTTTCTGAAAAGAAAACACAGAATTGAGTTTATTGGCCTTATATATTTCTCAGAAATTAAAAAATGTATATTTTAAGACATTAAGTTATGTACTTTTACTCTTTCAATTTAATGACTTTTGAATTTTAAATGTAACATCTAGTCTTTATGCGAGGCCTTCTGTATGTGCAGGTTACAAAAAAGTATGTACCTGTTTGAGAGTATATGACCGATTCATCAGAGCCACTAGAATATCTTCTTTTATGCTGGGTTGAAGGTGGCATTGGTGGCAAAGGAGAAATTGAACGTAGCAATGCTTCAGCTGAGTGACGTCTTGTTTGTCCCACAGCTCTCCCCAGAGTAGGTCGTGCTTGAGATCTTTTGTTTGGCACTGTCACTTCTTCAGGAACCTCTTCTGAGCTTACAGATACCCGAGTTTGTATTTGACTGTGGGCAACTTCAGAACCAGTTTGACTCTCTGCTTCTAAAGGTTGCTTTCCATCCTGACTTGAAGAATCACTGATGACAAAAAAAAAAGTTTGATTCTCAACCAATGATAAAAATATTGAAGAAAACTGCACCCAATTTAATATTACTCTATTCATAACATAAACAAAATAAAGTGCTCATCTTGAGGAAAGACCATAAGCTTTAGAAAGTTAAATGGATAGCTAAGATAAATTCTACTAGTCACTTGAGATCATATTTTATCGTGCAGTTCTTGAATGAATGTTAAAGTCTTGGTATGTAAATTAGTCTTTACCCATGAAATATGAGCATTGCCACATTGCACACTGAAAACCATTTGGATCATATACTTTAGTACAGATTTCCAATTACATTGCAGATTAATATGCACTGCAAAATGCTAAATTAATACTAATTTCTTTAATTTACCTTGCCCTTGTATGAATTTCTTCAGGTACACTACTATTGCTAGGTTGTGGAGATTTAGCATATGGAGACACAGCACTGTCTTCATCTCCTCCAGTAGCTGAAGTAGTTGAAACTGCAATTTCTGCTGGGGAAGTTTTTTCAAGAACGACTACTGGAGAAGTTCCACGATCTTGAAATAAAAGCGACATTACATTATTAACAATCAGTGGTGGTTTCTCGGGGAAGGAAAGCCCCCCTAACATATTTTCACGAGAGGTAGGCATACACAGATGAAGTCAGTAACTACTTGGCTGTCTGAGAGACGCCGGGTTCTAGGTACAGGTGCAAACATTTTGGACACCTTTCTGCGAAATTCCTCAGGGAAAAACACCAGTAGTTCCAATGAATTGGCATATCGCCCCGAAAAATATCGCAGAATTGCGACCAAAATTGCACATGTGCCTAGCACGCAGAGTTTTTTGGACAGTCGAGTTGTTATTAAACAATGCAGGTATTTGAGCAATGGGAAAACAACTTAATTGCTCCAAGGAAGATCTGTCAGCCTTTCAACCTTTCATGTGTTCCTTGAGTATATCGCTCAATGTGCCTGCGGTAAAGTGAGGAAACTTTTGCTAATGGAACTTTTATACAGTGCAGAGGAGAATATCCTCCTTCCTTAAGCTGCTATCTACATTTGTCTCCTACAACTACATCAATGTGTCACGAGATGATGTCAGGAAGGACTAAGGCCAGGTAGCCAAAACATTTGTAGACTGCTGGTGCACTAATCTTATGACTGAACTGGCAGATGTCCTTGAGAATAGGCAAACTGAACCAATGTAATGTAATCTAAGTTGTATGTTTCATTTGAAATAATTATTGCAATTATCTTCTTTGTCTTTCTTCCCCTTACGAAAAGTACATGAGCCATTACAATTATTTCTTGTAAGTGAAACACTCACTCCAGAGCAAATTCCAAGAGTAGAGTACCTACCCTGTAAGACACTATTGAAGGCTGGCACAGAATTAGTCTGTGCACTAATGTCTTGTTTCTTTTGAGAATGCAACAGTTCTTCCAACGAATTTGCAAGGAGAGATTTTTGGTGCTCACTTAACCGCCTGAAAGGAGAAAAAAAGTAGATATACAAATACATATATCAGAAAGGAACTACTTAAACCAACATGTTCGATAGAGAGAGAACTTTAAACAAAATAAAGGCAATAAAATTATACCTTTTACTACTATCCAAAGTCTTCAAGTAAGAAAGAATCTTTTCTTCCAGAGATTGGCTTTGTGTTGCAGACTTGACTGAGGTTGCTGATATTGATGAAGTCTGTGATGCAGCTTCTAAGGCATTCGAAGCAACAGGAACACTACCACGAGTAGAACTAGATATTTTTGTAGGAACATCTGTTGACACAGAAGCAGTATTGCTGGATGCTTTCACTGGGCTGGATCCATGTTTTGAAGCAGATTCTGGTGATCCTTGATGGCGAGAATGTTCCTGAAGTAAAGGTTTCACACTTTTATCAGCTAACAAAATAATAAACAAAGTAAACATTGTTAAAAGAGGAATTAATGAAGTACAAAAATATGATTGTGATATTACTTCAGATGAAATGATGATGACATTGCTTCAGAAGATTATTTATTCTAACCAATATTTGGCATGCAAATTTCAATAGCTATATACTAAGAAATTACAATTAATAAATACACAAATACATTATTTGCAAGGGACATAACGTTTATTCCACTTTCTAGATCAGGGGTGTCCAAAATGCAAGGTCCTTAAATTTAAAGCTCAGGCAGGTGGATCTTGCTAGTTACGATGAGAAGAATTTGAATGCTGGACTATCAATCTAAAATGCCAAATGCATACATACAAAGAAATTTTAACTTCACATATATTTGTGGTAAGAGGGTGTTGACCTCAGCAGGGCACATGGGCTAGGCACACAATGATTTCGCCCTATAAAAATGCAAAGAATTTTATTTTTGACTAATAACTATAAATGGCCACAGGCCACAATAAATGGCACTGTGGGCGGCATGCGACCTTTGGGCTGCCATTTAGACAACCCTTTTCTAGACGAATCTGATGATTAATATCAAAATAATTCAGAATCTTACATTAGATCCAGAAGCACGTGGAGCAGTTGCAGTGATGGACACATGTCTTGCTAGCTGCAATTGCAGCAATCTTTGCTGAAGCTGGGCAAGAGCATTTCGCCGCTCCTCCACTGCAGCTGCATGGGCCTTTCGTTGCCGACGAACTTCTTCTCTGTCATGCTGCAGCCGTAAAATTAAAGCTCGTTGTTTCTTCTTCAAAGCAGGCACTTGCTGTTCTTTACCTTTTGCCCTCAGTTCCCTGGAAAAATTGATTATCAGATAACACATTATCATGTAAATGTATATATTGCATGATAAAATTGTGTACAGAATTCACTGTGCAAACAATAAAACTGCAGCAAACACAAGATGACTACAACAGTCTTAATTCCATTATCAATAATTTTAAAGGGAATGGTTAGGTGTCTCACAAACAACTATTATAATCTAGTTTCAATAAGATCTTTTAATCAGACCCTTAGACAATAATCCTCATCAATTTAAACATTCATTTGAATGGTTTGGAGGCACAAAGGTATCTTTTCAAGCAATCTCCATACTTCACTATCTATTATCATTAAAAAAAACAACATATTCTTCTGACTCACCTTTTGCGAGCTTCAAGAAGAGCCATAGCAGCTCGAGCACGATCAAGGAGACTTCGCTCTTTCATGTTTAGTACTGTGGCTTGTTCTTCAGCTCGAAGTTCCTCATGACGCAACATCTGTTCATACTGTAATCACGAAAAAGTACATAAAACTATTGTACTAGGTTTATCAAAAAAGATAAGTGCCAGAAACTTACCATGAAATAAGTAGTAGCAAGAATAGGTTCTGTCTGAAGAAGTCTTTCCGTTTGCTGTATGTTCAAGGAGGACGGATTCAGTACAGCAGGAACACTGAGGGGTACCAGAGGAGGCTGTGCTACACGAGGCAATGATTCAGATAATATCTTATGAGATCCGATGGCACTTGAAAAATCTGAAAGGAACAATTCACAAATTTATGTTACATGTAACTTGCAACAATTATTTCCTTCAACTTTTACCATTCAGAGTAAAAATTCAATGTATTGTCATGGGAGGATAAAGAAAACAGAGAAGAAAAAAAATGAGCTGCAATTTGAATAAACATTTAAAATCTTTGCTTTGAAATGGTTTTAGATAATATTTTTTAAATGAATATAAATAGTGAAATGTAGAAAGGTTATTATATTACATAATACTTCATTATAAATATGGTACACACCTACATATACATATAGTTCATAATATGTATAACAAGATTACTACCTGGCTCAAGATCCATGCTCATGGAAGTAAAAGAATGCCCCGTAGATCCATCAGTAGACGATTTAGCAGTCATTGATTCTTGAACAGATTTCAGGGACTCTACTGGTTCTGCAGGAGATCCTCCACGTTTGTAACTAACATTTGAATCTTCTTTCACTATCTGTAAATTCCAATTTAAAAATACTTTTTGCAATAAAATATTTATTCAGTCACGATAGAGAGAAATTAAACACCAGGGAACCCACTGCCTTTACCTTAGGTGATGATGAGACAGATGATTCAAAACCACCTGTATCTCCATACTCTTCTGTTGCAGCAACACTGGACTCTGAAGTAGCTGTTTTAATGGTAGGATCTACAGATTTTCCATCCCGTTGTGATGACTTGGACTTATCAATGCTGGCAGAGTCATCACTTCCACTACTATTCCAACGTTTTGCTTTTCTTAGAACACGTTCAAACTCCTCACGTTCTTTGGCAAACCTTTCTGCTAGCTGCTGGCCCTCAACAGCAGACTGAAATAAAGAGAGGACATCTTTTACATCAAAGAATCCTTCAAATTAAATCTTTAAAGCACTTAAGAATTGTAGTACCAGAAACAGAAAATACAAAAAAATGAAATAAGGTACCTTCAGAGTTGTAGCAAGATTATTTGCACTTTGTTGCGCCATTGTTACTGCATGCAAATTTTCTATTCTTTCCAAATGCCGATATGATGTATCCAGTGAATCAATCAGTTGAAGTTCAGCTCGAAATTGCATGTGTAAAGCAGCAGGGGGCAACTGAAATGAAAGAAAATCATTTTCAATTCAAACTAATCATAAAAAAGAGGATCAACAATTAAAGATACAAGATAAACAATTAAATTATTTTTTACGAAATGCTGAGTCAGAAACAAGACACAAGATGAAATACTTTACAATACTATATTTAACATTGCAAGTGAAATGAATCCAATGAAAGCAATTCAACAAAAAAATAACTCACCACTTGCCCTGGCAAAATGCTAGGTTCTGAAGTCAAAGTTTCAACTGTACTAGTCAGTTGAGTTTTTCCATCATCAGATTGAACGCCTTCATGAGGCAGTCTGAATAAACTTTGAGATGTACCTGTTTTTTCACCACTTATAACAGACAATGCAGTAGAAGTTATTTCTTTCTCATGTAAACTGTTTTTTGAAACATGACTCAAAGTTTTCTGAGAATGATGTGAAGATTTTGATTTTTTTGAAATGCTATGATGAGAAGTTGGAGAAAGTGATGCACAAGATCTATGCTTTTGTAACTCTTTTGAACTAGAAGAGTCAGATGACTTTGTGACTCCATCAGGTAGTACAACATGAGATTCCAACACTGATTTATTTGAAGTTATGTCAATTAAGTTAACTTTATTTTCTGAATTGAATGATTCATCAACATGATTAGAATGATCACTTAGCTCTTCTTCAACTTCATTTAATTGTTTATGTTTATTAAATTGACTGTTTTGATTAACATTTTTCTGTTCGCGTTCGTCCCCAGTATTATCATCTCGCACTGGGCTAGCATGTCCTGAATGAGGTAAAATATATTCATCAATGGTGTCTTCGAAGGCAGTCTCTCCAAGTAATATTTGCACTGCTTTTTCAGATATTTTTGAGACATTTACAGAACTATGTGATGATGTGTCACCGGATTTATGTAAATCTTGCATTAATTCATTATTACTTGGAGTCATTATGTTCACAGCATTAGATGTTCCATATGCACTATGAACAGAAACTTCCTCTTTTCCTTTCAACTGCTGCCGTGTCAATGCCAACTCTGGAGTTTTCAAAGCTGGGAAGTTAGATGCCTCGAAAAGTTTCCTTGAGTCACTATGACAAAGTTACAAAGTAGTACAAAATTAGTACAAAATATCACACATAACACAATAACACTTAATACTTACACTAATAGAGGCTAATGAAATAAAATCACTAGACTATGACAATAAATTGAGAAGGGACAAGAAGAAGAAGAAGAAAAAAGAAGAGAAAAGAAGAAGAAGAGAAAAGAAGAAGAAGAGAAAAGAAGAAGAAGAAGAAGAAAGAGAAAAAAATAAGATAAGAAAGAAAAAGGAAAAGAAGGAAGAGGAGAAGTTAAGAAGAAACAAACCAACACTCCACCCATACACAGGTTATGCTTTGGCTTATTTGTGTAAATGTGAAATACGAATGAAGTTTTTCTCTGAGTTATCCTTGTAAACAATCATGGAAAACAAGGAGTGTACTTATGTAAATGAATGAAGTAAAATTATTTATAATAACATGATGTTCAAAATAACGATATTTCACCAATTCAAAATTCTTGCTCTAATACAATGCATTACATATAAATTTATTTTCTCTTCCACTGTCAACAAATTATTAATAATATAACCTAAAGGAATGAGTAATGAAAAAAGGCCCAAAAACCCCTAAGATTAGTCTATGATTAGTTACCTCATTTATCAATCAAATATTCAAGCACAGATACAATCTTACCTGATTTGAGGTAAAATCCAATGATCTGAACTAATTTCAGAAGCCACTTGTGATCTGATAGAGGACACATTAGTTTCCGTGTCATCTCCACTGTCTTTGTCATGTTCCAAACTGGTAAATGAAATATTATCTATTTTAAATACTTCATTTCCTTTAGGGACAGTGCTCAATGGAATAAGTTTTTTATTAATTTTCTGTGCATCCTGCAAGTCTTCAGATAGATTTGATTGTTTAACTAGTGAATGAGACTGTTCAGACGATTTCTTTTTGTTATTTTTACTATTATTAGAGCTCTGTGATGAGTGGGTTTTATGATCAGATCCACTTTCGATAAATTCTTCACCAAGATCTGAAGTAGGTTTTAAATCTGTTTGTTTATCCTTAATTTTTGGTTCATTCTGCTGCTCCTTATCGCTCACCAAGGAAGAAGAAGAACGATTACCCTTGTTTCTTCTTTTTAATGATGCACTCGGCACTTCTAGAGGCTTCTGATTAGAATGAGTTATCTCAAACACAGGCTCCCTTATGCCCAATGGGGTTTCATTCCCGTGCATTTCGACATCAGCAGGATTCTCACTATCATCTGGAACTTGCACAGCTTCTTCAATGGATAACACAGGGGCAGGTTCAATGGTTTGCACTTCTTTATGTCCAATAGTTTGTACTGACTTATGTTCTTGATGTACAGATCCAGGTGAGCCAACATTCTGAGATCCACTTCCAAAACCACCCATCTTTCTCCTTACAGCAGTGATAAAGTTGTATGGGCATGGTAATAGAGGAGGAGGCTGCAACCATTCAGGGACTTGTTCTTTCTTTGCAACTTCTAGTTTTTCTTGTAGTTTGCTCCCCTAAAATACAAATGAGTGATAAATAATTCATAGCATTACAAATGTTTACACACAACAAAAACAAACACATCTTAGCAAGTTCTAAATTAGAAGGTTATATTTATAAAATATATTAGTAAGTTAGAATCAAAGAATATCATTAATACATATGAAGATTAAGCACCAATTTTAGAAATTTTTCTTTCCAATGGACATAAATATTTTAAATCAATTTGATTAATATCTCACAAGAAAACAAAGAATTCGTAATTTTAAACTCATTTTTTTCACAAATTTGCATACATTGCTTGGCTGTTTGACACCAAATTCTGTCCAAACAAGAGAATATAGTCTTGAAAGAGAAAATACGTAGGTACAAAATAAATTTACAAGAATGAGAAATTTGTGTTTCATTTTGTCAGCTAATCCATTCTTTTGACTGCTGAATTATGGTGTTAATGTGTAATTTTTAAGTAGCAATCATGAAGTGTAAATGAGTCCTTGCAGACTTACTGCTTTTGAATTCACAGGCTAGAGATATTTTAAATAATTGAATTTGTTTGCTACTTTCAATAGAAATCTGGTCTTACTTGTGAATTAATAACTTTCTCTTCAGAAATAGGAGTAATCTGAATGTTAGACTCAGGTTTTTCCTGATCTTGTGACTTGCAAGGTAATTTCACAAATGATTTGCGAGCTTTGTAACCACGATAAAGTGACTGAATCTTTATTGCTGCTAGATTACGCACCAGTTCTTGCAAGCTCTGTACACCTGCAAAGCAAAAATTCTATGTAATATCCAAAATTTATGAGTAGTAGGAATTCAAATAGGAAACAAGGGATTACAAGTTAACAAACGTTTGTACTAAGCATGTAGTATGGGGTACTATAAGTAGCATAAAAATAGTGTTTTAAATCATACCTGGAATAATATTTCCTTGATCATAGCTGGGTGTAGGCAGTTCCCAAGTTAAATGTGTTGGAGAAGGAATTCGTGGAATTGTTTCCATTCTCAGATGTCGATGTTTTAAAGGAGAATCTTGAGAGCCATGAACTCCTTGTGTTTCTTTATCTGACAATTCATTGTGTAACTTCTCAATTGATAAAACATCCGCAGACAGGGAGCTTGATCTCGAATGTTTGGGTGTCTTTTTGAATTCACTCTCTAAACTGCGTCTACTCCGAGTATGTTTTCTTGGAGTTTTCTTGAAATAACCACCTTCTTTGATTTCATCTACATAACGATTTAACTTTTCAATCTGAGTAACTAAAACTGATGTGACGTCTCTGGGAGGATGGTGTCTAATCCTGTTACTCGGAGAACTAGTAGATGGTCTTTCAGAAGTTGAACTCATCTCGACTGAAAGAAGCAAATGAAAACAAAAATTACTAGAACAAATAAATAAAAAGAACCTTTGACCTATTTGCATAACTTTCTACATTACCTGCACTGGATGGAGATTCTTTTCGACTTTTGGAATTTCTGGATGACTTACTATCTGGAGAAAGTTTTTTTAGAACAACAGAAATATGTGAAGAAGGGCATGTTTGACGATGAGGAGATGTTGAGGAACTGTTTCTTCGTGAGGGACTAGATGAAGAGGATTGAAATTTATTCTGGAAGAGAAACCAAGAAAATTAAAAGGAAGTCATAGAAATCAAAATTCACAAATATATATATATTATTATCTTAACTTTGATTTACTGTACCTGAAAACCTTTTGATTAAATATTACGCTGTATGAAGTCCAAAATTGGCTGTTTTTTTGAGTAAATAAGTTATTTAAGTGACAAGTAATAGTTCATGCCTATTAAGATGAAAATATGTGAGTTCGCGGTTTAGGTTTGAGGTCATGACATTTTCCCCAAATGTAAAGCAAATAGATTTGCAAGCTTCAGAAAAAAATTGGTCCTGCTGATATTCACAGCAAATGCAGTCTCTATTACACACCTCATAGCTCATTGTTTCAAATACGTTTACACAATAATAGGAGAAACACAATTCCTGGTGTTTTATAAAGTTACATACCAACTTTAATTACAGCTCGACCACTCTAAAAAAACTTAATGGCAAATAGTTCCATGAAAAGTTTCAAAGCTCCCACTAATTCTTACCCTCATATTTCAGATTCACTTTGCTGGAATGAACTATAATCAGAAACCTAATCCACTAATTCACATATTTGCATTGGTAATGACATATCAAAATGGGTCACTATGACTTATCATTTTGCTTGATAACTTGAAAACAATCAATTTTAAAGTTTGTGCTTATTCTGACTTTTAATCTGTGGTTTCCTTCATACAATATATTGAACTATAAAGTTATTTGAAAATAATATATTTCTTACTTCTAATGTGTGGGGTTATTTATAAATCAAAGTATTTATAACTGTGTAGGGGTTGCCTTGGTATGATAAAAAAGAAAGCCATAAAGAAAATAAATTAGAAATCAAAATCAGAGTTCAAACCTTGCTGATTGGTGTTGTTTTTTGGTGCACTCGTGAATTTCGTTGAGGGGATGGAGATGTTAGCCGAGATCTTTTGCCCATTTCTGCATTGTGTACATCTCTCTTGTCACGATCTAAATTTCTGGTTTGGGATTCTTGAGGAGCATTATATTCAGCAGGTCCCTCATTTGCAGCAATTTCAGATGGTTCATTCTGATCACCATGACCATCTGAAGGAAAGCAGATTGGTACAGCACCAGCAAGAGTTTCTTCAAAGGCACAGCAGCGGAGTTGAGGCTTCAATATCACAGTGGGTCGCTGAATCATCCGGGTTTTCGCAGAAAGATCTTTGTCATCTGTGCCTCCTTCAGGATGGTCCAATTGTTTCTACAGAGGGGAAAAATGTGTGTTGAAAGATTAAAACATTTTTACAAGAATAACTTGAAGAATTTAAGCTTACAATTATATTTTATTTAATACATTCCAAACAATTAAAGTTTATGAAATTCTTTAAGAATTGCATTACAAAAATATCCTTTGAAAGAAAAGAATTGTCTAAAATAAGTCAATGACAATGTAAATGACAAAGAAATAATACAATAACAGACAAGAGAGATGAAATCAAAGGAATTAAAATAAGATCATGAAGGGGGAAGAAGCAGATAATGGAAGAAAACGATAAAAAGGAAATACAAAGACGGTGAAGGAAAAAGAACAAGAAGGTGACAAAAGAAAAACACGACGACAACAATGAAAGAGGACGAGGAGGAGGAAAAGGAAGAAGACGCCGACGAAGGAGAGAGAAGACGCCGACGAAGGAGAGAGAAGACGCCGACGAAGGAGAGAGAAGACGCAGTAAAAAGACCGCACGAGGACGGGGAAGACGACGGAGCAAGAGCGGCGCACCTGCGGGAGCGGGGCGAGCGGGGCGTCGCCGGCCTGGGGCGCGCGCGGGCGGCGCGCGCTGGCCCGCACCAGCTGCTGGGAGACGGTGCGCAGCTGCTCCAGGCGCTCGAGGCGCTCGCGCTCGGCCGCCGCGCGCGCCGCCGCCGCGCGCTCGCGCTCCTCGCGCCGCTTGCGCCGCTGCTCGCGGATGAAGGCGCGCGCCGCCGCAGGGTCGTACGCGCAGCGCTGTCCTCCCGCCGGTACCGGCGCCGGCGCGTCTGAGCAGAGCAAACACACATAAAACGCTGCCTGCCATCCACGCGCTCCACCGCAGTCGATTGATTATTTAGTGCTTCCGGGCGCGTCAACTGCTAAGGTCATTAGTCCCGTAAGTGTACGGCGTGCTTTCATTGTGGGGGTGTTACTCCACGCCTGATGGCGAGGCCCGGTGCCGCCATACTCGTCGGTTTGCGGGATCTTTCCCCAACCAGGTATTTCCCACCAGCGAGGCACCGCTCCAGCCGAAACAAGTTCTAGGTTCTCGGATGGTCTCCCGAGATGTGTTAAGTGTGGAGCATGTAAATGCATATGCGTATAAGGGTAAATATAATGTATTTCCCCACGCAGTCCCTTGCAAAGGGGGTTCGAAGTAGAATTCATTGGCCCACTACTCTGATCAGTATTTTCCTCGTTCACACCCAGATAAAGTGGAGCGACACTGAACAGAAATGGCCACGTATCTCAACGTACGTGATAATACCTGCCAATTATCTTCACATCTCCGGGCGCGAACAGTTATAGCAGTTGAAGAGCCCGGAAAACCACAATGCAATCATTCATGGACAATATTAAATAATCGAACCACACATTAAATATAACCTTTTAATAGTATTTATTAAAACATTAAGCCAAAATGCTTTCGAGAATTATTTTTACACCTACAGTGAGTCTGTAAACGACAGTAAAGGGAATATAATTTTTTTTTACAAAGAAGTACACAAATGTAGAGGCCGCAATAATAAAAACAATAAGCAAGCAAAAATTGATTGAAAATACTATCAGCTGTTGACGGTTTCATTCAAACGTGAGTTTAAACGTCACTATAGTGACGTTCGAGTTCCCGATTGGGTGAAACCGTCAACAGCTTATATCTGCCTGGGCAGAGTTTGATTAATCGCAGTAGAACTTACCTGGATCGCGAGGATTGTGGCAACGAGGGAAATATGAAAACAGTTGAAAGATGCTACATGTTCTGTTATAGAGAGATTTAAGAAAAGACACAGCGAGTCAAGTTATCATTGAGTTAATTATAGTAAGCAAGTAAATCCGAATCATTAAAATGAGGTGAAAAATAAAACCATAGGGTTTAACTAGATCTAATGACCAAGCGGAGACAACAAGGCCCGTCGGCATTTGGTCCGAAATGCTCGATCATTAGAATCCTCTGGTGCATAAATATTATACTTGAGTTTTTATTCCTTGGCACGCAGGCACTGTCTTCACGACGGAATATCTGACGGTATTTTGTGTCTTTCTCGGTCATACCGCAAAATGTCGCATGATAACCAGCACGCTCGATACGATCGTGATTATGCGACATCTAACGGCACGACATAGAAAGACGCGAAACACTGTGAGATATTGCATCGTGAAGACAATATCTCGCGCGCCAAGAAATTAAAATCCAAGTACAAAGATGCGGTTCGATTACTTCATATTCTCCATTCATCCCCACAAGACACCGATTTCCCGCGCTCAATTCCACAACCCAATCAAACCGAGAGACGGGCGGCTCACCTGCAGCGGGCTTGGCGGCGGGGGTG